>CM060689.1:155219783-155819783 GCA_030686995.1 Artemisia argyi
CGATCTTTTTCCGGTATACTCATCTGCACAGATAAAAAAAAATATTTACTCCCTCCGTCTTAAAATTATTGTTCCCCTACTAAGTTTTTTTATATTTACTAAAAATAGAAGGTAGACAATTAATTTGAGACATCAATAAATGGAAATATAAACAATAAATATGAGACGGATGGAGTAATAAAATAATTAAAAAAACCATAAATAAATTTTAAAAATATATTTAATAAATAATTTCTTTAAAAAAAAATATTTAATAAATATTCAGATATTTACCTGTTGATGGGTTTTTTCTGGGTGGTTAGATCTTACAGCTGACATATCATGTTTTCCAGTAGGTTGTTCTGAAGGTTTGAGTTTAGTAATATTATTACTAGTTTTGCTGTTCTTCTTAGCCATTAATCCTTTCATCACCTCTGTAAAATATAAGAACAAATATAATTATTAAATATTACTCGTACTACATGTTTTCTGCTTATTGCAATTTAATATTACATTTAAAAATTATACTCGTACATAAACAAGTTGTAAACGTTTATTCACTGATTTATATCAATTGTTTTAGGGAGCATCATGTGTTAGATGGTACTATGGTAGACTGGTAGAGCATAGGCAAAACATAAATTGCAATAAATATTTTTAACCATCCAACATTTTTTAGTTAAATTAAACACAATTATTTCTTCACTTAAATGACTCTAACGTACTCTTCATCCATAAAGCTAGTGTACTGTTAACATTACGCGTCATTTGTACGAACCATTTATACTACTATAAAAGTAGATTTTAAGTTGTTTTAAAAGATAAGCAATTTAAAAAGTTGTACCAAACGCCTTTTCTTAAGGGCTACTACTATACATAAAACAAAACTGCAAGGTGCTTTTTTCCTCATTTGATCATTGTACATACTATTTATCATCTACAGTACATTTAGGTCATCATAATACTATCATGTTGAAAACCGGTTCGACCCGGCCGGGTCAACCGGTTGAAACCGGTGCCTGGCCAAAAAAGCAGAAACATGGTCTCTATGCTATTTTTACAGCAAAAAAAAGTGTTAATAATCCAGCAGAAAAATGGTAGTTTGGACATGTGTATAGGCTGTTTGGGTTTTTTTTTGCATAAAACCAGGTTGACCCGGCCGGGTCGATCACAGACCCGGTTTTCAAAACATTTTAAAAATCAAAATCACAACCAAAAAAAAATCTAACCATTTTATGAAGAAAAAAGTTACACTAACAAAAAATTTCAAACTCAAGATTTGTAAATCCATTAAAAAAAAAAAAAAAAAAAAGTAAAAAACACTATACCTTGTGTTGTAACAAGTCTATAAATATGGCCAACAGTAAGACTCTCAGTAGGCCTAAGAAGCTTAATCCTAGTAATCCTCAACGGCTGCTGCTGCACTTTCTTGATGACGTCACCTTCAGCCTTCTTTTCCTTGCTAGTTACATCACTACCCGTAGTTGGTCGTGAAGAGTACAACGTTGTGGTCAAAAGCAAAGCAACATAGTGACCAGGGTTAAGTTTCATAACCTCAGCAGCAGATATGTTAGAATACAGCCTTTCAGATTTTCCTGTGGTTGGATTTTGTATGACTAAACTTGCATTATCAATAGCTTGACAGTTTCCCATAATATAGAGGTCGTAAAAAATGTGGATGTTGTGGGTGTGGTGTTGTGTTAGTAGTGTGTGTTTTGAGGTGTTTATGTGTGTGTGGTGTTATATATAGAGTTGAAGGTACTAAAACAGTAACAGCTCTTGTGAAGGACCACATGGTATCAATGATTTTATTTTATCGTTGTGAAATAGTAACTCAATGTTGACTCAAGGTTTACTTAAGCCGACGGTCATTATTTCATGGGATATGTTTTTCCTTTTTTTAATAGACTTAGGCTAATAGGCAAGTCAAGCATTTCTTCACCATACATATCAGCACCACGTCAACTTTCTTTCTCCTCTCACTTCCTTTCACCACTCTTCACCTTTTAGAGGGTAAGGGAAACCATCATCACCTTTGACTTCACCTTTAATTAAATACTCACTTTATAAAAATATACCCCACTAAATATCCCACACACGCTCACACACAAAATAATTAAAATAAAAAAGGTACACATGGGGCCCAACTTTTTTGCTTTTACATTTTGTGATGCTTTCACCTAATATTGTTTTGGGTTGTGTACTTGGATGGTGAAAAATGGTGAGAGGCAAGGGAGTGAATTGGTGATGTGGACCCAATCGGTGATAGTATCACCACCTTGACAAGGAGCCTTATGGTTATGGTTAGAAGAATATAAAAAGATCCAAATATTGAAGAAATGGTGAAAGCTGTGTGTCAAATATTCCATAATATTTTAGGTTTCAGGTTTAAAGTAAGTATATACCATATTAAAAATGGTTTCATTTATTTAAATTATTTTTTAAGTTTATAAAAATCTTTTGAGATCTATATTGCTGTGTTGTAAGTTTAATTATGATTATCACAATATAGATCTAGTTATGGATCATTCAAAAATCTTACAAATTCAGATTTTTTATTTGTTACGTATCAAAACTGACATGTAAAACAAGTGGCTAACATAATTTTACCACAATAATCCATCCTTGCACTGTTAAATCTTTTATAAAATGAGAAAATTTAACTAATTCTTTTATAGACCAACGGGAGCTTAATTTTGAAAGCAAGCATTTTGATTGGCCCAAAAAATCAAAATAAGTTTCAATTTGGTCAATCTTATCTAAATTTCGTCCATTAAGATAGAGTAAACTCCAAAATACATTCATGTGTTTTGACCATTTTCACACAATCCCTGTCAAAAAAGTTTGGACATATACATCTATCCGCTAATAAACATTAAACATTCTACATCTTTGAGGACGAATGACATAAATAGTTTCTCGTTATCTTCTGATGCGGATCTAATGAAGGAAAATATTTGCTTTGTTCGTCCTCAGGGATGTATAATGACCAACGTTTATTATCATTATTATTATTATTTTTTAGTTTATTTATTTTTTATATTTTTTTAAGTTTTTTATTATTTATGTTATTTATTTATTTAAGTATTTATTTGTTATTATTATTATTATTATTATTATTATTATTATTATTATTATTATTAAAACACAATAATTTTACATAGAGTTAGGTGAAAGTCTAGACACAAGTTATGCTTTCACTCCTTTTTGAATATAAAAACTTACTCTATAAAAGATAAAAACACCTCTCTTATCATTATTTCAGTAGCTAATGGCAATAGGCTTAATACGTGAAAATGTGTCCAAAGCCTCAGTATCGAATTCCCCGAACACTCATTTTGTTGTTGCTAGTGTTGTTTTCTCTACAAAATCCAACCCAAGCACTCATTTATCTTTATTTTCTTTGACACAATAGAAAACTCAAATCTAAACACCGTCTCAACCCATTGTCATATTCTCCAACATCAGTCTTCTATCAAGATCAACCTATTCATTTTTCAAAATGAAGTGGTTGAAATTTGATAAATGAATAAGGTTGAAGAATATGAAAATAGAGTGAACAGGTGTATGTTTTGGGTTTTTTATTGTTTGAAGTAATAAAGATAAATGGGTGTGTTTGGGTTGGATTTTGTAATAATAATAATAATAATAATAATAATAATAATAATAATTAGAAAAATCTATAATAAATAAAATAATAATAAACATTAGACATCATACATTACAAGGACGAACAGTGCAAATATTTTTTTCCATGATCAGTGGCGTAGATAAAAGGGGGGGGGGGGCATGTGCCCCCAAGAGAAAAAAAATGTAGTGCAAAATTTCTAATTTTTTTTTTTTTTTTTTTTTTTTTTTGTAACTTGCCCCTCTTAAAAATCAATTCATAGTGTAGTTTCTAAAATATATCAAAGTGTGCCCCCTCGAGAAAAACATTCTGGCTCCGCCCCTACTCATGATAGATCCACTTTAGAAGATAACGGGAAAGTATTTGCATTGTTCATCTTCAAGGATGTATAATTCCTAACGTTTATTGAGGGATGATGTATATGTCCCAATTTTTCTGACAGTGATATATAATGTGAAAATTGGCAAACCACGTGTATGTATTTTGGAGTATACACACCAAAATAAATATGCATAAAAACACATGCATCGATTTTATGAGAAAAAAAAAAAACTATAAAAAACTGGGTAGTTAATAAAATATAGATGTTAAATTTTAAATAAGTTATATGGACTTAACTAAACATGCAAGTTTTCAAGTGTTTTTAATAAATTTTTAAATTTAATAAACAACCCATAGACATTATTATTATTTTTTTAAAGCAACATATTTGTTATATTTGTTGTTGTTATTTATAAATATCATATACAATAATTTAATATACATGCATGAAGCTATAAATATCAAAATAAAAATACGAATTATTGTGATATGTAAATGGATATACGAGATTATACATATACAAACATCCTATATTATTCTTCTTATGAGGTTGAGTGAAGATATATATTTTATTTACTACTCGCGTTCAATAATGAATAATGTTATTTCTCTTTATAATTTTAATGCGCAAGTACACGAGTTTAAAAATTAAATACAATTAAAATTATTACTCTTTATGTCCCAAAATTATTGTACCTTTTTTTTTTTTTTTTTTTTTTTTTTTTTGGTATTTCTTTATCAACTTTAACTATAAATATTTTTTTTGTGTTATATAATTTTTGATAAAAATTAGGATAATGAAAATTCATTTAAAACTCAATCCGTTCATCTATTTTGTATCAACTATCATATAATATAAACAAAAATATTTAAAGTTAAAGTTGAAAAATTAATGACCGAAAAAGTCAAAATGGGAAAATAATTTTGAGACAAAGAAAGTATTAGCTGGAATATAAATACCAAAATGAAGTCATGGCCCCACAATTCCTGGAATATTAATACTCCGTAATATAAAAAATATTAACAAGATTATTAAAGAAAGATATCAGAAAAATTATTTTTTTAAAAGTTATTACGTGCTATTAAATATGATATCAATAGTTAATTTAAACAACATCAACCTTAACATCGTGTGAGTTAAATAAGGTCAAATCATTCGTACAAAAAAATGTATAAAAGATATTAATCGATATTAATGCATAATAAAAAGTTTATGTAAAAATCAGATTGTGTACAGCTTTTACATAAATTTATAGAAGAATCTTATTTCACAACTTTGTTTCTTTACGAGGTCAAACACTAGCACGTAAAATTACACATATGCATGAGAATAAGCCAACGTATGATTATACAGCTTTTACATAAATTTATAGAAGAATCTTATTTCACAACTTTGTTTCTTTACGAGGTCAAACACTAGCACGTAAAATTACACATATGCATGAGAATATGCCAACGTATGATTATAAAACGGAGAAAATTTAACCTATCCGGTGGGTAAAATACTCGGTGACTAAAAACATAATCAATGTGATTCTTGTAATATGTAGCATGAAATGAATAAAAATACAATTAATGCCTTATTCCTTCTCTCCCAATGACTGAATGTCACCTCATTCGGGTAAACTACTCAGTGGGTATGTGTATCCATGCCCGTATAAAACAAAGATTTTTCTAACTTGCGCCCTAGAGGCACAAGTTAAACATACCAAAGTACATAAGGCCCATGAAAAAGTAGGCATCCACATAAAAGTACAGACATTTGTATTTTTATGTAAGTCTCTGTGTACTTTTAATGTATTTTTGGTGTGCTTAACTTGTGCCCTAAGTCACAAGTTAAAAAAACCATAAAACAAAACCAGTTTTCAGTTTCACTCATTTGCTATTGTTTTGTTTCGATCATTGCTAAGTTGAATTATTTAAGTATCTAAACCCGTGAACACTTAAATATTACTAACTCGTACTAGTACTTACCCGAATTACTTGGTACTATATTTTTTACATGAATTTTTATTTATTTCTTTTAATGATAAAGGAAGCAGTGATGAGAAGCGTGAGAGTGAGTTTCTGATTGCGTGATGCAACAGCAATTGGTGCATTTCCTGAGGTCATGAACAAAAAGCCTGCCACTTGTCCTTAAATATTCTGCACTTATACGCTACTATCACCGTATATTGGCACATCATCCATTCCTATACGCCTTCATTTGCAATTTCTTTTTCACCCTCTCCTCTTTGGCTTCATGTATACATTCAACCCTTGATACTTGACATCATTTATTAAGTATCATCGTTCATGATTATACGAAAACTTGTATTAATGGATGGCTATCATAGTGGTTATGAATGATTATAGTTAGTGTCAAGCTGTTTTAAGTAAATTTATGGTGTACGAGTACGTGCATTTAAAACTTTTATGGTATGTAGAGCGAGCCGAGTAACAAACATTTAAAGTATCGACAAAAAGAGACAAGGATAGGGGTGTGGTATTTTAACTCCAAAGTCAGAATTTTTGGTTAGTTAGTTACAAAAATAAAAGCAGAATTATTGTCATACATATAACGTTGGCAATAAGCTTGTTTAATTTAGACTTGAAAAGTTCCTAGGAATAGGTAGAGCATAGGTTGCTCATGAATTCAATCAAGTATAGGCTAAAGGTTGTTCGGTGTAACACGGTGCAATTTCAGGTACAACAATCATGGTTCAATAGTGTGGCGAAGTTATATATATAACTTTTTTTGAAATAAGGTTTTTTATACACGTATCTCACAACTAATGACACTTGAACCAACAATCTCTTGTGCATATTATCAATTAGACCAGCGAGACTTGAGTACTCAACCTTTTGCATTTAATGAAGAATGTGAAAGAGACGACAATTCATATCAGTTTTATCAAGTAAAAATTTAACGAAGAATGTGAAAGAGACGACAATTTTCATTAGAATGCATGGTGACCATTATGACGCAAAACTAACTGTTGTGATAGAATGCCATGGTATTTTTTGGAAATGCACTTCCAAACACCACGTATATTTCTTTGGTAATGGATTTTAATTGAAGTTACGGGTTGTATTTTGATCAAGTATTTTAAGTTAATCAGATATATATAGTATTTTGAAAACTTTGATATTTTTTTCGATATTTATGTATAAACTTTGACCATGAAATATGACCTCCCAATCCATCTTAAATGCCATATTTGACTTAGGAGAATGCATCACCGTCTTCTTAAATGCATGTTGAAAATATGGGCTTTTTATATTTGACTTTTGTAGTTTATGATCAAAATCAAGAAGCTTCGTGTGAACAGTTTCTCTTAGGACTACCAATTTCAACGTTTAATCGATCTTATTGAATTAAAAGAGCCAAGTGAGTGTGTGTCGTGAGTACTACTGATTGAATTAAAAGAGCCAAGCTTCGTATGGAACTATTTGGTTTAGTTACTTGTGTTTAGATAACATATATTACTAATCTTTTAAAAATGAACATGTAAAGTCGATAGTTGAACCAAGATATTAAGTGCTCGGGAGCACAAAATTGTCTTGAACTCTAAATACTCAAGGACGAGGAACACAACAAAGCAAAACTTATGAAAACTAACATTACAAAACAAAATTTTTATCGGTATCTCGTAACACGTACTAATTGGTTAAATTAAATTACCAAAATCAAAGAATTTCCCTAGCCATTACAACATTGAACTAACTAAGATACATTTTAAGTAAAACCCCACAAAATGGAAACAACGAGACTACTACCATTTTTGATTCATTTGAACTAATAATATATGTTGAAAATTTTTTAACCAAGAATATATATCGACTTTAAATACATGTTTAGAATGCAAATCCATCTAATGGCCTAAATTACACGTTAAAATGCTTTTGAACTACAGTAATTACATAACTTTCGGAAAACTAAAAATTGCAAGTCTACCTCAAATACTTGTTACAAAGGCTATTCAATTATTACTAATGAAAAGAGTTTTACGCTTCAATAACTTATAAGAACATAAATGTATTTATCTAAGAATAACAACGTATATAATGTATATGTAACATCTACATCAGTATATGCACCATGTAGGCATATACATACTAGTATACTACGTATATACTACTCCATTTTGTACTTAACTAGTTCCTACTTTGTGCTACTTTATTAATAATGTAAAGTTGTAAACAATTATTAAGGAATCAATGAACACATCCACTTTTGGGGATCTACTTTTGGAACATAATATACCTTCATATTTGCTGGTGTATAGCCTGGCTGATAACACTGACCTTCAAAGTTGGGTGAATGACGATAACGGTACGTAGACTATAATGTGATGGACATATTTAGTCGCTTAAGTTTTTTTTTTTTTTTTTTTTTTTTTTTAACAAGTCTAGTTGTTGTTAACCGCCATAAAATGGAAAGTAAAATGCTTAAAAAGTTAATTATTCAGATGTCTACATGTAAAATAAGTAGTCTAAATGGGCGGACCAAAAAAGACCGAAAAATGAACCGAATCGAAAAACCAAGCCGAACCGGTTTGATCAAAACCAAAAACCCAACCGATCATATTCGGTTTGATTTTCGGTTCTATATATTTACGATTTTCGGTTTCAGTTTGGATTGGTTCGGTATGAGCCAAAACCAAGAAAAACACACCTATACCATATAGATCGAACCGAACGGACCAACACAAAACTGAACCGAACCGAGCCACTTCGGTTCGGTTCTCGGTTCATGTTTTCTAGAAAATCGGTTTTCGATTCGGTTCAATTTTTTTTTTTTTTTTTTTTTTTTTTTTTTTTTTTTTTCAGTTTGGTTTTGAGCCGATGCTCTACCCTACTAAACAGTATGTGGTCATGGCATGGAGGAGTCAAGTGATCGATGTCACTGTATTCCATCCATGCTTGACGACTAACAATTGTGGCAACCATCCGCCTAATTGTGAGTTGTCAAATTGACAGAATTTTAGAACATCCATAATAGGCCTTTCAAGACCGAGTCTTGGTCCTACATGGCAAAAGGAGCACGCGTCTAGCCTATTACGGCTCCAATGGAGCACGCGTCTTCAAGCTTCAAAAATGAAGACTCGGTCTTGTGAAAGTCCGAGTCTTCAATTGTGTGAAGATTTCACATTGGATCTATTATGTTTATATGTTCAGAGTTAGGGTAGTCAGATTGTACATAATTTATTTTGGAATGATATATTTTTAACAAAAAATAGAGTTTGTTTGACTTATAAAGTCAAAACAGAATAACTAATAAATAATGGGCATTATTTGATTCACTTCAATTTAATTAAGCCATAAATTTATTCTTTTTTGTTTAATTGAAAGTCTTTATTTTATCTATAGCATCGCATAAGTCGCTTCTATCATTTTGCAATTAGTAATGTTTTTTAGATGTCTTATAATCTTTTGCAGTTTTGCTAAAACAATTTTTTTTATATATAAAAAATAGGGTAAATCATGTTGCTATATTTTGACACGTGACAAAATTGAGCATTTTTATTAGCTAAAAAAAAAACTTTTGTCAAACTTTAATAAATTTGGTGAAGAAATTTGATGAAGACAAAAAAAAACATAAAAATATATGTGTCAAATTTGTGAAAAAAAAATAAATTTAAAAAAGAAAATATACTTAATTAAACTTTGGTTGTTGAATTTTAAAATAAATTATCTGGAGTTAATTGTAAACTTATAAGTTTTCATATTTTTAATAACTTTAAAAGATAAACAAACCTTTAAACTTTATAACCCCCAAACTTTATATTTTAAAAATGCAAAATATATGTTGTTTTAAAATTACAACATGCATATGCACGGGATTATAAATATTAAAATGAAAGAACGAGTTATTATGCATGTAAACAAATAAACGAGGTTGTACGTATATGAACAACTTTTTTTTTTTTTTTTTTTTTTTTTTTTTTTTTTTTTTTTTAATATGAGTTTTAAGTAAGGATATCCAAAAAAATAATTTTTTATTATATGCATTTAACAAGGACTTATACCTTTTTATAAGTTTAACTCATGTGTACACGGGTTCAAAAATTAAATATGGCAAAATTGTTATTAACGGAAATATAAATATCAAATGTAAGCATGTGTTATTAGAATATGAAAATAAATATACGTAATTGTATTTATAACAACGACTCATGTAATTCCTATTTAATGTTTATAAAATGATAAAATTACTCGTAAAAAAAACTTGATATTTTAACTTAATCATTGGTCATTTTTCTTGTTTTGTGGTATGAGACATTATTTTTTGAAGACATGCTAGCTTAGTTACAATGATGTTTGATAATGGAACATTGGAACGAAATGTTTGATTTATAAAATAATGAAAAGTATTTATACAAGAAATCAACTATCATTATAAAAGAATGACCAATGTCGCATATTCAAATTAAATAGATAGGAAAAGCATGAAACACAAATAAATAAAATATAAATAATTTCGTAACACATTCACAAAAACATCATAATACATACGCAACAAGTTCGTAATTCATTTGGAAAAAAACTGACTTTACAATCTAAGCACTACAAAGTAAATCTGTTTCAGCACTTAAAAACCTCACAGCCAGTCCACTGTCCTTGAAGAAGATACAATGTTTTTGTCTGGATAATTGTGGAGGGTGAGTGAAAGGAAGAAAGACAATATATGATCACACGATTGCTAGTCGGTCGTTTGTCTTCATTTAGATATGACTTAAAAAGATGTCGGTGTTGAAACATGATCGACTTAAAAGTCAAACCAAGAGGAACACCCCCAATGAAGTAGATTATGATCATTGTGAATGATTTGTGGGCAGTAGGGATTAGGGCTGTAAACGAACTGAACGTTCAGTAAATATTTCATAAACCGTTTGATAAAAAGTTCGTTTATGTTCGTTCATTTATTAAATGAATGAACATTAACAATATTTCACGTTCGTTTAGTTAAATGAACGACCATGAACAAAAGTCTCGTCCGTTCATTTATGTTCGTGAACGTCCGATTATGCGTTCGTTGACATTCGTTATGTTTATTTATCTATTTATTTTCATATATCATATCTTTTAATTTTATAATTTAAAAAATTAGTTTGTTTAAACAAAAGAACACTTATAAAACAATATATTGTGAAGAATTCAATAAAGTTTATGCTTGTTTGTCAATTTTCATTTATGTTCGATCATTTATGTTTGTTTAGTATCTTAATGAACGAACATTAACAACTCATTTTCTTAATAAACGAACATGAACAAGAAAAGTCGCCCGTTTAAGCGTCCGTGTCCGTTTATTTGTCCGGTTAAAATTAAAAGAACGAACATGAATAAGGCTCCGTTCGTGTTCGTCCGATTCGTTTACATTTCTAGTAGGGATCCTTCCCTATTTATATCACCCATATTCAAAAAAACTAAGGGTCCGCTTGGTTCAAAGTGGGGAAAGGTAAAGGTAAAGGGAAAGGGAAAGGGAATGCAAAGGATTGAGTGAGGTGGGTAATCAATACCTTACCCTTCAATTTACTCTATAATGTTGATTACCCACTACGGGGTAATCAATACCTTTGCACACCCCTAACCAAGCACCTAATTTGAGTGAGGTGGGCCCTTTTGAATTCCTTACCCATTCCCCACCCTCCTTAACCCCCTTACCAAGCACCCCCTAAAATAGCTTGTTATTATTCAAAAAAATCATTGTGAAATGAAAATTCATGCTAAACATTCAAATGACTGTGTAACTTATTGACCTAGAATTATCGCCCCGGTAACCATCAAGAAACTAAGAAACTCGAAGGCAGAGCTGAACTGCGTCGTTGAGCTTTGTGGTTCTTTTGAACTATGTCGTTTACTATTGAAACATTTTGATTTGTGTTTCTAGACAGTATTGAGTGACGTTTACGAAAGCCTTTGGAAAACATGATGAAGTAATCTAAGAAAATTTGAAATGAAATAAATTGGTATGTAATTGAAGATGATCATTTGGGTTTTCAGCAAATAAACAAATACTAATAGGAAACAAAAGCATGAATTCAATTTTTTTTCATTAAGATGTTTTTATAGGAAAGGTAAGGTCCAGCCTTATCAATTTCGCAGGCCCACACTGGTCTGTTGAACCAATCGTAGCTTCGCATTATATCGCAGACTAGAAATCGTTTGGTTTGAATGGTGTCTCATTTCATTAGCATGTGACCCTCACTGCATCATCTCCGACTTTGGTTGGAAACTGGTGTGCTTGAAAACGAATGAGATGGGTGTTCATGATACGAATGAGACGGCGATGAAGACGGTGTAACTACATGAAGAATGGAGGTGCGTGCGAGGAGATATTGCTGATTATGTGTAGTTGGAGGTGCGGTAGGATATTAAATAAAAGGGTAATGTTCAAAATATATATCTGTGGTTGTAACACCATACATCTCTAGCCGATAAGTTGGCACACTTACATCCATCCGTTAATAAAGTTAGCCATCATACATACCTCTGTTAGTAAAGTCAACCACCATACATCCTCGAGGACTAATGGTGCAAATTATTTTTCCATTATTTTCTAACGAAAATCTAACACGAGAGAAAATATTTGCATCGTTAGTCTTTAGGGATGTTTAATGTCTAATGTTTATTATTATTATTATTATTATTATTATTATTATTATTATTATTATTATTATTATTATTATTATTATTGCTGCTACTACTGCTGGTAAAGATATTATTATTTTTTATTGGGCTCTTCACTCTTCTAGCTATTGCAAAGCTAATCATATTAAAGATTTTTTTTAATTGTTTTTAACATCACTTTATTAAAAATTTAAAAATTTTTACAAGAAATCAGTGGGAAATCGAGATACTATCCGGTCCCCGCTATTATTATTATTATTATTATTATTATTATTATTATTATTATTGTTATTATTATTATTATTATTATTATTATTATTATTATTATTATTATTATTATTATTTCTCTTTTTTTTATATTTATATTTTATTTATATATATATATAGATTTTTATATAGATTTCCAAACTAAAAAATTAGTTGTCCTTAATTAACGACTAGATAAATTAGCATTCTGAACTAATGTGTTTTTCATTTCAAATATGTTATAACTCTTTGAAGTCATATAGTCATATTGCTTAATGACTTTGTTACATTATCATTCTAAATATGAATTATTAGACGTATAAGACATTTGAACCTTTAAATAGGAACTTTTTATCTTGATCTGATCTTGCAAATATAAAAACGATGTGTAGTAAAATTTCGATCTTAATAGCCTTTGCTTCAAACAACAGAAAATCCAAATCCGAACATCTCCTCGCCTCATCTTCATATTCGTCAACCTTATAAACCACTTCAAAATGAAGTGGTTGATCCTTGATAAAAGAATGAGGTTAAAAAATATGAAGATAAGGTGACGATGTGTTTGGATTTAGGTGTTTTATTATTTGAAGAAAAAAAAAATAGGCTTTGGGTTGGATTTTTTTTTAGAGAAAACAATATTATTTTATTAATATAAAAAAAATTAAAATTAAAATATTGTTAATAAATATTATTAACAATATTTATAAAAAAATATAAAATATAAAAAATAATAAATAATAAAAATAAAAATGATAAAAAATAAATAATTAAATAATAATAATAATAATAATAATAATAATAATAATAATAATAATAATAATAATAATAATAATAATAATAATAAGCGTTAGACATTATATATCACATCACTAAGAACTAATGATGCAAATATTTCTCTCGCGTTAGATCTACGTTAGAAGATAATAGATGAATAATTTGCACTTTTAGTCCTCATGAATGTATGATAGCTGACTTTACTAACGGAAGGATGTATGGTGTCTTATTTTACAAACGGATGGATGTAAATATGTCAACTTAACGGTCAATGATGTATGGTGTTACAATTGACAAACCACAATAATGTATTTATAATGTATTTTGAACTTTACTCTAATGATAAATAAGTAAAAAATAGGTGTGCGGTAGGTTATAGGTGCAAGAAAATAAACTCGGCAAAACGTGATTCGTGTTCTAATTTTAGTGAAAGTAAGTGTCATCTTAAATTTCCCCTTTTGAAATCCTACACATTATTTTAATATACGAATGCCTGAAAATGTGGATGCAAAAATTTGTTACATGAACTTTTTAATAACATCTAAAAGGTTATTTGTCTAAACTCGTTGTCCAACTTGTCTTTTCATCACCTCTAAACAACACAATCACTATGGAACTTATCAAAGTAAAATATTTGGAATAAACTGAATTTTTAAACACTTAAGTACTAGGATTTTAAAGTATTATCATAGATTTTCAAGAATAATATAAACTATTTTTCAATTAAACTAGAGATAATAACATATATGCAAGTTAAACTAGCTTTAGTGGCTTTTAAGTATATCAGTTTCATGTTCTTGCATCTGCTCAAGTTGTATTGTTATTCTTATTCCCTAGTTTATTATTTTTTTTCTATAATCATAGAAGAAATTAATATTTTACTCAAGAGTTCCAACATATTTTGAGTTTGAAAATATATATTCTTGAATTTTAAAATGAAAGCAAAGGGTACCATACAAAATAATTGTATTTTTTTTTTTTTTTTCATTTTCTATCTTATATGTTTTGTTTCTCTTCGAATAAAGTAATACAAAGATAATGTTTTATACTAAAAACTCATAGGATTCACACACTTTATCAATGCATATTTATGGAAAATGATTTGATATGTTTAATAGTATTTCTTTATAGACATGCGTACAGTGTTAGGTATGAAATACAGCTTCCGATCTTAAATGTACTGTTCCCATTTAACAATAAGATAAATAAAAATCTCTTTTTTATATTAATTTATTATATTTATTATATATCTGTAGTCTGTACAGCAATGAATGTTTCAATGAGTACAAAACTTAATTACCAAATATTTTGGGCAAAATGTAGATATCAAACTAGCCAATAGGTAGCATTTAACAACTTTCACTTTTTCATGAATTAAATACCAAATTTGTTTTGGTAAGTTATATACACCAATCTTTATTTTTACGAAAGTATCAATAATGTATATTCTCGAAATGGCATCTTTTAACAAGTTTTCCTATGTTTGTACAAACATTATAACTTACAAGTTACAACAAAGACCAAATGTATTTTCGTAGGAGATGATTTGTACATCATTTATTTTAGCCATCCACCACTAAATTACACCAATTTTTCGTATCCACCAAGCTAGTGTTAATGTTTGTACAAATGTTTTTCTACATCATAACAGCGGTTCTGTTACCTTGCTTGCAATTTTTCTAGTCGAATTGAAGGCGATTTGGTGTCCCTTAATTCCCATATCTAGCCGGCCAGTCTTGTGCCACGAGTTGCATATTGAATTTAGGATCGTGTTTAACCATACCCAATAATTTTGACAACAATATTGGACATCATATTCTTGACAACAATGGAAAATGATGTGTTCCTGTTACCCTTTCAATTGGCCCATCCATAACTTGTTCATTCCTTTAATCCTCTTTATCAAAGAAAAATCTTCTACGGTTAACAAATATAAAAATGAACATGAGCAACATATAAACTTATTGTATTAAATAAAAAATTCGATATTATCATCTTTGTTTATGCCATTGTATAAAGTATAAACTAACCATAGTGGCTGCTCTAAAACCGTCATAATACATCGCTCGCTTGCACTTGCTCTAGTCGAAACCAATTTTGTGTTCCTTAATTTCCACGTCTAGTGCGTATAGATCCACGAGTTGCAAGTGGAATTTGGACCCGGGTATACAACTTGTGCTATAACTCAAAATTATATACATATAACCGGCCATATGTTATATTCTTGACGACAATGGAAATATTATTCTTGACAACAATGGAAAATGATGTTTCAACATTTTGCAATGGGGCCATCCATAACTTGATCATTCCATTTTATCAATCAAATGAAATCTAGTCAATAAGGTTATAATGAGGGATGTAATAGAATGGTCCATGAAAAGCACATCTACCAAACACTTGTGTGATCATTGAGCCAACATTTACACCTACATATTCAAGGATTCTAAAGGCAGTAATGAGCAAATTGACTTACAACAGGCCACCTCATTTTATCACTTTGTGGTGGCTAAAGTTTCTTTCATTTGCTCACTTGCCTCTAAAAAGCCTAACTTTATTCATTTGTATCATATAAGATGAAAACTTTACCAGAAATAATGTTTGGACTCCCTAATAAACTAGTGTTAGTAGTATCTTTTGCTATTTACAACATCTATGATGCAGAAAAAAATAAATAAGCAATGCGCATAGTAGCATCACGACACTTGAGAAAGCAATCCAACTCAAAACGCCCGGGGCCTGAATCTTTAGTTTATGGCTTATAGTTTAGGTTTTTCAATCATTTGCATATATATATTTGCTCCCATGTTCTTCACGTTTATTCGCTGAATTGTGTGACACGAGTAATGTCTATGAGTCGGCGTCGCATGTCATTTTACAAATTTTCTCACCTGTAATGGCCTTCTTTGTACTTTTGTGAATCAAACAGTGATTTTACAAATTTTCTCAAAGCGTGTTTACATCGGTTCTGCATCAGTGTCATCATATGAGGATGTGATTCAAGTGCCTTGCATAGTCATATGCAAGTTCCACTACCTATGGACCAGTTTCTATCTCCACGAAAATATCAGCAAAATATATAATATGTCAAGATCAACGGTTATTAGACACATTATATGACAAAAAAATTTATGTTCATAGATATTAGAACGACAAGAGAAATCATACTCGGAGGGGTACAACTTTGGTTGTTCATTTGTTAACGTCTCCGTTGCAGTTATCAGACAAACAAAATATAGACATGAAATTCAACCTATAGTCTTTTTAACCTAAATTAAAAAACCATCTTCTTTACGAGTCTTATTGACTCGATATAAGAAGTTAAAAATGAGACTTTACAAAACGAGAAACAAAATTAGTAACAGAATGAAAATTTTAAGCACTCCTTTATGCAAACTATAAATAATCCCAGCTCAAAATTCCATTTGGCCCTCACCTTTTTGTCTAAAGAAGTTTTGCTTAATAAGTATTTTGGCACTTTATGCTGGATTTGGTTCTTTTTAGTGAGTTATTGAGTACCTTTATAGGATGCTCATGCATTTTGCATACTATGTTCCCTAAATTCTTAGCAGAAAGCTCAATAATCCTTCTAAATATGTTCCACAATGATTACATAAAGTTGCCAGTTAAGCATGCATTGGTATTTTGATTTGTAACATCATGGAGTAGATGTCCAAAGGCTTGACAACCCTAGTCTATCAAGTCGTTAGTCAAGCTCGGGCTCAGTATGGTTCATGCTTGGTATTCCAACAAGTCATGAGGTGAAATGAATTGATTTTGATTCCACATTATATAGACTATAATTATAACACAATTATTTTTGTCGTAATTGTCTCATAATACCTAACCCACTCATCTTGCCACAACTAAAGACACCACGAACGCATATATATGGGTTCAAGTTTCGTTGGAGACATTTGTTAGATAGATGATATATAGGCGTGTAATACATTGCCTAGCTAAAAGATTTGAAGAAAAAACTTGTGTCAAAAATGTTGAGGGTTAAAACTGGGAACAACAAAACCAATCCAATCTCTTTCAAAATCCATATCACCAGTCAATTACTCAAATTTACAGTAACAAAACAAAACTAACTAATTATTCGCAGATTGGATTGAACTTGTACTACCCTAGCATAAGATCACTTTCATATTTAACTAAAACAACATCAATGAAGTACCGTTCAGAGGGAACATGGCCGACTTTTTTTTATCAGACAGATGGAAAGTATTTGTTGAGATTAAAGGGTAGTGAATAAAACTCCTCACTTCTTGAGTCGGTTTTGAAGGAATAAAACTTGTCCCACCAATGCCTGCCACGGTCTTTCCTTATCGAACTATCTTTCTTGTGCATCGTGGTGTCCAAAAAGTACGCCAAAATCCCCGCCACAAAGGCTTCAGATGAGAAAGGAACGTTGACCATATTGTTGAACTACAAATTCACAAAAAAGATTAATAAAATAAAATAAAAGGAAAGTGCATAATTTAAGATCAAGGAACTCCAATTTCACTTTTAATGGTCAAAGCTTCTACTGATTCATACTCCATACTGATACAAATCTCTTATAATAAAAAAACATTTTTGCAGACATGGTTATAAATTCCAGGGGAGGCCCGGAGGGGGTGCAAACCCGATTCCCGCACAGGGCACGTTTTCGAATGGGGCACAAATTTTTGGAAATTTTTTAATATATATTATATATATAATGTAAAAGTGTTATATATATATATATATATATATATATATATATATATATATATATATATATATATATATATATATATATATATATATATATATATATATATAATTGTTTTAACATTAGTTATCATTTATAAAAAAAGAAAATTTGCTAGGAGTTAGGGGCATTTTTTTCTTGGCTCGCACTGGGTACTCAAATCCTCAGGGCCGCCACTGATAAATTCTAATCTGGTTATCATATAACTTTTTCAATGAACACATCAAATTTGAACTTTGAAATAGATATCTTAGACCTCAAAAAGTCAAAATTCAACCATGTCTTATGAAGATATCTGAACATCAGGTAAGCAAATACTAGAAGGAATCCGGAAAAGCATCTGGAATTTAGTATAAGTGGCGATTTTAGCCCATTTACTTGCGAATGGGTCTATGTGGGCTGTGCTTTATCAACGGGTCGTATGAAAAAACAAGCTAAAAAGGGAAAAGGGTCAAATTGGTCACACAGGTAAAAAGTCATCAAAGTCTTTATTTTAAACAAGATTATTACTACTGTTCTTGTAATCATAACTAACACGTTATTAATTAGCTATAAAGATATTTCGGGTTGATCCAACCTGATCCAGCCCTTGTCAACCCGAACCCATTTTGACAGGTTAACCAACACCCACCCAACCTTTTGACCTCTAAAATTTATTTTAACCGAACCCATTTTGACCCGTTACCCAACCCACACATCAACTTTTAACATTTTAATATAGGTTTAGAATAGATGTTATATTTCATACCCATCTTGCAGACGTGTGGACAGGCCCATAACCATTAATAGCTTCATACTCATTAAAGTACTGGGGCACAGACAGGCCGAGAAAGAACGAAAATCCTAGAATGAATTTTGTCCTGAAACTGTTGAGGTTGCAGAATTGCAGGTAGCTCAAACCAGCAGATCCTACACAAATACAGTAAGACATTAATCTTTCCTACACAAGCGATATTGTTATACAACGAAAAGAGAAATAATTAGCTAGATTTGAGATTTTACTTACCCACGTAAGCAAAGAAAAGACAATACAGAGCGGCAATAATGGGTGCTGGAATTGAAGCAAAAACCGCTCCAAATTTTCCTGCAAAAGACCAATTTGCTTTCTTGAATATATGTTGTGACGTGTCAAGCGTCAACTACTAATACGTTAGAGGTCGTGATTTCAATCCATCTACTTATGAAAGGGTTGATTTGGGGTTATGTTTTATCCTTAAGGAGTCAAATAAAAAATCAAAGAAAAACGGTTGAAGGTCATACTGTAATTTTTATAAATACAGCCTCCTAAGTCCTAACTTGTTATATTCAAGCATTAAATCCTAATGCATAAAGTTTTGTAATCATATCTAATGAATCAACTAATCAACTATTCTTTAAAACAAACTGGACATAAAAGTGTTCCGGGTTAACCAGAAACAGCAATTTCTCACCCGTACTACATTTACCCTTTTCAACCCGGAGTCCGACCCACCCACTCTAAATTCCAATTCTAAAATACATGTTGACTGGTCTAGAACTAGAAATAGGTCAAATGAGTCAAACAGATTACAATTTGTATTTTGTATACATAAAACCTCCTTAAATCATTTTATACAAATAAACATATGATTATTATTGAAATAGTATCACTTTTCTAAACCATATCTGGGCAAAGTGTTCTCAGTCCAGCCTCTTTTGGCCTATACCTACTATTAACCGCTTGGTGTCGACCCACCTACAAACAACTTACCAAGAATGGAAAAGAAAATCATGAAACCAGCTGAGATCTGTATCACTCTTCGACTGCCCACGCGGGTCAATGCCAAAAGACCAGCATTCTCACTGCAAAAAGATCATGAGATGGGTCCGCGTCAAACAAAGCAACAAAAAGCTGTGATCCAGAAGTGAAGTGGCTTACATAGATACTGAAGACCCGTTCACGGTTCCAAACACTCCAGACAACAAAATGCCAATTCCCTAATAACAAAGAGAATTGTATAAAAGGTCAAAATGGTAAATACACACTTCCTCTGGCATAAGAGAATTCCAACTTTTAACTTAATATAGCATTATGAAATTGTTTAGCTTTAGTCAAAATCAACAAATTCGGGTAAGTAAGAAATTTTTAACTTTGAAATGTGGCAAATAAAAAAGATGCTGCAATTAAATGTAGCACAAACAGGATATAAGTCAATAAAGTTAAACTTTGTATTTCAACTTATGGCGAGTCTTGACTTTAGGATAACGTTTGTAAACTAACAGACATCCTATATTGTTTTTTCATATTAGTGTACAATAAGAAGTTGTTTCTCTCAAAATTTGAACCTTAAATAATTGAAAGAAAGAAACTGAAATATCAGGATAAGTTACCTGCCAGCCGATACCACGGCTTAAAATAGAGGGAGGCATGTGAGTTGCACTTGCATACCTTGAAACCGCAATGAATCCACCAGTGGACTGATTATACAATATAAAATATTAGATCGGGGTTTGACTGATGTACTTAATTATGGTTTACATCGACACCGTTAACAGTAGGGGCAAAATAGGCCAGGTGAGTTGAGCAGCGGGTCAAAACTGCTTCAAGTAAAAAAACGTTTCCTTAGTGTGGGCCGTGTTGAACCCACCTGCATACACTTCTTATTTCAAAATTTTCAATTTTATACAATGTGCTAAATATCATTTCGTATAAAACATTAATACAATAATTATATAACTTCCAAAAAACTATGCATTTAAATGCATATCGAATGACTTTCTACCAGTTTGACATGCTCAACCAATTTAAGCCTTTAGAGATAAAACACAACCCCAGATCGACCCATTTATAGTCAAAATTGCCACATCTACACTTTAACAGCAATAAAGAAATGAACTCGTTATATAGAAACGGACCTCTACAAGAGTAACAAAAGTGGCCATCATCATAGCAAAGGCTTCACCAGCATCAAACGACGGTGCACCCCATTGAAATGGATATGGAACTCTTATCCTGCCAAAAACATCGATAAAATAACACACTTTAGTGATCTTCTTTTAAACAATAATGTGTTACTCAAATGATAAGAGTAACATGTAATCTTTAGGAAAATGTTACTTGAGTAAAACCACTTTAGTATAAACAAGGCATCAGGAGATGATGAATCACGCAAAACCTTTTGGGAACATGTTACTTGAGTAACATGTAATCTTTGCAAACGGGTGAATCTCGGTTATCGTTAATATCTAACGGGTGAGACGGGCCAAATATAGTACAGATAATAAGGAAACAGACCAAATGGGTCCAAACGGGTCAAAGTATCCCAAAATGTATTTTTAATGTATATAACTTCTAAATTGCTTTATACTGCATGCAAATATAATTCAATATCGTAATAACATAGTCTTCGTCATCAGGTCTTACACATAAACTATTTTTAAGGGGATACAAAAAGTGGACAACAGCGTTTTGGGTCAACGCAGCACAACCCATACCAAAAACTACCCCCTTTAACTGGCTAACCAACCTGTCCATTTTGCCACTGTTAATAATCAGTAATGAAATAAGGAACAACAGCTAACCAGGGAGCAGCTTCAATCAGTCCAGAACGATCAGTCCTACAGCTATGTTGGGTCTTTGGTGCAGTATGGTTGTAGGCCCCACCAACTGTTAACAGATGCGCATAGATCCAAACAATTGCCACCGAGATCAGAACAGCAAAACGATCAAAGATATTCTTTCCCGAATGTATCAGATGAGATAAATACTGCACAAAACAAAAAAAAGAAGACACTAAGTTGTCAAAATAAGTTAGGATCAATAATCTCACACACACTAATAGCTAGAGGCGCCCAAAGTGTGGTTCAGTCAGGTTAGGTAACGTGTCAAAATGGGCAACTTTTAGTATGAGTTGGGCTGATCCGCAAACCTTTTTGTTTTATCTTGTATAAAACTAACGTGTTACATACTTAAATATGATTAAAAAAAATCATAAATGCTCCAAATCTTACCTGAGACACAATGATCAAAAAAATAAGCTGAGGCAATCCGATTTCAACACAACTAGCGACCTGAAAAAACAAAAATAAATTTAGATTTGGCTTATACAAGCGAACCATGCAGGAACAGTTACAAGATAATGTTATAAAATATCTCACCCCAGGGAATCCAAATTCATACAGCCCGAAACCAGCAAGAGCAACCAATGGAACAGCTGAAAGTGGACTCAAGAACCTACAACGAAAATCAACATAAATTTAGCTACTAGACATACAACTTAACAATTATGTAATAAAGCATACAACTTAACAAATATTAGCAATTCCACGGGGATGATTTAAACATATTTATTATAACGATGTGCTACACAGTTTGGCAAAATGAGCAGTTCAGAACGAATAAAGTTTTACACGGGTCAGGTTATGTTGGCCAACCAACAATTTTGATCGTTTTTCCTTGAATATTATACATAATTATAGGCTAAGATATCAGTCTACTTTCTAATATAAAGATTTACAGGCTGTAAGCATCTAAACACACTTTGGGCCACTTTCAACCCATTTCATTTTTAAGTTGGTTAAACTTAAAAGTATATACCTGTTTGACCTAGTAGTTATAAAATGTAACACAAACGCATCCACTTATAATACATGGGTCAAAATTGCAAACCAAACTTTAGTTGGTGTATTTTTTTGAATCTGAAACTGACCTTGCAATATTTCGCCAGAGACCGCTAAAACCTAGAACAATTTGCAGCGTTGAAGCGATAATCATAGCACCTTGTATTGCACGCATTGTTTTCTTGAATTTCTGAACATGAAATGCATCAAAATTATACTTCCTGAGACATTCAGACATTTTCAAAAATTAATCGAAAAAGATTAAAAAGCAATGTGGTTAACGAACCGCAATAGGATCCGGATCACTCCATCGACCCGATAATATAATTGAGATTGTGGGCGCAACAAAAGTATATGAACCCCCAATCACAGCAGGCAACCGAGTTCCAAACAGAGATTGGAGCAATGTGTTCAACCCAGCAACGAAAAGTAGAGTTTGGATAACTTTAGCTTTTTCCTCCTGACAAAAGACAGATTCATTTTATTTCATTTACATGGTAACACATGAGCATTTTAACAAATCTATATCCAAACTATTTCTAAATGTCTTACATTGCCACCTCCCATTTGCGGAACTAGAGCCGAAGGTATGAGAACCGTTGTACCAAGCATTACTATGTAATGCTGAAAACCAAGTAGTATAGCCTCAGCTGCATCAAAGACAAAAAAATAATCAAATGAGTTCATGGATAACCGCTATTTTCAAAGCATGTAAAAGGATTACACATATTTAATGACATCCATCTTAATTTATGATTTCACGTTGTTGTTACTCACTTGTACGGAAATGCTTGATTTAAACAAAATAAATCTAAACATTCATAAACTTCAGACGTGCATTTAACTAATTACTACAAGTTAAAAGTGTCTGAGAATTACTGACTTAATATTTATATTTTTCTGATTATTTACCTTCAAAATAAGGGCAAGTAACAAGTTTCCATAAGAACACAGATTACAAATAACTATCTCATATCTGATGCTGGTCCTTCAGGTCGCAGTTTTCGCTTTGACAATGAACATCCAAACATCCCTTTTATGCAAAAGATTTATATTTAGACTAAAAAAGTCATGCATTCAAGTAACAATCACTCAGACTGACTTTAACTAGCTGAAACTTGAGCACCCAAATTCGACTTTAACATTAAAGATTTAGAACATAACCTTTGGAAAATTGTAAAGCACAAAAATGAAAAAGAAGATACTAAAACACAAATAATATACAGGTCAACTTTAAAAAAGTAATGTCAACTAGACAACTATTAAAACAATAAAGAAACTGAATAAAGATTGCACAAGAATCAGAATGAATTAATGCCCAAGCATGTAAACCTTAAATATTCACACACACCATGTGCCCTAAAAGCAACATCTTTAAAATCATATAAAGAATCAAAAAACACCTTTTTTCACAACTATAAGAACCATGGATTAAATCAGAATATTCTAAAAGACATAATATAAAATAACAAGTTATGTGAAATAAGAAACTAACGCCATGGGGGTGGACTTGTTATGCAGTAGGAAACATTTGGAAGCTGATCTTTTGGTGGGTGTGGTGCTGGCTCCTCGGATTTGCCTCCTCCGCCACCTCCGGCCATCGTTCTCAAGGTGAAATTACTGCTTTACCCCTAAATCTGCAAAAATAACCGAAACACATATAAAAACCAAATAACGACACATAGATTAAACTTAACAACCCATGCTTTTCATAAACCCTACAAGAAGTAATGACAAATATCTTATGAAAATATTTTATTACAACTAGATCTGCAAACATAAATGAACCCCGTATCACGAATGCTTTGATATCTCATAAAATTCATATAAAACCCAACACATAGCTCGAAACTAAACCAAATATATCCTAACATACTCATAAACCCTAACATAAAAAAATTACTGCCCTTAAATCTGCAAACTAAATGAAACTAAAGAAACACGGCAAAACTAATAAAACTATGATTACCATAAACCCTTCAAAAACAGATTTACATAAATATCAAGTTATCAATGATATTACCATATTACCACTAAATCTTCAAAAATAACTAAGGGGGTGTTTGTTTAAGCTTATTTTTGGGCTTATGAGCTTATTTAACTCAGTTTATATCTCATAAGCCCATTTTTTTCTGGCTTATTTACGAGCTTATGAGCTTATTTTCCATCTTTAACTCAAAATAGCCTCATAAGTCAAAAAAATAAGCCAAAAAATGGGCTTATGAAATATAAGAGTTAAAGAGAATCAAATAAGCTCAGAAGCCCAAAAATAAGCTTAAACAAGCACCCCCAAAAAATCATATAACCCCCCCCCCCCCCCCCCCCCAAAAAAAAAAAAAAGCTGAAAAAATATACCTAAGCTATGATTTTCATAAACCCTAAACAAGATACTAATATTTACAACCAAACAACTCACATTTAGTAGTAAATAGTAAGCAAGGACACAATAAACCTTGACACCCTAAAATAATGCATCAGTTAGCACAGTTAACAATGAATCAAATAGTGAGAGTATAAATATTTTAAAGAAAAAAATATAAAACAGTACTAGTATTTTATTTGTTCAAGATAAAAACTTGGGCCAAAATCAAGAAAATGAGCACAAAGTCAAGATTCAAGAAAATCTCAAGACCCCACAAAGAAAAAGTTTATTAAAAGTGACAAAGATGCAACTTTATAACAAAACATACATTTTTAGCAAAAGGGTATTTTTTATTTTTTGATAATATTAAGTTTAAAGAATATTACATGAAGAAAAATGGTGATTGGGAGGTCAAACCGAATGGTTTTCTGAATGTCTGCAGTTTTTTTTAACTTTTTTAACCTGTTTTTGTGTTAAAGAACATGGAGAATCTTTGTACAGAGTGAAATTTAATGTTTTTTTTGTTATGTTTTTTGTCTTTGTGTTTTTTTGTTTGTTTTTGAAAGTTAATGTGAATGACAAATAGTACCGGTATTAGATGGGGGTATTAAAGAGACAAAGAGTTGTCAATGATGTCGTTTTCATGTGTTTAAGACTTTACAAGTGTTGTGGCATTTTGGGCTTAATACATCATCATGGTTTTTAATTATGGGTGGTTTAGTGTTTAAAATACTTGGATATGGTTTGCATGATTTGATTAGGACAGGAAATCTAACAGCTCTTCTTTAAGGTTTTAGAAGAATGAAACTTGAATTATGGATATTTATATAATGTGTTTGGCTAGTAGTTAAGCTTACCATAGTTTAAAAAATAGCATTTATTGAACAAGTTTTCTATAATCAGGGAATATGTCGATAAATATAAAATGTTATGCCTTCATTATTGGGTGAGATTTTAAGTAAGATAAGATTAACCATAATACATTGAGTTGTGGTTAGCAAAATAATTTGGTAATAACAACTTGATTGAGTTAGGTGTTTGCGAAAATCTGTTTGTCAATACAAAACTTAACAATTCGCTTACAAATAAATAATTAACAATAAAAATAGATATGCATCATTTAATTTTAAAACAAAGTAAATACTGAGTATACTTTAGGTACCATCTCAGATAACTGATTATATTTTCACTACTATTTTTATTCTCATTCAACTCAAAATTGTGTACGCTTAAGGACTTATTATACATATATATTAGTTATAATGCTCGCGCACGCGCGGGTTTTTTAAAATTTTTTTAAAATAATTATTTAAAAATTTTAATCCTATTGTTAATTGCATCTTATTTATATTTTTTGTATTTATCTTCTACTTGTATTGTGGATAAATATAAAATAAGTAAATTTTTTTAAAATATCTTATCTATATTTTTTGTATTTATTTTCTACTTGTGTTATAGATAAATATAAAATATTACTTAATAAGAAAATATTTTTTTTTAAATAAAATTATTACTAAATCAGGTATGAATTGATTTTTTTGAAATGCAAAATTTCCAATAGGGATTTTTTTTTTATTATATAAAAGATATAGTTCACTCTCTTTCACATTAAAATGCTTAAAATACTATTTTTCTCTTCTTCAACAGGCATCACCGCCACCTCTACCACCACTGACATCCATAAACACGACCACCACATGAAATTTTCCGACGGTAAAATCTGAAAGAGCTAAAGCGAAAAAATAAAAATAATAATAATAATAATAACACCACCACCACCACCACCCATAAAACCCATCAAAAGCAAATTAATAACAAATAAAGTGAAACTATTAGCACAGTCTTACAGCATCAGGTATCATGAAGAGCACGAACTCTTTATTTGGGCCTCACCGGTACCACATCACTATAACACAACAACTTCAAAATACCATTTTTATCATAACACAACACCTCTTTATTTGGGTCCCACCACTTCCAATTTTCTTTTCTTTTTCATTTTACCAAATAAACTTAAATTCATTCATTAAAATGAAATTACACTACGAAAAAAAAACAAAAAAACAAAAGAGTAAACTACAAAGATGGTCCCTGTGGTTTGCGTTGACTTTCACTCTTGGTCATTTGATTTTTTATTTTTTTTTTGCACATATAGTCACTAACTCTGGAACCTTTAACACCCACGATCACTTGACCAAACGGACATTATATTTGACCGTTAAAACCTGTCATGTGTAAGACCCATGAGAGTATGATTGTCTTTATACCTTTTTTTAATTTCTTTTTCAATTTTGTCACAAAAATACAAATAACCACACCCACTTCCTCTCTTACCAATCAACCTTCTTCATCTTTTTTTTTAATCTCTCTCTATCTCTATTTTTATTACTCTTTTCATCACTATCACCCACCACACAAACATTATCTTTCTTTGTTCTTTACCAAATAAAACTCACTAAAACACGAACCATAAAAATATTTTGTGATTCTTGTTTCTTGCAACACAAACCCACAACACCATTTTTGATTCTTTCTCCCTAACCGAATACCACACACACAAATATCCTTTTATTTTAAGTTAGTATTCGAAAAGGGATTTATGTCTCGCTTGATTTTCATAAACAAATGTAGGTTGTTCTTGATGTTGTTCTTGTTATATCCAGAAACACACATGTAACTCGATTGAAAGCAACCCTATTATATTTTTCTTGGTGATTGTTTTGTTTGTAGATCTTAATGGTCTCAGGTAATTTTATTATACTTTTTGGTCTCGGGTGAGTTTTTTTGGTTTATGCTCGGTCTTGGCTAGAATCACGAGGATGATGTTCGTTTAATCTTGAGGTGTAGTTTGTTTTTTTGTTGTTGGTTGATTTTCGTTTAATCTTGAGGGTGATGTGATATGAACTGGGTTAAGATTTAGGAATTTGTGTATGTACTGGGTCAAGATTTAGATAAAAAGGTTTGTAATCTTGTATGATTTGTAAGAAATCAAGAAACAATTGTGGTTGTTGTTTGTGTATTTCGGCTTGGGAAAGAATCGAACCAGGTTTTTAATTGTTTTAGCTGTTTAGTTGTTTCGTGTTTTACAAAACATTAAATAAGTGCTTATTCATGTTGGTAGCTTTTCAATTGGTATACTAAAAAGAACAACAACCAAATTAAATAGAGAAAGATGATTTTTAATGGCTACGTCGCTCCAAATACATAATCACCGGAAATAGCATTTTCTTTAGGTGTTTATTTTTGAATTTTTTATGTGTCTCGAAGTTTAAAATCAAGTATACATTTAAAGGTAAATATACAAAGTACAAGGTATATGGGTGTTTGATTGAGGTGGCCGGAATTTGATGGAGGTAGCCGGAAATATTGATGACTGAAAATAATGGTGGTGTGAGGTGGGGTGTTTGTGGGTGAAGATGAAAAAGAAAGAAGGACTAAAATGACATTCTTACCCTCATGTGCAACTCACATGAGGGGTGTTTCACAGTCAAACGTAACGTCATTTGGTCAAGGGACTATTAGTGTTAAGGGTTTCAGAGTTAGTGACTGTATGTGCAAAAAAAAGTCAAAGGACCAAGAGTGAAAGTAAACGCAAACCACAGGGACCATCTTTGTAGTTTACTACGATACGAAATTTAAAGCACAAATGACGATACGATACGAAAACATAAATCATCCAACAGTTCTCATCAAGCTTTTATGTTGCTCTGTAATAGTTGATGAGATCTTGCTTCTCATTTACGACTTTCAACACTTCTTCCCTAACGGCTTTCAAGGCCATTAAGAGACATATATATATGTTTCCTCAGTTATTAGCAGAGTTTGTAGACCAACGCTTATAATTGGTTGGTCTTCAGGTAGCTCACGCAACCTTTCGACCTCTTCACCACGACTAATCATCTGGAGCATAATACAAGTTATCTCACCCAACAAATTGTTAACCAGCTGGACTTCTTTTTCTTGTTCGGTTCGTAGCCACCTAAGGATAGTCTTTTGCACCTCGTTTGGTTCATTGGCCATAGTGTTTGTGTAAAAATGAATGATACTTTAGATAGTAAAAGGGTATTTATAGGAGAAAATAGCCTTTGGAGCGTATCAAATTTAAAATTTGAAACTAGTGCAAAAATATAAAAGTATATTCATTTATTTAAATATAAATGTTACAATACGAATTAACATTACAATACGAAATTTAAAATTACAACAAGAAAACTAAAACACATACGGGGTTTTTCGGAGGATATTTATAATGAAGCGGAATAAATTGAAGAACGGAGATATAAATATCCTCCCTCATTTCCATCTGCTTCATATAAATATCCTCTAAAAAACCCCGTATATGTAAATAAAAATACAAATTACGATACGATGCGAAATTTAAAAAACAAGACGAAAACTAAAACATAATCATCCTAAGTGTATTTTTCATGTAGCCAAATAAATTTCAGATTTTGTCCATGCTGGCAAATGAAACATCTAAACCACTTGAGGTTCACACGAAAATCAAAACACATCTCAAGTAGAACCTACCGTGACCCTTCAAAGGATCTTGAAGCAATTAACAAGATCTCATGAATCGGATTGAACTACAAATTATAATAAGGTCATTGTACGGTGGTCTTGTGACTGTGATGATTCAAGTTCTTGATGTGACGATGTATCAGTTGTGATTGATGGAAACCGAGACGAGATAAAAGTTTGGTGAGATACTGAGATGGTGATTGTGTTCAATCGATTATTGTGGGTTCATATATGAATGATAGATTTGATTTGAGATGAGGCTACGATTTTGATAGGATGAGTTTAGTTGTGTGAGATCTAATATATTTTGACTGGAAAGGGAGTGAAGGGGGCGGATTGTTTGAGATAGTGAGTGATTAGGTCAATTGTGTTGGAATGAGAACAACTAGAGTTATCACAGATTATATTCTATATGTTGGATTGAATCGGGTTATCATTTGTTATTTGGGATGGATCCGACAATGTTATAACTGGGCTGTAACATGTTTTTTTTTTTTTTTTTTTTTTTTTTTTTTGGGGGGGTATGAATGATTAACATACTAACAAATGGTGTCATGGCTAAAACGTGGACTGGGCTGGAAAAAAATTCTAATATCTGTTGTTGGATCCAAAATAACTTAACACATTGGGCTGAAAAGTTATTTGTCAAATGTATTTTTTAATACATTGTGTTAATTTTAGTTCAACGTTTGGCGTATATAAGTAGTATTTTGGTTATCACAAAATTTTCACGGGAGATACAATTTTGACAAGATCGGGAAACCATTATCAAAGTTCGTTTACACCGTCAAAAGGCTAGATTTGGACATTTAACCGTCAGATGTGACTACGGCGATAATACTTTATTATTTATTTGAGGTTGAAGTTGAATTTCACGGGTGCGTGTACTTAGTATCTTGAAGATATCGGGGTTGGTTGGATGCATGATTCTTCGAGATCCTTGTTTGAGCTTTTATCCATACAAATGACCAAGACTTTAGTTGTCTAGTTATACCTGATGTAAGGAGTTACGTTGTTGTGCTCACAGAGTATAGCTATCACTTTAAAGGAGTTACGTTGTAGTGCTCAAGTGTCACCAAAAGATGTGGATAATTCAAGAGAAGTTCATATACAATTAAGGATGGTTGGATGGGTATATGATTCTACCTTTATTGAAATTCTCAGTATTGGTTCTTAGTCAGACAATAGTGCAAGTTTAAGTCACAAGTTCGGGTTATTTTACTTCAGTCTCAAGTTCGTCATATTGAGTTTTCTCCATCAGTAGTCACTACAAAAGCCGTCAGAATGATAATGGGGTCGGTAAAGAGTTAGCTGAGAGGAGTATAAAAGAGTAGAGATGTTTATCAGCTATTGATTCTCACGGGTTATTTATGATGCTTCGCACATAATCGGTTGATTGGACATATGGGGTTACGCTGCCTCCGTTTTCCATCGTAAACATAGTGTGTATGCTTCCGATTCCGCGAAGACATCGTGGGGGAAGAGAGAGTGGGTGTTCTTTGCCTTCTTTGACTTTTCTTTATCTTTTTGCGAAAACACTCATTTTCCACGAGGTTCTGCAATTAGGGGGAAGAAATGTGCACACCAGGGACGCATAATAGACTCACGTGATCGAGCTTACAATTTTAGTACTACTGGAGAGACGTCCGCATAGATGATCAGTGGTTCAGTTTTGTGATTTTGGTGTAATCGTTTCAACTCTCGCGGGTTGTGAAGTGTGAAGTAACCTGCATATGTGAGAAGATCTTGCTGATTTCTTGCATGTTACCCCCGAACGGAGCTTCCGTGTAGAGCATAATTGTGATTAAGTGACTGGTCAGATTTGCTTAGTGTGGTTTACGGTGTCATCTACAAATTTCGTTGCGTACTGAAAACTTCAAAAGTTAGAAGACATGTGGACTACATCAAAGTTTCGAATCTGCTGAAGACGGTTGTCAGTTTGGGGGGAAGCTGATTCAGAAACTTCGCCAAAAAGAAGTGTACGAAAAAGCCGCTAAAGACATGCAGCATGAATTGGGGGGAAGTTAATCCATTTCATGCCTATTACATCATTTGCCTACAAGTGAAGATAAAGTTCTCAAGCCGAGGTACAAAGATTGAAGACAAAGAGCGTCAACTGTAGTCATCCTCAGCATTTGAAGAGCTTATGAAGACCTTTCCTTATTTTTACTTGTACTTGTAGGAAATTTTGTAAGTAAACCCTTATGTTGCCACATTGGGGGAAGATTGTTGGGATCACTCCTAACAGTTAAATGTGACAACATTATCGGGATTACCTTAGTTATCCTATTTAGCTTAAACATAAGGACTTAGTATGTAATATTGCAATAGTATGATTGTGTTAGGCTATATAAGCCCTCCTAGACTTCACTAGGAGGGTGCGACTCTTTGTGTAATTTACTCTTTTATTATCAATAAACACATAGTTTTTCCCTTTACTCTTTACTCTCTCTCTCTAACCATGGAGTTCATATTCTTCCATCATACACGACCTCCCGAATCACAATAATCAATAAAAACTACGGTCCTACAGAACCCTTGACCTTGGCTTGTTGGGTGCAAAGATGCCCCCACTCATTACCAACTGAGCTACGCGCCATTGGCAGCCGATATATATATATATATATATATATATATATATATATATATATATATATATATATATATATATATATATATATATATATATATATATATATATATATATATATATATATATATATGCATTCTCGTATTGCTTTTTAATTTTAGAGATTCGTGATTTTGGAGATAGGGTGATTATGTTGGTGGTTGAAAGAAAGAGTAAATGTTTAAGGCAAGGGTGTGCACGGTTCGGTTTGGGAAGGTATTTGGCTAAAAACGAAAATGAACCGAAATATTCGGTTTTCATAAAACCCAAAACCGAAACCATTCGGTTTTTTCGGTTTATTATCAGTTTCAGTTCGATTTTCAGTTATTTCGGTTTTTAACCGTTAATATTTGTGTGTAACCCATTTATAGCAAGAAACTTGTTTTTCGTAGAAAATTGGTTATTTTTCTTTGCTTTTTGTCAATCTAAGCCTAGGAATGTTTATTTCATATTTCTACAATCACACACACACACACACACACACACACACACACACACACACACACACACACACATATATATATATATATATATATATATATATATATATATATATATAAGACATATGCACATGCAAGTGAACATACACATAGTATGATTTTTGTCAAATATGTATTGATATATTGTCAAGTAAACACACGCAAACGATAAATACGCATATCAATATTGAGATAAATATATCATAAATCCACTTACAAAATGCATATGAATTTATAAATTTGATATATTTAGTTAATTATTTATATTATATTAAGTATATATTATTATATAATAAAACCGGTTTGGTTTTTGGATGAAAACTGAAACTGAACCGATTTTTTCAATTTTTGAAAAGTTAAAAACCGAACCATTGATTTTTAGTTTTGATCGGTTGTTTTGATTTTTTCAGTTTTTCTGCTCACTCCAATATGTTGGAGGTGGATGTTTGAAGATGAAGGAGAGAAAAGAAGCAAGATTTTTTTTGCTTTTAGTCGGAAAATGGGTTTTTAGCCGGAATCAATGGTGCTTAACTAAAATTATTATATGTAGAAGATGATGATGGAGGAAATAACTAATTTAACCTTAAAGATACGATCATGTATAATTATTTTTTTTTTAATAAAAAAACATAATAAATTTTCTGAAATGATACATAAAATAGCATTAGTGTTTACCAACACTGCAAAACATTTATGAACCAAAGTAATGGTTCATAAATGATCTTTTACTTATTTTATCACTGTTTTCGTACACATATAGCATATTTGTAGATTTTTGTGATCAAATAGATTAAGTTAATACCAAATGGTACTTGGTTTTGTTTTATGCGATCTAATATAGTCAAGAAGCTGTACATATAAATGTAATGTAAATTGTGGTAGTTCATTCATTTCAAAGCAAATGTTCATTATTATTATTTTTTTCAAATATTTCAAAGTAAGTGTTCATTTTGTGTTTTAAGTTTTTAACCAATCAAAAGGGAATAGTAGGTATGATGATATTTGATTGATGGATTATTTAGTTAGTAAGAATTTCTAAAACTTGAGGTAGCCATGGTTTCCGATCTTTTGGTCGGTTAATCTACATGGTTTGTACCCACTACCACACAGACTCGAACTAGATAAATTTCGTTCTTTTGAAAAGATTGACATGACTACTTTAAGGTTGTTTGTACTTAACAAAAAATGAACATAAAAAATCACATATATTTTAATGTGATATTTACAAGTTTTTCTTTTACAATAGATGTTACACCTTGTGCCCGCTTTGACCGGAATTTAAAACTTTTTGAGCGGAAACGACTTGACTTTAACGTGCATTCCATTTTTCCTTTGACCATTGACTAAAATCTGCTAAGATATGGACCTTGGAACTATTTTTAAATGAAACTAGACTTCATTATCTTTAAAATGACGGGTGACGCGACCCGTGACGACTCACGGTTTAAAAGATATGATTTTTTTAAGATTGACCAAAAACTAGAACAAATCTCATTTATATTCTGACACAAGCATATGGCCATATGCTGAAATTTTCATATGGCCGTATGCTGGCCATATTCCCCTTACTTAAAATTCTGACATAACCATATGACCATATGCCGAAATTAGCATATGCCCGTGCAGAAAATTATATAAAACAATACTTTACACCTTTTCCGGAAACCGTATTTCTGAGACTCGAAAATTAACAAAACTTTCCAAATTTCATAAACACTTCAAAAAATTCATTTCCAAATAAAAACATTTACCATTTGACTCTCGAAATAGTACTTTGCAAAATGATGGGGCACAAAACCTGTTTTGACCCATTTCACAACAAGCAACCTTAACCACTTCCATATCACACTGAACTTACCCAAACCCATTAACATAACACAATAAATAGTTTCAAGACAACTTAACCCGTTTGCAACCCAAAATTGGTATATTTACACTTATTCCAAACACCCCTTTATCCAACACTATAAACACTTAAATCCATTTACATCGTGAATCGTTAGACATACTTGACTTTGAGTTATTACAACAGATGAGGCGAAAAATGAACCACTTTTAGGGGGTCATTTAAGCCCGGAATTGAATTTATATGATCAAATATTGCCCTAAATCGTTCCTTTTGTGATTTTAGGTACTTTGGGGGTGAATTCTGGAAAAGGAAGCATTTTAGACGTTTTTGGAGCATAAAAGTGAAGAAAACGGCAAAGACTTAATTTTCCATGCTGAGAACAGTACCTGACGGCGTCAAGAAGAAAATCCTGACGGCGTCAGGAGTAAAATCCATGACGACCCAGTGAAAACCTGAAGGTGTCAAGAGAAGAGCGTCAAGAGTAAAAGTGGTGACGATCCAGAAGAAATGTGACGGCGTCACCCAAGGCCGTCACGTGTTAACTTGTCAAAACTTGCGCGCGGGGTAGCTGATATTGTTTTGGTCATAACTTTTGCATATGAACTCGGATTTAGGTGATTCAAAAGCCCACGCGAAGAGGACGACGAGATCTACAATTTGGTGAAAAAATGGTCGTGACGCCGTCAAGAGTAACGGGCTGACGCCGTCAAGATGGGCTGATAGAAAACTTGCCTATAAATATAACATCATAACTTCACTTTTTGTAAGCCCTAAACCCTAAGGTCGATTCCTGGGTTTAGGTAGGTGTTTTTCCAGCAAATTAGAGGGTTTCAATCACTCCATAAACATCATGTATTGGTTTGATGATTCTATCTCAACTACGTCTTTCATTATTATTGTTGATTGTCCTTCTTTGATTATGTTTTGTTAATTTACCTTGTGTCTACTTATGTTTATGTGAAACATGTATATAATTGATTAGATCTTATTGATTCCTTGTTGATGTTTGTGTCTATCTTCATCAATTAGGGCGTGACACTTCGATAGATCTAATTGGTTTAGCTTATAATTCTTGTTTCCTATTGTCTCTTGTTTAATTGAATGAATTCGATGTCAGGCTTAAGAAAACTGGCAGACTTCCATAGGGTAACATGCTTGAACGTCTTAAGAAAAATGAACCGATATGTACTAGGTTTTTATGGTTGTATTTAATGCATGAGCGAATTCTAGTGATCCCATGTTAGGAGCTTCTTAGCCGGCTCGACATAGGAGTGAAGTAGGAGCTTATAGAATTGGGGAAGTAAGTACGCCACCCCATGAATGGTATTAAGGAATACAACCCGTAAATTAAAACAAGGTGTGACAATTCAATAGGTAGAATTGGATAGCTAGCAAGGAGTAACATATCATGGGTAGACATGCTTCACTTATTTTGTAGAACCCTAGTTTACTTTTCTTGTTAATTAGTTTAATTAGTAGCTTTTGGGTAAGTTGATTAGCAACTAATTCCGCCCCTCCTTCCAATACCCGAGATTTTTACTTGCTTTTTGTCACAACTCGTAAATTCTGGTCTTTTCCCGAACTATCACATTTACTATTCATCGGTTACTATTCATCGATCACTATTCATCATTTTAATATTCATCTTTTTCGGAGTCAGTTTGTGATTCTGAGAAGCGTTCAAAAATTTTACTATTCATAAAACACTATTCACCTCCGGAGAAAATTTGTCATTTATGCGTGAGTTGTGTCATTTCTGTATACGTACGGTTATCTACCTAATAAACGTTATCTTATGAGCTATTATTTTGAATAATTGATCCGACAATCCCAACTATGGTCCTAACACATTTTTATACTCATAATAATAATATAAAAAAAAATTATATTATTAAATTGCCCGGTGTTTTCAAATCAACTGTTACGTTTTCCGGTCGAAGCTTATAACTCCGTCGGTTTGCGATATTTCAACCCGATCATTATTTTAACTTCCAATTCTCATCAGGAATATTATTTTACAATTTTTACAACTTCATTATATTTTATTTTATCTCGTTACAATTTATTTTTAGTTAACTCGGTACCCGGTATCACCTAAAACTAATAATATCTACCCAATTATACACCAAAGTCCAAGAACTTCTTACATACTCATCCACCCTACCATACCAATCAATCTTACACATTTTGAAATCTTAGCTAAACCATAAATGCTTGCCATAAAAATCTTCTAACCTATTTTATATATATATCAAAACCTCACATTTCATCTCATTTCACAAAATATCAACTAGCTACTTTCTACTCTTTTCTCTCTTTCTCTCTTTTGGTCTACGGCACAACAAGAAGAGGAGCAAGAACCATGGATTTTCCAAGATCAAGTCATTTCCTAGTTCATTTAGTTGTTCTTGTTTGGGTTTTGTGATAAAAACTCAAGGTTTCTTAGGTTTTACTCATCCAAGCTCTATAATCTTTCTATGTAAGTTGTCAAACTCTTTTTCATAATTTCTTCATGTTATTTTTATGGTCATATGATTTCTATTCAAGATCTACATGCATATGTTAGTTATACCACTCATTTATATATATATCTAACTTTTGAACTCTAGAAATGGATTATAGTTAGATCCTTGTTAGATCCACTTGATTTATGATGTTTAGGAACCCATGACACCCTAAGAAGGTGTATGGTAAGATTAGACTAGATTTGTGGTGATTGAAAGTGGTTTGGTTGAAGTTGGAACTAGATTGGAACACTAGAAATGACTTTTGAAACAATATATTTACCTACTGTTGCTATTTTTAAAACATGGGAAACTCAGTAGGTGATGGATAATTTTTTACCAAAGATTTAGAAAATACTTTTAAAAACGAAACTTTTGGCGAAAGAACGAACTAAAACGAGTTTATAACGAAGGAGATATGATTTTTGTAAATTTAACGACGAAAACTATTTTCTGAAAAACTGCATGCTGTTGGACATTTTTCGACGGACAAATAGATGCGTTAAACGTAACTTAGTGGGGCCGAGCTATCGAAAATATATTAGTATATACTAAAACGAATCCGTGGATATAAAGAACGAGGAAAATGAACTTAAAACGACAAAGATATTCACATTTCTATATCGACAAAACCTTATATAAATTGACAGCTTTTAACTAGAAATAATAATAATAATAATAATACAACTACGTACTAAATACTATATTTTCTAGATTTCTTGTTCAAGAGTTATATTCTTAACTAATGAAGTACTTATGACCCAAGACTTATTTTTACAACTATTAGACGTTATCTCAAGGTTTTCCCAAAGTAAGGAATATAACACTAACGTTTTTATATACGATATATTACGACAAGTTTTTATAAGCCTAGTTGGACTTATTTTCCTAAGTATGGAAAATACTTTACTTTGACTATAACTATTATTTCCAAGTTATGAGTGGTATAGGTATCATGTGCATGCATATTCTCTTCATCATTTCATGACCTAAGTAGATCACTATCATTCATATTAGGTTGCGGTTAGAGATCGAACCTCATTTCTGTGTATCCACTTTTGTCATCGTAGCTATTCGCACCAGGTGAGTCATAGCCCCACTTTTACTCTTTATACTTGTTTTAACTCTTTGGGGGAGATACATGCTCAACTACTTGCTTACTTGTACAAATACTCTTAAACATTTATACTTGATTGTGTTATACTTGATTGGCATTATACTTGATTGCGTTATACATACTTGTTACACTATACTTGCTTAACTTAAATACAAGATTCGTATTTACGTGCAGACATAATACTCTATACTGTCGGAGAGGTATTGGTAGTACTCATGGGAAGATGCCCCCTACCCTTGTGTCTATACTTGACCTTGGATGTCATAGTACTATTTGGGAAGAGGCCCCCGCCCTTGTGTCTATTCTTGACCTTGGGCGAATATAATCCGGTGCATTGTGTAAACTATCTTTTAGCAGTGGGTTGTGAACACACAGGTTACAAGTGTTGTTATGGGCGGGACTTGCAACTGAGTGGATTTACGATGCCTTTGCTGTGTGACCATTTTCTATAAACTTTATTTGTTAAACAAACTCTATGAACTCACCAACCTCGTGTTGACACTTTAACATGTATTTTCAGGTTTTAACCAATGGCACGCTACTGGAGGTTTTGGCAGGGCATGGCATGGTCATAGAAGACTATGATTATTTATATGGGGACTGTTTTAAACTATTTTAAGGGCCTACTTCCGCACTACTTTTAACGATGTAAATTCAACATTTTTGATTAAATGATTTTATTCTAAATGATTAAAGTGAAAACCATTTTTGTACTTGTGTTGTGATACTGATTGAGTTACACCCCAGCTACATGTATGCTTCCGCTGGACCCGATCTTGGGGGTGTGACACTTTTCATAAAATATAAAAACACAAAAAGAATCATCCTTCACCTTTAGACTTAATTAGATCAATTTCAATCCTAACGACACTATTCCTGAGTTGAACGATTAATCCCCCGGTACTTGTCACTATACTATACTACAACGATCAGGTACACTGCCTGGTGGGGGTTGTAAGCTTCTCAAGATCCCTCGAGAGGTAAAGCCTGGTGCAATTCCCACGCATCAAGTTTTTGGCGCCGCAGCCCGGGGAATAGTTATTGTTTAGGTTTAATTTGATTTTTATTAGGTCTACTCATTAGATTCCTATCAAGTGAGATTTTTTCTTTCTATTTTGTAGCTTTCTCGTAGTCTATCTTTTCTTTGTGATTTTGTTTGTAATTTGCTTCAAATGGACTTTACTCTAAGACTTATAAGATTGCAAGATAAGGTTGAGTGGCTAAAACACCAAAGATTTCAAAAAACCTCATTTAGAGACACCTATGAATCATATGAGCCTTCACCTAGGATAGATTCTTATGAACAACCTCCATGTTTAAGATCTAGTTTTAGTGAGGCCAATAGGAAAAGCGACCTAGTTTTCCAAGGAAATGTGGATAGAGCTATAGCAATAAACCATAAGTTGGATGAAGCAATAGGTTTGCTTTTATCACTACCTAAGAAAACAATTGAGGAAGATTTAGCCGAGCATGACCACATTGATCAAAAAGACCTAGGTTTTATGATCGATGATGATGAATCTCAAGAAACGGATGATGAATCTTTTGGGCAATTTGTATATAGCAGTCAGAATATTGAGGATGATCCTTATAATTCGGACATAGAAGTTGAGATGCCTAGAGAAACACGTGAGATACTTAGGAGAATGCTTAGGATAGATCCTACCAAAACACATGATGAGGATATAGGTGATCTTGACACATGGAATGATGAGGTAAATAACATAAGCCCACAAAATACTCAACCATCATTTGAGGCACACACACCGCCCGTGACTTACCCGGAAGAAGTAGAAGAAACTTTAGGAATTCCGATGGAGGTAGAACCCTTGGACCAGGCACCACTTGAGGATATAGGTTTGAATACCTGTAATGATAACCTTACTCCTAGTTCTAGGGAATTTCCTAGTGTTGATGAACCGGAACCTCAATCTTTATACACATTTTCATCCTTAGATATATTTCTAGGAGACAAAAGAGGAACCGACCCACCCATCAACCAATAGTATCCGGGTAGTTTTAGGATGAAGGAAGCCATTCACTCACCCCCTTCACCTCACGTGGCATATTTCCACCCTAAGGGTGTGTATCGCTACTTTCACCCGCACTTAATCCTAAGTGTAGGGAAAACCTCCACTATTTCCGTTAAATAAGGGTAGAGTCAGGCTCGTGACTCGAACAAAAACAAGCGCTTATTGGGAGGCAACCCAAGCTTTATTTATTTGTTTGTTTGTTTATTTGATTTTATTTGTTTCCGTATGCATGCTTTATTTTTATTGTTTGTAGTTCATGTTTCAAAATAAATTGTGAAAATGCTTTATTTTGTTTTTAACTTCGTCTTAATTACATATAAAGGTATTTTGCAAAAGCTAAGTGTAAGGGGAGACCCAAATTTGTTTATAAGAACGAAATTGAGCATGATCCACAACAATATTAAATGAACATGAATATTAGTAATTGTTAGAGTCAAATGCTTGTATCGAGTCATAATGATGTTTTGCAGGATTTTCCAGGAAGTAGGACATAAGTTTTTCCAGAAATTTACCGGAAACTTAACATAAAGATTTCTGCAGGTCACTTCTGACAGCGTCATGTGTAAAATTCTGAAAAATTTTGCGAGTTTTGTTTATACCGGAGTTTTAAAGTTTTTGTTGATTCTTTAGTTTTATAAACTCCAGGAAATCTGCAAACATTCATTCCACAAGCATTATATCTTTAATTGTTTTGTTTTTATTCCTAAGTCTGGAATTATATCTAGTTGTGAGTTCTCTTTGTTCGGGTTGATGCTTTGGGTTTTTATGATTGTTTTCTCAAGTTTAACAGGTTATATATGACAAGCAGATGATTTATATTCTGGAAGGGAAGCTTTGATTGTTCATTTTCTTGGAGGAAGATCTAACCTTGTTACCACACTATCCATACCGAGTGAATCAGGGGAGTATTTGATTTCATTCTTTTACCTGTTTTACTTTTACATTCTTTAATTGAACATTGGGGACAATGTTCATCCTAAGTGTAAGGGAAGGGTAAAATGATGATACCTTACAGATACACTTTCGCTTGAGTTTGTTTGTTTGATGGTAGATGTGTAATAAAACTATGAGAAATACTTGTTAGTGAAATTTTAGCGCCAAATTTAAATTTTTTTACAACATTTAGGAGTGAAACTTTAGCTATAGCAAGCGTCTCATGGATAGGAGATTGTATGACTAGCACATAACCGTACCATTCAGAAAAATTTTCCACCCAAATATGTGAGGTTCGCCTTTAGATTTGATAGGAAAAGCATTTACTATTAGTGCTTATGAGTGTACCGGTAGCATTTAGATTCTAGAACTTGCGTTAGTGATGCATCCCGAGACCGCTAGTGAGACTACATTCGTGTAGTATGATTTACTACATGATAAGAGGCATTAGGATCACCCTTGTGTTAAACCCGTATCATAATTACTTGACCATTTAAGTCATATTACTTGGCTAGTTAAGTCAATTAATTTTTCCCACACCTTAGCGTTGTACTCATTTTTAGTACACGAAACCCCCAGTACACCCCTCCGAGCCTATCTTTTCGTTTCTAACTTTAAGCATCTTACTTAAAGGAAGAATTTGTTACAACCCACTTAAGTGTACACCCAAATCGCCTTAGCCTTCCGTGTATACACTCATCTTTAGTGCATTATTGTTATTTGTTAAACCCTAAGTTAATTATCTAATTGATTACATGGTTGCTAAGTCGAGTCATATCCTTGTACATATTGTTTTGGGACGATTGGGACTTATGGGTAAAATACTTATTTTATGGAGTAATGGGGAAGAACACCATATATTACCCCCATATGTACGTTAATCTTAAAAGTACTCCAAGTGTTTTGATTATCTTAATTCGAGTCATTAGATTAGTTTATTGTAAATATGTAAAAATTCAAGTGTAAGGGGAATTTTCATTTCCTATGATGTATTATTTTGGATGGTAGGGTAAGAGTGTATGCACAAAAAAAAAAAAAAAAAAAAAAAAAAAAAAAAAAAAAATCGAAAAAAATCGAAAAAATCAAGAAAATATATATATATATATATATATATATATATATATATATATATATATATATATATATATATATATATACGGACTACCATCCCTTTTCATTCTATGTTCATTTTATGTTTTTGTTATTTTTGATTTATTATTTTGAGTCGAGTCTAGTCTTGGCTTAGCAACGCCATATTGTACATGTAATTAACCAAGATTGTTAACTCGCCACCAGTAAAGACTGCCTATATCCAACAAAACCGTGTATTCCATATCCCTACACCTAACGTTACAACCCCTTAAAAGACCTCTTTGATAGTTTATCCTAGGTGCTTACGCCATGTGGTGGAGGTTTGATCCTTTCCCAAGCCTATGGTAATCTATTTTGCTATGACAGGTAGTGAGGGATGTTTCCATTTCCATATTGTGATATTACTTTATTACACCCGAGAGATGTGAGTATCTAAACACTATTTGTGAGGTGCTAGTGTATGACCTCCGTGCTTGTCTTTGGTCTTTAGTGGAACGATTATTTGTTGTAATTACTTTTATATTAGTGTTAAATGACCCCTAACTTGTATTTTGACTAGAATAAAGCGCATTTGCTTGAGAGCAAGCAAATCTCAAGTGTAAGGGTATATGATGAGGCGAAAAATGAACCACTTTTAGGGGGTCATTTAAGCCCGGAATTGAATTTATTTGATCAAATATTGCCCTAAATCGTTCCTTTTGTGATTTTAGATACTTTGGGAGTGAATTCTGGAAAAGGAAACATTTTGGACGTTTTTGGAGCATAAAAGTGAAGAAAACGACAAAGACTTAATTTTCCATGCTGAGAACAGTACCTGACGGCGTCAAGAAGAAAATCCTGACGGCGTCAGGAGTAAAATCCATGACAACCCAGTGAAAACCTGAAGGCGTCAAGAGAAGAGCGTCAAGAGTAAAAGTGGTGACGATCCAGAAGAAACGTGACGGCGTCACCCAAGGTCGTCACGTGTTAACTTGTCAAAACTTGCGCGCGGGGTAGCTGATATTGTTTTGGTCATAACTTTTGCATACAAACTCGGATTTAAGTGATTCAAAATCCCACGCGTAGAGGACGAAGAGATCTACAATTTGGTGAAAAATGGTTGTGACGCCGTCAAGATTAACGGGCTGACGCCGTCAAGATGGGCCGACAGAAAACTTGCCTATAAATATAACATCATAACTTCACTTTTTCTAAGCCCTAAACCCTAAGGTCGATTCCTGGGTTTAGGTAGGTGTTTTTCCAGAAAATTAGAGGGTTTCAATCACTCCATAAACATCATATATTGGTTTGATGATTCTATCTCAACTACGTCTTTCATTATTATTGTTGATTGTCCTTCTTTGATTATGTTTTGTTAATTTACCATGTGTCTACTTATGTTTATGTGAAACTTGTATATAATTGATTAGATCTTATTGATTCCTTGTTGATGTTTGTGTCTATCTTTATCAATTAGGGCGTGACACTTCGATAGATCTAATTGGTTTAGCTTATAATTCTTGTTTCCTATTGTCTCTTGTTTAATTGAATGAATTCGATGTTAGGCTTAAGAAAACTGACATACTTCCATAGGGTAACATGCTTGAACGTCTTAAGAAACATGAACCGATGTGTACTAGGTTTTTATGGTTGTATTTAATGCATGAGCGAATTCTAGTGATCCCATGTTAGGAGCTTCTTAGCCGGCTCGACATAGGAGTGAAGTAGGAGCTTATAGAATTGGGGAAGTAAGTACGCCACCCCATGAATGGTATTAAGGAATACAACCCGTCAATTAAAACAAGGTGTGACAATTCAATAGGTAGAATTGGATAGCTAGCAAGGAGTAACATATCATGGGTAGACATGCTTCACTTATCTTGTAGAACCCTAGTTTACTTTTCTTGTTAATTAGTTTAATTAGTAGCTTTTGGGTTATTTGATTAGCAACTAGTTCCGCCCCTCCTTCCAATACCCGAGATTTTTACATAAAATATAAAAACATAAAAAGAATCATCTTTCACCTTTAGACTTAGTTAGATCAATTTCAATCCTAACGACACTATTCCAGAGTTGAACGATCAATCCCCCGGTACTTGTCACTATACTATACTACAACGATCAGGTACACTGCATGGTGGGGGTTGTAAGCTTCTCGAGATCCCTCGAGAGGTAAAGCCTGGTGCAATTCCCACGCATCAACAACATGACTTTGATACTTGACTAAGACCATATAATCTTTAAAAAACTCACGGGGCATCAACATTGACTTGAGCTCGGTATTCTACCTAGCTCCTACTTTCTTACCAAAGTCCTCTAACTTTCGCATAACCAAAACCTTAATCCTTAATCCGAGCCTTCGCATTAACACAAGAGCCTACAAAACATTGTAACATTAAATCGTAAGCATAAAGCTTAGTAAGTAAAACGATTATAACATAATATCATAAATCATTCACACATTACACAACACCTATTAATTCATTAGAACCTTAAACCTTTAACGTTAACACATACCTTTTCCACTTAATGATCCATGACTTATCTCATTAGCATCTAAGCACTCTTAAACTACACATCCTTTTGATCTAAGTCATGCTAACCTTAAGTCCACTCTCACATAAGCACATCCTTTTCAAGCACACTTAAGCCATTAACATATAACACATAAAGCATAACATCATGAAATCATTACAACATCATCTTATAACCGGTTTACTTACCTTGATTCCAAGCTAAGTCAAACATCATCATGCTCCTCACCATCATCATCATTATCCACACCACCACCATCATCATCCATCACAATTAATAAAGACCTAACAATACATTTAAGCAACATCATGAATAAGGGTTTATGTGACCCATCTTAACTTACCCATCCTCCATTCTAGATCATCATATGATCATATGATGAATCCTTACTTACCTCATAAATCACAACCTCATTAGAATCAAGATAGTGTATTACTTACTTGTGGGAAGATCATGGTTTAGGCTTAACTCTTGACAAGGAACACATCTCATCTTCCTCTTCATCATCAAGGCTTCATCCTTCCCTCCCTTTTCTATTCTAAAACTGGACCACAACACACCCCTAATAATAGTGATAGAACTTGGAAGAGAATGGTAGAATTCTCTAGAATTAGATGTAGGTTTGGCCACATGGCAACTATGGTCCCTCAAGTCTTTTTCTTTCTATTTTAGACACGTTAAACTTACTACATCATTAAGGATATGGCAACCCAAGCTCCTGAAGTCTCTTTCCTTTCTAATTGTGCCACCTAACACTTTTCCTAACCATATAATACATTCGCTAACCATTAGGTTGACTATCGAATTTGACTAGTCAATCACATTAAGTTCTTAGTACATTTTCATCTAGGGTGGGGCCTATTTGTATCCGGGGAACCGGTGTTACAATAGATCAGCCATGAGTGATTATGTGTAACTACATCACCACATACATCTAGTTGGATTTTCATGTTATTAAAGCGAAACACCTAACAAATATGGATAAGTTCTGGACATAAATTCATATGCTAAACTGTCTTAATCTAGTGAACATAGCCGAATACAATAATCTTGTAGAGGACCATAAGCTTGTTTCACATAATTAATTGGTTATACATAATTCTTAACTAAATTACTGTTCATTTATTAAAAGACTTTAAATCTGAATTCGATTTGCATATGTAAATCCTAGGCGTAAATGTTTGAATCTGAATTAAATAATATTATTTGCTTTTTACTTTTCAAATGTCTGAATGCTATAAGTAAAAATCTGTTTTATTCTTATGAAATATAAACGTGTTTAAGCATTATATGAAGCATTTGAGTCACAAATTAAAATAGTTTAGCAATGTGGGATTAAAATGCCTTAAATAAAAAATAAGATTGTGAATAAAAACATTTCTTATTATATTTAACATTGTCAATTAACAATTAAAATATTTTTAATGAAAAACGTGTGACAATAATTTCACAAACTAGTTATATATTACTATTGTTTAAAAAAACTCTTAAATGTTTGAGCATCATTGTCATTATTTTGAACGTTATTTGTTCAACAAAAAGAAAAGCATAATTCTTTTTAGGGCAAATGACAAAAAAATGTATCAAACTTGACATTTTCTATGATTGTGTGTAGCCAACTATTTTTTTTTCTTCTTATTGTGTGTATTGAATTTTCAAATTTCAATCGTTGTGTGTATTTATCCTTAATTTTTTCAAAATTTGAAGGGTAAAACGGTCATTTTACATGACAGAATAGTCACAAAATAAATACAATGGTCGAAATTTGAAAGTTCAGTGCACACAATAAGAAAAAAAATAGTTGACTACACACAATCACCAAAAGTGTCAAGTTCAATGCATTTTTTTTTGTCATTTGCCTTTTTTTAACGTACTATTAATATTAAAAGAAAAGTCGAGAAAAAATATCGAAAAAAACAAAGAAAAAGGCTAAAGCAAAAAAATAAATAATTAAAAAAAGAGTGAGGAGACATTAAGAGTCATTAAAAAAACATCCCCTTCACATCTAGTTTGTTAAGAAGTTTGAACCTTTGACCGCGTCTGAACGAGAAAAGAAAAACAAAAGCACTTATTGAGTTAAGTGTCTGAGCGCGTCTGAATGAGTCAGATCAAGTGTTTGTTAAAAGGTTCTTTTTGAAAAGAGAAATGATACATGGACCTAAAAATAGACCTAATTGTGGACCTAAAAACATGTGGCATGATCCTGATAGGTTGTAACATAAGCGGGTTCCTCTCTGCAGCCATTAGGATGACGCCACGTGTTTTTAGGTCCACAATTAAGTATATTTTTGGTCCATGTATCATTTCTCGAAAAGAGAAATGTACACCACCTAAGTTTTTAATACAAGTAGGCAAAAGTTATTGACACCCCTCTTTAGATTTTGGCACCTCATGTGTTTTTTTTTTTTTTTTTTTTTTTTTGTTTTTTTTTTTTATAATTTTGATTTTGTTATAAAACTACAGAATTGAAAGTATAAAAAATAAAATATAAAAGTTGATAAGTCGAAAGTTATAAAAAACAAAAAATAAAAAGCAGAAAATGACAAAAAACTTTTTCTTGTTAACATACTAAATAAATGTAAATGAAAAGGCGCCATTAACCTATAAAGAAGTACCCTTAACATCAACAATACAAGTATTCATTTCATAAAGCGCCACTTACATATGTTGTAAGTTGTAACAAAGGGCAAAGCTACTTGAAGACTAGAGAGGGTTGTGGCCCTCGTAGAACTTCTTGTAGTACATGTACTTTTCATGCTTTTTATGAAAAAAAAAAAAAAAAATAGAAAAAATAAAAATGAGCTTTGCTACAACTTCTATTAAATCTTTTTACACTCACAACAATATTAAATAGTTTTTTTTACTCATTTTATCTTTGTATCCAAACCGTCAGTTCTGCCACTTGTCAGTATTCTGTAAATATGTAGTTTTGTAAAAATATTTAGTAGGAGGCTTTAGCATTTTTGAAGAAAAAATAGTTTAGCTTTTGGCCCTCCTTTTATACAAGGATTGCATCGATGGCTTTCTCAAAATATTTGGTATAGTTCCGCCACCTGTTATCTATATCTATACTATATATAATGTAGGAATGAATCTCTCTCATCTTAGTCTTAAATTTAGGGGTAATTGCATATATACTCATTAAAACTTGCATATTTGTATATTTTCTCAAAACATGCTTAAACATCATTGTACATTATGCATTTAAACTTATATTTGAGGAAATATGCAAATATGCAAGTTTCAATGGCTATATATGCAATTCCCTCTAAAATTAAGACTTACAAGCTATAATGCTTATTGTACAATACACAAAGCACTATTAATGATCTTTCTCATCAATCTTAATTTTAAGACATACAAGTCTTAAAGCTTAATGTACAAAATACAAAGCATTATTAATGCGTTCAAGATATTTAATGTAGTCAATTAATTAACGGGCCAATAAATACAATTAATGCCGTTATTAAAACACCTCTTATATAAGAAATACAAATTATCAAGCATTTTGTACAACCATATTAAACACAATTCCTGCATTAAATGTCACTTATACAAATAATAAAGTACATTATACAATATTCAAGCCCGAACAGACAGGGGCCAAACGGGTTAATGTTATACGAATCGCTTTAAAATATACCTAAAAAGACGAAATAAATTCCTTAAGCGTAACACCCGAGTTATATTTAAATAATTAAATTTATTATATGTTTTTCTTTAAAAACGATTATAATGTTCTATAATTGAGAGAAATTATGTATCCGTTAGTGCCATTTAACTTTTCAATAGGTAATACATGCCCATTTTAAAAAAAGGCGAGAGCAAAATATGCCCACATCGTTTACAAATTAGCCCATTTTTTTTTTTCTTATTTTAGGCACAAATTGCCACCTCTAATAATTATTATCACAATTGTATAATTAAAAATATTGTCATTAGTTAAAGAGTTAAAATACGTCACATGCAATTCTTGATATTAATAAATTTATTGTAAAAAAAAACATAAATACTAAAATACATGATTTACCAAAAAATTTATTTCAAGGTACCCGCCGCTGCAACGTGCAGGTACCCTGCTAGTAACTAATAAATGATGTTTAATCATCTTTAATAATGGTAAAAACTGTACCAACTAATAAATGATGTTTAATCATCTTTAATAATGGTAAAAACTGTACCAACTGAAACAATCGGTTAAAATCACTTTTGTAATTTGCCATTGCTTAGTTTTCTTTTAATATAAATCGTGATGTTTAATGTGTTTGAAAAAAAGTAAACTAGTAAAGTAGTAACACGGCTGTACACAGTACACCCTATTCTCATTGACATAATATATAGAGAAAATGACGAGGTTGCCACTCATTACTATATATACATATAACATATTACAAATTTATTACTTACGTTATTTTACAACTTTGTCATACTTAGCGCACAAAAATAGTGTGAATTTGTGCGCGCGAGTTCATAATAGTTTGGTACATTTGCCAAGTACGAGTGAATAAGGAATGGCTAGAGACTTAACACGTCACTGCTCAAAAATGCACAAGAATGTACGCGTAAATAATTAATAATTGTAGTGCCTTTTCTATCCATTTGTTTAAGGCTGAACACAGTAATTACCACCAGCGATTTTTATTTTGCCTGTCAATATAAAATACAAAAAGAAAGGGACATGTTGGTCTTATAATACTAGTACTAACTAATCTCCTTCGCCTTCGGTTACCGCTGATGACATCTCATCGGCTGTAGTAACTGCACCAGTATTACTAGCCGCGGTTTGGAACTGTTGCCTACAAGAATGACAAGTGATCTCTAAGATGGTGGAGCTTATTTTCTTTGTAGCTTGATCTCTTAGAAGTTTAGCCCTTTCTAACTCGGCTTGCGCTTGTCTCCTAATTCGCTTTGCATTTGCAAACTCCAACTCCGCGGTTTCTATCTGCCTCTTTGCTTGTAGCCTAGCTTCATCCGCAAACTCTTTTTCCGCTATTGCCATCTTCATCCTTTCTTCTTCCTTATTGAAGCTAATTCCGCTTCCAATAGATAGCTTCAACACTACAAGAATCAGGAGAACAGGCGATGAGCACAATGCCGACGACTCAATGTCGTCGGCACCATACGCTAAACGACAAAAAATTGGCTTGACCCAGACAAGGCTGCGTTGAATTTTTAATCTAGAATATTACCGACGTCATGTCGTCGGTATAATAACAACATGTTTGACTATTGATAAACCTGGTGAAAAAATAGGCGGGAATTTGACCGCCAAAACACGTGCCGACGTCATGTCGTCGGTGATATATAAATACACAAAAAATTGTGGTTAGCGTGGGATTAACCAATGATTAATAATTAATAGCTCCTAGTTTAACGACGTCGACGACATGACGTCGGTAACAATTTGAGTCAAAATTTTGGTTTTTCCCTTTTGTGAATTATAGCGAATAATTCGGCGGGGTTTTTTCCCGCCTTAATGACGCCGACGATATGACGTCGGCACTTATTTTAACCGCGTGTACATTATAGCCAATAATTGGGCGGGAATTTTCCCGCGTTTTGTTCCCGTCGACATGTCGACGGGAATATCGCTCCAAAAATTCAACCTATATATCACCAAACAAATATATTCCCGTCTCATTTTTTACCTATATACATTCTCACAAAATCATTTCCGTCTCATTTTACACATCTACATATACATTTTCACAAAATTATTTCCGTCTCATTTTACACATCTCACAAATAATTCAATCGTCAATTCTTACAAGACACACATGACTTGGCGTGGTTGCACAGTTGAAGAGGAGTACTCAAAAATCTTGTCACACGAGCTCCTCTTTAATAAAGTTATGTTAACTTTTGGTCATTCAGTTTATGAGGAATATGGTGATTTTAAGGATGCTGAACCGTGGATGAGAGACAAGATTATTGAATGGTGTAGGAAAAAGCCGTACTACAAAGAGTACATGGACGAGCTAGATGCTGCTGAAGCTCAAGCTGCTGCTGAAGCTCAAGTTGTTGCTGTTGGAGGTGACGACGAAGCTGAAAGTACGTTGGAAACAAAACTTGATAATCTGGGAAATAGGATCACAAATCTTGAAGCTACGTTTGCACATATTAAGGAAATGAGAGCAAGGAAGGGAAAAGATGGTGCGAGTTCGAGTAAAGCGGGAAGTAGCCGCAAAAAAAAAAAATAAACGGGTTGTTTCGTTTGATCTGTTGTTTTAGTTGTCGAGTTGTTTAGTTTGAGTTGTTTCGTTTGGTTGTCGATTTGTTTAGTTTGAGTTGTTTCGTTTGGTTGTCGAGTTGTTTAGTTTGAGTTGTTTCGTTTGGTTGTCGAGTTGTTTAGTTTGAGTTGTTTCATTTGGTTGTTGAGTTGTTTAGTTTAGTTGTCGAGTTGTTTAGTTTGAGTCTGTATGAAAATGCATGTGGTTAAGAACTCTTGCTTGTTTTAAATAAACAGTTTGCCTTTGTGTTTGATAATTATTGCTCCTTCAGTTCTAATTATTGCTCCACAACAACAACATTTTATTAAACAACAACAACAACAACAACAACATTTTATTAAACATCAAAAACATCAACAACAACAGCAAACAACAGCAATAACAACGATAACAGTACTACATATGAAATTTATCCATGTCACCTACAAGGTCACGGAGTATTGCATCCGACTGACATGCGTGGTCGTGGTTGGGATACGTTGCCATGTCAAGTTTTGCCTCCAGCACCCTTAATTTTGTCTCTAGCACCTGTTTTTGTGCCTCCAACACCTGTTTTTGTGCCTCCAGCAAGTTTATTCTAAGATTTTTTTCATGACAGTTTGAGCACCTTTTTGGAGCAGATCCAGAACCGCTTGATGTTGAAGCTCCTAGAGAACCGATCATCATTTTGGCGAGTCGTTCCTCCTTCCATAAAAAAAAATTACATCCATGGTCATCTGTCCCAGGCTGTTAAAGAGTAAAAACTATTATTTTTAACAACTAATTAACCAAATTATTTAAAGAAAAAATATGTAATTGTTCACCTACGAGAAAGGACACGCATAGTATAGTTTACCACGGGAGTAAGATTTACACGATTCTCGCAGAATCACGTCTCCTCGTTCACAAGGACAAGGAAAAGCTTCAAATTCTGCCATCTTCTTCACCATGATAACAGTGTATGTTTGTGGTTGTGAGGTTGAGTGGTTGAATCGTGACCGGTGTGGCCCGATCTACAAGTTGAGGTGATAAAAGGTGGTGGCCAGAAAAAGATTCCGGCGGCCGGAAAATGCTAATTTGATGATGATGATGTGATACATGGCAACAACTCATCCGATCTCCAACTGTCTGCTAATTTGAATGATTTGGAACCTGGAACCTTAAATATCGATGGTGAATCAACGTTAGTTAAGGCACCACCACCAATCATTCCTGTTGATGACGACGATGATTTTATTGATGATGAAGATGACGATCCTTATGATTTAGCATATTCTGATAATGAAGTCGCAAACAATTCTGATGATGAAGTTGAAGTTGCGACTAATGTTGTTTATGATAGTGATTTTGATTGTGCAGATTGATCTTAAAATGTAACTTGTAAAACGACACTTATTTTAATGAAATTGTTATGGATTGTTTAAAAGTGTATATTTCTTTTGAATGTGTGCATGCTTATGTTAATTTATTCCCGAATTTCTATATGTTACTCAACTTGTACTTTTACAGATGGCAGCAGCAGTTGCACGGAGTCATGGTGGTGACGGTGCCGATGATCCACCACCTTCCCCTACCCGTCAGATTGAGGGCGGGCACCGTGCTAGTGGTAAGAATTTCTAGATTATATATATATATATATATATATATATATATATATATATATATATATATATATATATATATATATATATATATATATATATATATATATATATGTATATATATACACATATTATGTATATATATAGATATATGTGTATATATATATATATATATATATATATATATATATATATATATATATATATATATATATATATATATATACACACATATATCTATATAAGTTACTTTATGATGTTTTCACTCACTCCAATTGCAGGATCAGGGCGACCCCGCCGAGGAGGTCGGGCCAGGGGGGGAGGCAGGGGTAGGGGAGGTCAGAATGGCGGTAGGCAACGACCACGCGAAGAAAATAAGAATGTGAAGCTCAAGGCTGCCGTGAGACTTCGTGGCCTACAGTCTATTGATTTTGAGATTGGTGATAAGGGGACTTACACTCATGTGGGCACGAACCAAGCATGGTTTGGCAATTACGTCGGCGAGCTCATTCAACAGCTGCCGCTACACTATGACTCCTGGTACGATATAGAACCGGAGCTGACGGCTAACTTCCTTCCAAGCGTCGGGGTCAGTTATTTCATTTTCCTTTTATATATATTGTTATGTTATCGTGTTTATTTATTTAAATGTGCGTATTTATTTAAATTTGTTTATTTATTTATATCTCTATATTTAATTATTTGAATGTGTACATTTATTAACATTTTTTTTTATTTATTTATATCTTTATATTAATTTTAACTATATTTGATTGCAGCATATGTTCAATTTGGAGCGCCACAAGACCAGACCGGAGTGGGAGACCATTCGGTCGGCGCTCACAGCATATTTCGCCACCCGATACCGTGACAATAAACATGATCTGAAACGCGTTTACTTTACGAGAAAGGGTGGGGCTGCGAGAGTGGACGAGATCAGAAGAAATCCTCCTCCGAACTTGGAGCCGGCTGAGTGGAACAAGTATGTCGACCAGTACATGACGGAGAAGGCCCAGACACGATCGGCTGTGAACAAAGAGAATAGAAAGAAGAACAAGATTCTCAGCCGCCACGGTTCGAAATCATTTGCCGCATCTCGACACGAATATGTAAGACACATTTTATTTTTATAAGATTATTTAATTTTAATAATATATTAATTAAAAGTATTTATACTAAATAAAATATATATGGTGTTTGATTAGTCATTTTAATTTGTTTCATCCTATATGCATGTGTATATATTTATACAGTTCGAGAACAGCGAGGACCACCGGTATCCGTCCATGTTCGATACCTATCTTGACACCTTCAAGAATGGTGTTTGGTTGCAGGACGAGGCTCGTGCTCGGTTTGTAAGTATCGTTATTTATTTATTTATTTATTTTTTCCAAACACGCACTTAGTGATTTATTGAAACATAGTCTAGTAATTTAACCGACTAATATATTAATTTTCTCATTTTTTTCCAACTACACAGGAAGAGATGGTCCGACTACAGGAGCCTAGATCCGATATGCCGGCAGACGAGCCGTGCCTCACGGAGGAGGAGATATTTGCTCGGGTAATCGGGGGCAAGCAGCGTGGCCATATACCCGGCATCGGCAAGGTGGTACCCTTCTTGAAGAGGCCACGGGTAGACTTGCCGCCTCCAGCTCCACCAGGTATTTAAAGTTGGATAATCTTATGTATTGAAATGACCGTTTTTAAATTTTGATTATTTCGTTTATAGGTATTTAAAGTTGGATAATCTTATGTATTGAAATGACCGTTTTTAAATTTTGATTATTTCGTTTATAGGTACGTCCGAGCTTGACAGGAAGCTTACTGAAGCTCAGGAGAAGATTGATGAATTTAAAACGATAGTGGATGAAGCTAAGAAAGAGAAGGAGAAAGAAAGAAAGAAAGCCAAGAAAACTGAGAAGCAGCTTGAGTTGTTGACACGTTTTGTCTCGAAAAACCCAACATGGGAGGCGTTTGTTAGCCAGAGTGGTTCTCGTCATGCAGCTGGAGGCGGCGCAGGCGCTCCCGCGAAGGGCTCAGGCGGCGAGAGTGGCTCTAGCAGCGGGAGTGGCTCTCGCAGCGAGAGTGGCTCTCGCAGCGGGAGTTCTGATGATGATCAGGATGACGACGAGGGGCTGTATGACGACGATGGGCTGTAGAGGTATTATTTTGTGTTGTTTTGTCTTTGGAACTATGTCCGGACGACCCCAATCTTATTATCTTTGAACACTTAGGATATTGCAACATTTGTAGATATAGTAAGTACGTTTAGCGATTATAACACCCGTTTTGTAAACTTTATGATGTATTTTGAGGGTGTTATAAAGTTTATGGCCGTTTTGTAAAGTTTATTAATTGTTTAGTGGTTATATATAACCGTTTTAGCCGTTATAAACTTTATAGTCGTTTTAGCCATTGTTTTTTGTTGGAATGTGTTGTTATGAGAGCAGGACATGAAACTGGAATTGGTAGATTTTTGCTGCACAATTTTGCGGCAAAAATCTGGGTAGGGCAGCTACGCAGGCTGCTGTGCAGCTGCAGTATAACTTCTTGCCGACTACATGTCGTCGGAAATATAATACACATATTAACTATTTTCAAACGGTGCCGACTACAGGTCGTCGGCATAATAACGCACATGGTGACTAATTTCAAATGGTACCGACTATATGTCGTCGGAAATATAATACACATATTAACTATTTTCAAACAGTGCCGACTATCAGTCGTCGGCATAATAACGCACATGGTGACTAATTTCAAACGGTACCGACTATATGTCGTCGGCACCATTTACAAAAAAATTTGACTTTCGTTGACTAAATTAAGTTAATCTAATTAATGCGTTAAATAATTATTACATTACCGACGACCTGACGTCGGTAACAAAATGTCGGACACCCCCATTCGTTTGACCAAAAATCATGTGGGTCCCACACTGTCGTCGGCGTTATTCGTCGGTAGGGACGTTGCCGACTAGTTTCTGCTGACGACATGACGTCGAGAAGGCATGTTGCCGACGTCATGACGTCGGCACGGTTAAAAAAAAGTCGACGCCGGAGGTTGTCTTTGTACTAGTGCAAGTTGGTCACGTTATCGTTGTTTTGTTCATATAACGACGACGACGGTAAGAGTTGAAGCTCCAAGTTGTTTTGTGTATGTGTGTCTTGTGTTTGTGCAAATGGGGTCTCTTGAGCCACGAGTTGTGGTATTCGTTGTTGCAATGATGGGAAGTTACTCAAATTTGTGTCGCTTGATGGACTCGTACTTGAGGCTGTTCGAGAAGAACATGCCTGTTGGAAGGAAGGTAGGGACCGAGTTGAACAAGATTTCAAAACATTGCATATTAATGAGCAAAGACGAGCAGCGATTCAACTTTTAAAACCAAAGACTACGTGGGGTGAATTTTTTGATTGGTAACTTGACATTTTTTAGATACCTTCTAAATTTTTCTTCACTAGGTCACGTAATATAACTTGAAGCAGCGTGACATAGCTATTGTTGTTGATAACCCACCAAATATAGAAAACAAAAAGCTTCTAACACTTGTCCTAATGTTTGTGTCGTGCGAGTTTCGTAATCGACCAAAAAGCAAACTTGGGACTCCAAAAGATTATCTATCCTCAGTTCCTCACTGACTCAATTTGGACCCCCAAGTCCTAAGCTTCATTTGAAACTCCGTCAACGATGCCAAAAACTTAATACTCTGCAATGGCGCTAAAACTTCTACCACCCTCTCAGCCGTTCTTGTCCTGAGCATATCCGCGTTCGCCAACACCACCTCCAACTCCACCTTGAACGCATCCATCGCCTCATCACCGTCCGTAAATTCCTCAACCGCGAACTTCTTCATCACCTCAACAATAGGCGGTGCCGCCACAGTCTCCTGAATCCTCGCCAATTCGTCACCTATCTCCTTCTCTTCAGCTCTTGTCTCAGCTTTCAAAATTGCAATCTTATCAACCTGCTCTTGGCTTAAATCGTCCACCGAACTTCGGATTATTCGGAACGCTAGCCCTGGTTTAACTCCCGCAACCCAGAAAAAACTCCGCTCGAAGGCGGAATACCAAGGCGGACAAAAAACCAAGAGAACGTCATGATTCGCAATTCGCGATTTTTCTTCGTAGTATTCTTGGTAATGAATGAAAACCCTATTGATTAAATCTCGAAGTTGATCTACTTCGAATTCATTAGAATCTCGGAGAACTGATCGAAGTTCTTCCAAGTAATGTTCTTGACGCACTAACCATCCTTGATAAAAGTTTTGAAATGTTGTTAAGTTTGTGTTGGATCGTCCTACACTTCTTCTAGTAGACATTTTATATATGCTATGTTAGCTCGATAAGTGAATTGAATGTACGTGTTTAAGGATGAATATATAAGGTGGTAGTATAGATTTTTTAGTTGTAAAAGAGGTGATTTTGTCGACGAAGGAAACTAACAGTTGGAAGTTTTGTTGAGCGGTGAGTCGTAAAAACCCCTGCAAGAAGGAAGCTGCGGGAGTGAGACACCTCAAAAATTTTAACACACATGTTTCATTGATAAATCATACTCCGTATTTTAATGCAGCCATTAATTTTATGGTTATTTTAAAACTTATAAAAAAAAAAGGTTTAGATTTCCAGGTATATTTTCTTATAAGCAACTCGTCGGTACATTTGATTTCATCACCATATACAAACAAAGGGTGCTCATGTACGTCACATCAGCTTTTTCTCCGGCGACTTACAACCGACTTTTTACTCATTGATAAATCATATTTTAATGCAGCCATTTCTTTTATGGTTATTTTAAAACTTATAAAAAAAAGGTTTAGATTTCTAGGTATATTTTCTTATAAGCAACTCGTCGGTACATTTGATTTCATCACCATATACAAACAAAGGGTGCTCATGTACGTCACATCTGCTTTTTCTCCGACGACTTACAACCGACTTTTTACCGCAGTAAGAGCGTCATCTTTTTTCTTTTTCTTTTCCATTTTTTTAATTATCAACGTTTTTTAACAACAAAAATCAATCCAACTAAAATTTTGGCAAAAAAAAATTCGTTAGTAGGCCAACAAGAAATAAAACCCATCAATAGCCCAATAAATATAAACTCACACAACCTTATTTTATAGTAGAGAAATGATTTAGAAACCTAAAAATATGCATACTTTTGTGTCTAAATTGAAGTGTTAGTGTTTTATTGGTTTGTAAAAATGTGGGTCCTTTTTCTGGCACCAACAAGATGATGCCACATATATTAGGCATATAATTAGGTGTCAATTAGGAATGTCAATCAATGCTCTTTATAGTATACAACTACTATACACACTTCACAAACATAGTTGAACACACTTTCCGCAAAACAACAAAAAAAAACCCCTAAACTGAGAATCACAATAGACAAAAATGAGAAACCAATAAACAAGTCACACACCAACAAGATGATGCCACATATATTAGGCATATAATTAGGTGTCAATTAGGAATGTCAATCAATGCTCTTTATAGTATACAACTACTATACACACTTCACAAACATAGTTGAACACACTTTCCGCAAAACAACAAAAAAAAACCCCTAAACTGAGAATCACAATAGACAAAAATGAGAAACCAATAAACAAGTCACACACCAACAAGATGATGCCACATATATTAGGCATATAATTAGGTGTCAATTAGGAATGTCAATCAATGCTCTTTATAGTATACAACTACTATACACACTTCACAAACATAGTTGAACACACTTTCCGCAAAACAACAAAAAAAAACCCCTAAACTGAGAATCACAATAGACAAAAATGAGAAACCAATAAACAAGTCACATGCTTTTGAGTTTTGCGTTTGTTTGATTCGGTCATTAGCTTGATCTATTCGCAAAAAAATGTCGCCCCACGACCCACAGCGACCGAATCGCCTCAAAGGCCGACCGAGTTGGGAGTCGGTCGACCGATATGTCGACCCCTTTAATGTGTGCAGCCTAATAGTTTTCTATTTTCATTTTTCAAAATGTTTACATCGCCAGAGAAACCTCAATTCCGTACATTCATGCGTCTCGACTAACCCTTCCCAAAAACTAACAAGCAATGTTCAGTTGATCCCTGTGAATTGAGGGGTGTTGAGATTAAATAGATGACCTATTTCTTCAAAGTCATTCATTTACTGACCTCACAAAATGATTCTCTGTTTTTTTGACTTACTACACGTGATATCACAAATATATTGCACACAAAAAAAAATTCATTGTCTGTATAAGAGATATGTCCTTAAATAAATGGTCAAACACATTTTTAGCTTTCTTGTATTCCTAAATTCTATTCCAAATACTAAAAACATAAGTAGTCTCATCTTGCATGACTCAATATCGTCAATAAATTGACATTCCAATAGAACACCTTAGCACTTTAACTTCATCAGAAAATCTAGCAGCGCATACATCTTTTTTTCCTAAAAGCAGTAGATAAATTTTGAGTTGTACTCCATCTATAATGCCATATAGTTGTGGTTTTCCACCGCTCACTCTGTATTTTATATGATCAAGGGCAAGCACTCTCAAATCAAGAACATTCATCCAACCCCGACAATATGTGCTAATAGCTTTTACATCTCACACATTTATCTCCTTTAGCTTTATTATATTAATTGTTACACCTCGTGCCCGCTTTGACCAATTATACTCAAATTTGAAACTTTTACGCGGAAACGACCCAACTTTAACAGATATTCTGTCATTTTTTTGCAAACTGATAAAAATCTACCACTATTCGACCCTTGAAAGTATTTTTAAATAATACTAGACTCAATTACCTTCAAAACGACGGGTGGCACGACCCATGACGACTTACGGTTTAAAAGATATGAAATTCCAAAAATTGACAAAATTTGAAAAAACGACCATATGGTCGTATGAAATATTTCATATGGCCGTATGGTCACCTCAGAAACATATCACCTACTGACTCAAGCATACGACCATATGAAATATCTCATATGGTCGTATGGTCAACCGTACGGCTATATGAAATATTTCATATGGTCATATGGTACCTGCATAAACTTTTCCTTTACAATACTTTACGCATTTTTTCGAAAATCATACTTCCGATACTCGACCAAGTAACGAAACTTTTCAGATTTCGTTAATACATTATAAATAACATTTCCATTCAATAACATCTCCCAATTGACACTTCGGAACAGTACTTTACAAATAGACGTATATTATACCAATTTCAACCCATTTCACAACAAACGACCTTAAACTCATAAATACCATTCCAAACTTACTCAAAAAAATTAACACAACATAATACAACGTTTCCATAAATACTTGACCCGTTTACAACCCAAAATTGGTATATTTACACTTATACCAAACACCCCTTTTACTTTTACCATAAACACTTAAAACACAGTTAAGCATACCAAATGACCACCAATTCATTATACCAACTTGGGCAAATGGCACAAAAAGGCATCAAAGTTAGGGTCCATATACAATCAAGGTATCCAACTTTTTTTCTTGCATATAAAGGTTCTCAACTTTTTTTTTTGCGGATTTGGGTTTTTTCCTAACTTCCGTTAACTCACTTCGTTAGTAAATTACATGTTTGGTCCTTGAGTTTGTATAGTAATTTCATGCACCATCAACCATCACCCACCACCACCTCCTGCGTCCACTACCACCACTGCAGCCACCACCCACCTCCCTCCCTGAACCCCAAAAATATCACACACCCCACATAAAAAACCCACCCTTATCCACACACACACCACAAAAATTGTAAAAGATAAACACAACCACTCTCATCACAACGAGAAATCAATCAACTCCAGCAAATAAATCCGCTAGAAGTGCTCAAAGACCTAGATCAAAAGACCCTCACTGTAAACCCACACGTCTTAAAAAAAACGCAAACCCATAATTGGATCCTTGGTGATGGGGAGACAGGTTACGGCAAAATCTGAGACATATTTTTGTAAGGGGTTGAGGCGATTAGGGTAGGTTAATGATGGTGGTGAAAAGTGTTCATGGTGATACTTGGGCAGCTGAGATGGGAAATTAGTGTGATTCGTGTGATGTTAAATCGAATCAGTGCATACATAAGGCTAGAAAAGGGTTTGAAGAAGAGCTAAAGTTGTTATTGCCTTTTTATGCTTAGCTTGTAGGTTTACATTCACTTGTTCAAATTCTAGTTTCTAACAGTCCACATTAGCTTGTTTATGCTTTTGCTTGTTTGCTATTTGAAACTGCTTATTAGTACTAATTTACTAGTTATTTCTGCTTATTCATGCCTTTTATTTTCATCAAAACTGTCAAAAAGGGGTCAATAAGCTCAGCTTATTGACCAAGTGCTTTTAAATCTGAAGTTTTTGCTTAAATCTTATCAAATAAACTTAAACTAGATCTGTCTTCAATAAAATGTAGGATTTATAGCTTAAAATAGCTTTTCATAGTGTAAAAAAACCAATTTATGCACTTTAAGGGGTGTTTGGATCATAGGCTAACTTAGGATAGAAAAAGTTTTGGTTCAAAAGTTTTAATGTCAATGGCTTTAGTTTAGTAATAGCATCTGATTTTGGTTATAATTCAGTAGTTTTCATTAAGTATTTAAGCATTTGAGTAAGTTTTCATGTTACTTACTTCCTAACTGTTGTCATTAGTTAATAGGATAGTTTATGTTTATGCCTCTTTGCTTGTTCTAATTGCTTCAATTTAGCTTCATATAAGATAATATAACCTTGTATCATCTGGTATTTGACCTTCATTGGTCAAAAACTCACCATTTGTACCCATTTACCAAACTGTTGTTGTCAAACAAAAAGCCCAAACAGGGTTAATTTACAAATCCTTATTAGCTAAAATTTTGCATACAGTTAGTCTAGTGGCTTATATAGTAGCAAATATTTAGTAGGTTTGCATTTTTCTGAATTTTTCTTTTAGCTTCTAACTTCTAAGTAGCTTTTGGTTAGCTTGTATTCACCCCATTAGGCCACTGTTGGAATGGCTTAGTTTAGTTTAAGCTTATTTAATTTTAGTTTGTGCTTAACTGTCAACTTTCCCTTGCTTATTCTAGTTAGTTGTTAGGATTTACTTAGTGTGCCTTGTAGTTTATAGGATTAGAGCTAGCTTATTGTAGCTTATGGACCTAGATCAATAAGCTTGTGTTTGGATTTCATGTTTTCTTTTTCTTTGTCATAACTGTTAAGCCATAAGCAAATTTCTCAGCTTAATTTCAGTTTCTAAAAGTTTTTCATTTTCAAAAGTTGTTTGTTCTTGGCTAAATCTTTTTAATAAAAAGTTGTTTGGAGGTGGGTGATGGTTGATGGTGCATGAAATTACTATACAAACTCAAGGACCAAACATGTAATTTACTAACGAAGTGAGTTAACGGAAGTTAGGAAAAAACCCAAATCCGCCAAAAAAAAAAGTTGAGAACCTTTATATGCAAGAAAAAAGTTGGATACCTTGATTGTATATGGACCCTAACTTTGATACCTTTTTGTGCCATTTGCCCTACCAACTTTGACACACATTTTGACACTCGTTTACCCATTACAAACCATTAGTTGACACACGGGGGTACCATCTTGAATGAGCTCGGTATTCTACCTAGCTCCTACACATATCAAACTTTCTATCTTCCGAATTAGCAAATCTTAATCCTTAGCTCAAGCTTACCATTTTCATCACACATAAACCAACAAAACATTGGAAACTTAAAACGAAAGCACGAATGCTTAGTAAGTAAAGCTAATATAACATAACATTACAATTCATTCACACATTACGCATCATAACCTTTAATCCTTTATAACCTTAAAGCCTTAACACATACCTTAACACTTAAGCATCAACATCCCTTTTCTAATCCAGCTTTGTCTAACACATCAACTAGCCTTATACTTACTTTTACATAACATCATCATACAAACCATTCGTTAAACTTAACATATAAAAACACATAAACACATAATGCATAGAAATCATCATAACATCATCTTATAGCCAGTTTACTTACCTTAGCTCCAAGCTAAGAGGCCACTTACAACATCACCATTATCATCATCATCATCATCATCATCATCATCATCATCATCATCATCATCATTCTCACTAGTATCCTAAGGCATAATCACCATAAACACAAACACTTTAACCACATGACCAAATAACCTTAACAAAGATCTCTACAACCATTATCTTACCTCTAAACATCTCTAATCATCATATAATCATATCTTGATTATATGATGATCAATCCAATAACTAACTACTTAAATGAGATTACTTACTTGTGTAGGATGATATCTAGGGCTCTACCTTCTTGGTATATAACACAAATGCTTCATCACATATTTGATCCTCCAACTTGTTCCCTACCTTTTTCCTCTCTAAATCGACACATAACCATACACTCTAGGATAAGATGGAAATGTCTAGAATTTCCTAGGATTATCGAAGATATAATTAGTTAGATAGTACTTTGTCCAAATGGCACACTTAGTCCCTTAAGTCCCTTTACTTCCTACTTTGGCCACCACAAACTTTATAACTTATATAACTTTAGTCCCTCAAGTCTACTTTCATTCTAGTTGTGACACGTCATAGTTTCTCTACCCATGTTACGCATTCTTTGATTATTACATTAACTACAATGTAGCATTCGTTGGCTAGCCAATCACATTAAACCTTAGCCAAGTTCATCTAGGCTTGGGCCTATCTGCGCCCAGGATAGGGGTGTTACAATTCTACCCCCTTATTTAGATTTCATCCCCGAAATCTCTTATCTATACTACTAAAACTCAACTTCATCCACTTCCATTCTCACTGCTTACAACATTAAGTCTTTTTATAAACATTCTGTTGCCATGATCTATGTGATCTTGCAACACTAGAAACATCTTAGCACAACTTATGCCCTTATTCCATCTCATTCATCACTTATTCTCATCACATGTCATTTCTTACCTAAGTTATTATGTCATTCGAGGCATATTTCATATCCTCATTTATCACTTTTAACCAAACCTTTAACTATTACACCACGTTTTCACTCGCTTTATTCCAAGTTTTCCATCAAGGACAATAGGTCATTTTAGGAAATTACACCATCTTATCTTTATATCAGTCAAACATTTACTAATTTTCTACTTTTACGGTAACTTTTCCACTCTCCCATTAGCATTTTTACTATACGCTTCGTTTACCTTTACTTCTTTTCCCATACTTTCATATGGTCGTTAACCTATATTAGCATTTGTTACCATTCATTTCTTCACTTTACCATTAATTCGCATTGCAAATAATTATATCATTTAAAACTTTAATCATTTCAACTTACACTTAAACACCTAAACCCTAGGCTTCACACAACAACTCATACCTAGGGTCAAAAGTCTAACTCTTATCCCACCTATCTTAACTCCTTATGACCACTATCCAATTCTAAACTCCCATTTTCTACCTACTTATCCTACTCATGTCATGTCGGAAACACATAAGTCCACTTGTTTAAACTTTCTCATTTACATGGAAAGGCGTCCCAATCGATGCAAATAAAGAAACATAAACTCATGGTTCGGAGATTCATAACTTATTTGTTTAAATGAAAAGGCGTCCCAATCCATTTGAATAAAGAAATTATAAATCATCCTACTTACACACTTCCGGCATAACACTTGTACCCCTTTCATTTCATTTTAGCTTTTAACCTCTTCGTTCTTTTTACATTTTATGACACCTTTTAACTTTTTAGACTTGGATCCATTCCGTTACCACATTCGCTTTGGGGATATTTTTATATGCCAAAGATGTAGGAAACCCCATTGCCGATGAAGGCAATACGTTTCATCCCGAATGATCTTTAAACATATCCCGAAGGATCATTAACCATTTATCCCGAAGGATCATTAATCATTTATCCCGAAGGATTCTTTAACATTTATCAGCTTGGTCATCCCGAATGATACCATCTTTAATCTTACACATTTAACATTGGATCCAAGTCCTTAACATTTAACACACACACATCATCTTATCCATTTTATTTAGTTTAAGTAAGCGTCATAGGGCATATGAAACCTGCTTATCATATTCACACATTTCTATATAATTACGCTTCTCACTTTAACTTACATTCTTTAACCCACGTTAAACATTTCCGACACCTTTACCATTACCTCTTTAGTCTACCCGACTCTTTCCATATTTAACCTTACATAGGTTATCAATTATAAAATACTCATTACCATCCATTTATCCTTCTTTCATGTTTTAAACATTAATACATTCATTAGCATCGTTCATTCATCTTACACATTTTAAATAGGTTTCATTATTCCACACTTCCCTTATAATAATAATCATCGCTAATGGGATACATTAGCCGTGACATAATATTCAAGGCAACACCTTAACCTCATACATATGCATCTCATTCTCAGTTACATTCTTAACTTATCGCATTTAACTTTTAGCATTTAAACTTTTTTGTTCAATTCCATACTTTACATACCAACACACTTTATCACTACTTCACGTTCACACATAAATCTCAAGTACTTTACCTTACCGTTAACCCGTCTCTATACCACTTTAATGTCCATCATCAGCAACTAAATACAATGAGACCTTATGTTGGTCATCATTGCCGTAAGGATCATATATCATTACATTACTCATCTTTAGCTCCTTACTATAACGTCATTCTAATCGCGTCTCTCTATAAGCATTCATACCATTGATCATCTCTATTCACATTCCATTATCGTTACTACGACACACGTTCACATAATCACATAATATCCACAGACACTGTTGGAACACAGAAATACAAGTAGTTTACTAGATTAGATATTCCACCCCCGAAACACTTGTATAGTCTCGGGGGGGGGGGGGGACTAAGAATGTTGTGGTATCACAACTTATGTTAGGAATGGTTGGGAGGTATCTCAACCTTATGCTTGTCTAGTATAAATACCCTCACAAGTCTCACTTGTGAGGTGTGTGTTCATCATAATAAAATATCTTTAGTCTCACCACTCTCTCTTCCTTCTCTCTAGTCTTTCTCTCTCTACACCACCACCACCACCATGGTTGTGTTTGCCTACTCCGGTAGACCACCCGACACCACCAATATCATCACCTAAACTTGATTTATGTGGACTAACAATTGGTATCAAGAGCTAACTGGGGGTTTATGTTGAATCATTTTATTGTGTTGTTGTGTCTTGTCTCGTATTGTTTTATTGTCCAAATAGTACAAGCTTCTACTGTTTATGGTCTCAAAATATACTATCCAAAAAGTCCAAAATATTGTCCTTTATTTTTCTTGGGAAAAACAGTACGAATCTGCTTATTTTAGTATCTAAATCTCTGTTTTGAATCCAAAGTTTATCGTTTTTATGTTCTATTCTGATTCTTAACAAGATTTTAATGGTTATGTCAAGTTTTTGTGGTAAAGATTCAAGATTTTTGTCAGTTTTCAGGGTTTTAAGGGTTTTCTGATCCGAGAAAAAACTGGTACTTTTTGCTCGCAAAAATATGCTCGTATTGGGGTCTGCAACAACAGCTGCGCTAGCAGTTCTGCGATGACAGTTCCACAACGGCAGATCTGCGTTAGCTACAGTATGAGATTTCAGTTACCCACGTTTTTACGAAAGAAAATGCTGGCAAAATTTTGACTCGAATCTGCGATACCAACCACTTAACCATCAGATACCATAAGAGACTCAAGGATTCAAGGGTTGACCGTTGACCAAGATTAATACAACCTAATCGGTCCATGGTTATCGATTACAAATGAAAAAAAAGTCAAATATAAAAAAAAATAATAAAAATAAACAGCCTATTTTAAACCCACTGTCCTACATCCATCTCACTGAAACATCAAACGTCAACAACAAACAATCCCACTACTACTAGCATACATCATATGCACCCACAATTAATTAACCCATCTACGATTGTAACTTCACGAATGAACTTTCCAAATACACTTACACAAAAAGAAAATAAAGGGATCTCAGATTTCAACTTGTCCACAAATCTTTAAAGACTGCAAGTTTGGAGAAACCATCATCGATCTTAATACGCAACAAAAACCAACACAAAGAAAACCTACCCGAGACCTTGTTTATACAAGATCTTGAAGCACAAACATCTTGTGTTCTTCGAGGGTTTTCTATTAGTGCTAAACTGAAAGAAATTAAGGTCCGTGTTGTGGTATTCAAACCAGAGCAGGAAGAACCCATGGAAGTATTTGCGTGATATAATAAAAAGAAAATGGGTTCGAACTGAGTATATTAAAGTACTTGGCTACGGTGTTTTTTGTTGTGTATGATGGAGATTTGTAGTAGTAGATCTTATTTCTTTGTGTGTGAGATGTATGGCTGCATTTTCTTTTTCGTGAAGGAGAAATAAGGAATGGTTAGATTGCAGAGCTTTGGCTGCGTCTGTGAGTGTGTTAAGATAATGTGGGCGGATTGTTTGGTGTAAAGTGAGAATAAGTTACTAAGGATTAGGGTTAACACTTATATATAGCCAAATATTTAGGGTATACTTTGTGTTAATGGGCCATGGAACAAAAAGAATAATTGATTAGTGTGTAAATACTCATCATTTCATACCCATTTAGACTATAAAAATGACGAAAAACACACAGATATATCATAAAATACTGCAAATATCCTTGGATTGTGTTTTTTATGTATTTCAGGTACAAATGGATTGAAAACAAGGCAAATGTGAGCTAAACGGAGCAATACCGGATCGATTCGACACAATTTAGAGCATTTATTGAAGAAGTCAAGATCGAATTCAATCCCGGCAATGTGACATGGGGTGAGTGTGGAAAACCAAACCCAAAACCCGTAATCACCCTTTACCTTTAACCTAAACCTCAAAATGACCAAAATACCCCTCAACCCGGCACCAAATTACCAATTTACCATACCCTTTTTACCCCGAAAGCTTAAACGAAAAATCATTTTCAAAACCCTTTTTTTTCAAAAAAACCATTTTCAAAATAAAATCACAAAAACCTTTTTGTCAAAACTTTTTATTAGGTATTTATTATTATTATTATTATTATTATTATTATTATTATTATTATTATTATTATTATTATTATTATTATTATTATTATTAAAAAAACTACAAAATTTATTTTATCAAAAACAGTTTTTATCCTAAACCATTTTCTTTACAAGTACTAATAATAATAACCTAATATTACTAAAACCTAAAACTAATTATCATCATCATTATCATCATTATCATCATCATCATCCAAGCTAAGAGGCCACTCAAAACATCACCATGATCATCATCATTCTCACCACTAACATCATCATCATCATCATCATCATCATCATCATTCTCACTAGTATCCTAAGGTATAATCACCATAAACACAAACACTTTAACTACATGACCAAATAACCTTATCAATGGTCTCTACAACCATTATCTTACCTCTAAACATCTCTAATCATCATAATCATATCTTGATTATATGATGATCAATCCAATAACTAACTACTTAAATGAGCTTACTTATTTGTGTAGGATCATAGCTAGGGCTCTACCTTCTTGATGTAGAACACAAATACTTCATCAAATACATGATCCTCCAACTTGTTCCCTCCCTTTTTACTCTCTAAACCGACACATAACCATACACTCTAGGATAAGATGGAAATGTCTAGAATTTCCTAGGATTATCTAAGAAATAATTAGTTAGATAGTAGTTTGTCCAAATGGCACACTTAGTCCCTTAAGTCCCTTTACCTCCTACTTTGGCTACAACAAACTTTATAATTTATATAACACTTTACAACTTTAGTCCCTTAAGTCTACTTTCATTCTAGTTGTGACACGTCATAGTTTCTCTACCCATGTTACGCATTCTTTGACTATTACATTAACTACAATGTAGCATTCGTTGGCTAGCCAATTGCGTTAAACCTTAGCCAAGTTCATCTAGGGTTGGGCCTATCTGCGCCTGGGATACGAGTGTTAAATTAATCCATTAGCCCAAATAGAGTCCTTCCTAGCCAATATACTAACATTGCAATGGACCTATAATCCGCAAGACTATTCGAGTTAATTGTTTCTGAAATTTTTACAGAAATAGTCTTTGAAGTTAGCGTTCCGTTGCAAGGTTATTTATTAAGGACCAACTTTGCAACAAACCGATAACCTGAAGGCCTATTTCTGTAAGTTTTTTTTAAATACATATTAAACTTTAATATTTTCATATAATCGTGCGTATATCATAAGCATTGTAATATTGGGCTCGTTTTGTTCGCAATTCGAAGGTCTTTTCAACGACATTTTTTTTAAGAATGAATCGATTCAAATATGTTCCGTATTTGATAAATAAAGTTTGTTATATAAACAAGTTATAAATAAGTAAAACTTTAAGGTCTTTTTAGTAACTCTACACATACTTTGAGGGTGCGTTTTTGCAATTTTTTGTTTTTTTTCCGGCTTACGCGTTTGTGTTTTTTATTTCTTTTATACCCCGAAAGGGGTGAATTTTGTTTTTTAAATAATATAACGCTCTTTAATATATATCGTTATAGTTATAATTATTCATACACATCATACATACAGAAGCTGACTATTCAACCTTTAACTAATGTCATTATCAACACACAACTAAAATGACAATACAAGTTATTAATCAAATAATAAAATTTGTTAAAACACACTATACATCAACAATGCTTGACTGATCAACATTGTAACTAATATGATTCTCGATAACTATTTTATTAATGAATATGTCCCGAATAAGAGGTCTCTCCGTAGGAAAATTGCACAAAACTACAAAAGAAAATGTCTAATCGAAAAGTATTGTTGGCCGAAAAGTTTAATTCATGGGAACCTGTTGGCACAACTCGTAGATCTAGGATTGAATGGTTCATACAAAGTTTTTTGATACGAGCCATTTCATTCATGATGTTTCTCAGGAACAGTCGTTTTTTGCGACCACTTATTCGTTTATATGGAGGTCTTATTATTGTTTTGTCTTTTTATAATGTGATTTTATCCCCGCATAACACATTGGCTTCAGTTTATGCATAAGTTTACGAGTTCAAAACATTTGTCACCTCTAAGTCTAGTTTGAACCTTCAGGCGCTACAAATTTTAGTTCCACCTCACAATACTTCTCACCAATGGATACTCCCCCCAACCCCGAAAGGTATGGTTAAGTTAAATTGTGATGGCGCTTTCAAAAATTATAAAGTTGTTTTTGGTATTGGCGTTCATGACTCCATTGGTCTTACGAATCATGTCTACGGTCATCCATGTTGCACCATATCTCCTATTAAAGCAGACACTATCGTTGTGCATTTTTCTTGCTCACTAATATAATCATGGGTGCCCTGGTGGTATAATGGAATCTGATTCTCAAATGGCTATCTCCTTAGCATCATCAGAAACACATCTACAATGGGGATTGGCTACTATAATGCAAGACATTCGATTCTGGGCAAAGAATAGACAAATTTTGTTTTATTGGGTTAGTCAAAAAAACAATCATCTTGCTCGGTTGTGGACATGCTTTTTTCTTTTGTTTCAAAAACTAGTTGGGATGCTACTTCCCCCAAGAAACTTAGCTTGCTTTTAAAAGTACTTTGTCAAAGTCTAAAATGGTGTGTTTTCCTTTTAACAACCTCTTAGTTTTACTCAGTAAGACGCAGTCAGAGGTTTAGCGCAAAAAATGTGTTTATTGTTTTCATGTCATTAAGTGGCGGTCAGTGTTAAGAGTGTTTGTTTGTTTTTTTAGGTAATTAAGAGGCAAAAACCTTTAATGAACTAGACGGAGAAGAGGTGTCTTAACACCTATGACATATTTAGTTTATCATTTTGAAAAGTTCAAATTCAAACACACTTTTTTTGATCAAATAAACATGAGCTTAAATGCTTTGTTTTTAAAATATTTTGTAACTTTAACTGACTTTATTATATAATTTGTTAATCTAAATTTTAAGAATGTATTTTTTTTTTTTTTTTTTTTTTTTTTTGAATGCAATTATTTTATATTTAAATTGTAGAAAAATGACAATTAAAAATATCTAGACATTTTTTTAAAAAATAAATAATTTTATTTAAGTCAGATTATTAGTCACTTATTAAAATTAAGATGAAAGCATGTGTGAATAAGACTCTTACTTAGATCTTCTTAATAGACAAACAACGCATTATTTATACAAGTCTTTGCTAAAAAGAAATTATTATTATTTTTTTATCAACTAAAGATTTCATTCAGTTATGAAATAAAAGTACATCGTTGGTCACTCGAACGAAAGTACAATGTGGGACTCTACCCTCTAAGACTATCCCACCATTACACCTTACTCCCCATTTTTATTTTTATTTTCTGAACTGCAAGTAGTTAGTGATTCGATCACACAATAACATCTGATTGGTAAGTATTCAAGCCTCAAACATTCGCCTTAGGGGATAAACCCACTCATGCTTCAATTTATTTTCGCCCCTGAAAGTACATGATGAGACTTGAACCCGAGACCTCTTAAAAAATACCTCCTCAATGTTACTCTTGATTAACCCAGTTGGTTATCTTATTCCTTATTTAGCTATGCTATGAGCAACTATGCTCCCCTCGCTTTTAACAAACGAATAACTACACGTACTAAAAGCTAGATAAGTAAATAATATTTCATCCGTCTCAAAATTATAGTCTATATATTTATTTGTATGGATGTCTCAAAATAATTGTTTTCTTTTCTTTTTAATTAAAATCTAGATAATATAATAAAGGAATATTCTATTTAAGTGGTTGAAAATTAATGTGATCCGACTTTTATCAATTTGTAACTTTTATTTTTGACAATAATTTGAGAGGGAGAGATTATTTGCGAAAACAAGCACAGTAAGATTAGATCGATTTTTTATATGCAAAAATATGATACCAAAACGGCAAAACCCACTCCGTATATTTCTGTCTTTTGACCCATGAGTTTGACACGTTCATATTAATCCGTATTCTTTTACAACACATGCAAAAATACAATACTAATACTCGCACCCAACCCAAACCTATTTATGCAATCAATTCGCCTTTATTTTCTGTACCCACTTTTATAAAACACTCACAATTTACGTTCTTGATTTCATGCCATTTAATCCATAATCAAAGTTACAAGATTATACATCAAATCAAATTTCTGGGTTTGTTTCTTTTTATCTTTTTTATATCATAATTTCTTCTTACTTTTATGCTTTTGTTATATTAAAGGCAGTATTTTTTTTTATATCATGATATAACGGAAAACTGTTTAAGGGTTTGATCATGCACGTGTTTTTGTTCTGTTTGTAATTTGGTTATATTTAATTTAATGTATTAATGGGATTGCACTACCAAAATTGGATCAATTTGACTTTTTGATTGTCAAATTCATATAACTTGAAACGTGAAATTGAAGTACGTTTTTGTTTGTTTTTTTTATATAAATTATTTTAATTGTAATCGATGTTTATAATAGTGGAATTAAGTTAGTATTTCTTCAATGCGAATAGAATTTTCTTACGTAGTATTAGTTTTGAATCTGTAAGTCATATGTTTGACCTTTAAAGTCAAATGTACTTTAAAGGATGTTTTTGTTTTTGAAGTTGTGGAGGTTATTACTTATTGATCATCTTTAATTTAATACCACATAATGGTTTTCATACGCAAATTAATTTAAAAGAGTGTTTTATAAGTGATTATGTAATATTGAATGATAAGATTATCAATTGTAATATGTTTTGGTGTTTTGTGATAATATGCTTTAGCTTGCAGTACTCGGTTTTTGTCTGAGAAGTTTTGATTGTATCAATAATGAATAGATCAAATGACTATAAGTGTGATATATTTTGTGAAAAGTATAGATGTTCTTATGTACTTGTTTCTCACTGTTTCTTGTTCATACGATTGTATCAAATTTTGTAAAGTACTCGGTAGCCACAACTAGATGAGGATTTTGACTTCAATCTTGCTCGTGAATTTTGATATTGCCATGCATCATGCATGGTTGTGAGTTTTACTCCATGCGGTTCGCTCAACATGATATTGAATTGCCTTTTAAAGTAGTTATGCGTAATCTTCTGACTTGTATGATTATAGTTTGCTTGTACTTTATGTTTTTGGTATTTTTTATATCAGGCAAGGGTTATGTGCTCTAACTAAGTGCTTGATTATGTTAGTTTCAGGTTTGCGATTGTTTGACCAAAATGTCTTCACCAAGCAAGAGGAGAGAGATGGATGTGATGAAGTTGTAAGTATATGTTCCTACATAATTCTATGTTTTCATTGAACTATTGAAGTAGTAAATTCTAATAGAATGTTGTACCTTTGAAGCATGAAAGTAAATATCCCGTGTTCCCTTTGTTCCAGAATAAATGCAAGAGCTTTCTTCATGCTAAAATTGACTTGCTTATCAATGTTCTTAAAACATTGTCACATTGGTTTTGGTTCACCACTTCACGAGACTTCATTGTGTCCTTGTTGAGGGGCTTGTCAAATATTTGACTAGTTGTCAAACACTGTTATGAAACTATGTGCTATCAAACGTTATTTATATTATGAGATGGAGGAAGTATATTTCACTAGCGGTTTTTTCTTCTAATAATGATGCTTATGCATTTGTTTGCCTTTTCGCACTATTCAGGATGATGAGTGATTACATTGTGGATACACCAAACGACAAGCTCAATGAATTTAGTGTGGAATTTCATGGTCCAAAAGAAAGTATGTGTCTTACCTCCTATACTTGTTTTTCTACACCACTGGTTTATAGGTGGTAATTTGACCCATTTACTTATGAATGGGTCATTTTGGGCCATGTTTATCTCAAATAGGCCAAACGTGTTAAAAGTCGTTTGTACTCTTTTCAACACAGACATTTTTCTAAAGATTTTATAATTATTGTTGTTATGATATAGTTTTTGCGATCATAATAAACACATGCATTCATTTTTATTTATAATAGTATTTGCGGGTTAACCCAACCTGGCCTAGTACTAAAAGTGACGCTTCAATATGATCCGATCCAATTGCCCGACCATCCCATTTTGACTTCTCTACCTTTTCTCCAACTTTGTAGGTGTGTATGAGGGTGGCTTGTGGAAGGTGCGCGTTGAGCTACCTGACGCTTATCCATACAAATCTCCTTCAATTGGATTTGTGAACAAAATTTTCCACCCAAATGTTGACGAGCTGTGAGTTAATCATATTACACATTCAAAAGATAATTTAACATTATTCTGTCATGAGGAACACCTGACATGCTCATGTTGCCCGCCTTGCAGGTCTGGTTCTGTTTGTTTGGATGTCATAAACCAAGCCTGGAGTCCCATGTTCGGTAATTGTGTAAATCATAATTCTTTTCTGTTCGGTATTGCTTTTTATCAGTATTAATATAACTGGATTTTGTGAAATTGCAGATCTTTTAAACATTTTTGAAGTTTTTCTTCCTCAGCTTTTGTTGTACCCAAATCCTTCGGACCCACTTAATGGTGATGCTGCTTCATTGATGATGAAGGACAAGAAGCAGTATGAAGAAAAAGTTAAAGGTCGTATGCTAATCATAACTTCAGCATTAAATCGACTATCAAAATTATATTGTTAGTTTTTCTTTAACATTGGCGACACATTGTGAGGCGTGGGTATCGGGTAAAAAAAAAAAAAAAAAAAAAAAGGATTAATGAGGTTTATCAATTTATGCAAATCAATATAATTTAGGCAACTTTCGATCCATTCATCCATTTCCATCTTTGCTAAAAATATCATTTAACTTATTGGCCAACCCAAATATATCTTTCCAACTAAAAATACCATTTAACTTATTCGGTAACCGGAGAAACAGGATCAGGTTAACAGTGGCGTTTTCCTTACGGGACTGAGCTGACCCGGAAACAGATTTTTTCGGAAATACTGATTTTCGAAATTACTGTTGTTTTTATCATCTGAAAAATAATCAAATTAATGAATAAAACGATATGCAAGGTTTTATGCATTAGAAATACATTTTGACAACTTTCGACCCGTTGGGCACATTGTTCTGTTTTAACGTTATTTATTCTAATTTTTATTTTATTTTTCTGTTTGTCAATGCAGAATACTGTGAACGTTATGCAAAGAACAACGGAAAATCTGCTGCTGAAGAAGATGAGAGTGGTGAGGAAGATATCAGTGACGGGCAATACTCTTCGAGTGATGACGAGATTCCTGGTCATGCAGATCTATGAATGATTAAAAATCATCGGTTAGATTCCTTTACAACAATTAGCTGTGTGTTATAAAAGTTGGCGATGGTGTAATCGACCATAAAACCCTATTTAAACGTGTGTAAGTCTTAAACTGAAAATGTTGAACGTTAGAAATGCAGATTTAGATATCTTTAAAGGGACTTGGTTTAAACCCTTTCCATTCTTATGGTATCTGATATTATGTGTTTTTTAGAAGCAAGGTTTTCATAATTTTGCATCTTTCCGTCTTGTTCTTTATTCATGCTTTCCTTTAAGTTTTGAAAATTACTGTATAAGTTTTCCATTTTAATTTGATCAATGCTGAAAACTATGGGTAATGGTTTGGTTGTCACCATCCCCAAGGTTTTTTTAGTATTAGCAGATTGTTGACGTGATTTTGACCCATTTTATGATGAATGGGTGGGGTCATTCAGTGTATATTTTATCTTATCTTATTTATTTATTTATTTATTATGAATGGGTCAAACAGGGTAAAAATAGTACCTTAAAAAATGAAATGGGTCGTATGAGCCGAAAGTCACATAAGGAGCATTCTTGACGAACAAAATCTCACATGTCATCTTATTCAGATTTGTATATAACAATATGATGCTAATGATTTTGTAATCAAATTACACTAACTATACTTGGTTAAAAAATATCTAAAACTTCTGGACAATATGTTTCTGCCCAACCAGACCCAATCCATTTTGACCCATTTCCCATCACAAGTAACCCGCCTATTGAGCCACTTGTAGCGGATTAATACAAAGCACATCATACAACACACTTGAAATTAACCATTGATTTAACTGTGTGTATGCAAACTATAAAAAAAAAAAAAAACAAACAAACCCGATTGAGTTCCATTTGGGTGATTCTTAACCTTCTTTTCTAAGTCACATACTACGTATTTAACTAGAAACAGTATCCCAGCCTGCATAGACCAAGCCTAGTTTTTCTATATTGCTGAGTCCAAGCTTCATCACTGTATTATAAACTGCTCACATATGTCAAAAAGCCGGCCACTTAATATCCAGTTTTGAACTTTCTAGCCGGCTCAACTTGTAACTACCTCTTGACTTAACTTGAGATTTTGTAGATGCAGCCTCATATATATTTCATCAGAACCTGAAAAATACATTTTTCCATCAAAAAATGGATCAAATTCGATCCATTTTCTGGGTTCTTTCTGTGTTACTTTTACTTTTTTCAGGAGCAAAAGCCGAAGATGAAAATGTAATTAAGGCATTGGTCACATTTATGGATACTCTCGTTCCTGGTAACATGCCAAACATTCCGAATTGGGGTTGGAACACTTCATCGGATCCTTGCACGAGTAAATGGGTTGGGATTATTTGTGATAAAGATAACAAAACAGTAAAAAATATAGTTCTGGAGAAGCTAAATTTATCCGGAACTGTTGATTTCGACTCCGTTTGTAAGGTAAATAATCTTCTTGTGTTAAGTCTAAACTTCAATAATATTACCGGTAATGTAGGTCCCGAGATAACAAACTGTAAAAAGCTTACTCATTTGTATTTAAGCGGGAACCGACTCTTGGGAAATATTCCCGATTCTATAACGGAATTACCGAATATGAAAAGAATCGTTATTTCCAACAACGAGTTCAGTAATGAGTTGCCAGATTTTTCAAAGATCACGAGTTTGTTAACCTTTTTAGCTCAGAACAATCAGCTCACAGGCCCACTTCCAAGATTTAACTATAACCAACTTCAAGATTTCAATGTAGCCAATAATAATTTCAGCGGGCCAGTTCCCGATGATACGGGTAATTTTGATGCTAATAGTTTCGCGGGTAACCCACAGTTATGTGGTAACAAGTTGTCTGTACCATGTCCAGTAAAAAAGAAGAAAAAAAAGTCAAAGTTCCGGGATTTTGTCTTTTACGGCGGCTACGTGATTCTTGGGTTTATTGTCATGGTTTTAATCGCTCTTTTAGTGTTCAAGAAGATGAAAACACATGATCATGAGAAGAGTGATCCACCCATGAAAAATAGTCCAGATAGTGGGAGGTCTAGTGGGTCAAGAAACAGCCGGCCCCGATCAGAATTCTCGATAACATCGGTTGAAAGTGGTGGTGTTTCTACATCAATGGTGGTTTTATCGAGCCCGGTGGTTAATGGGTTAAGATTTGAAGATTTACTTAGAGCACCTGCTGAATTGATCGGAAGAGGTAAACATGGGAGTTTGTATAAAGTAAGACCGGATGGTGGTGTTCCGATTGTTGTCAAACGGATTAAAGATTGGAAGATATCGAGAGATGCCTTTAAGAAAAGAATGATGAAAATTGATGGAGTTAAGCACCCGAATGTGTTACCGCTAGTTGCATATTATTCTTCAAAACAAGAAAAGCTTCTTGTTTATGAGTATCAGCAGAATGGGAGTCTCTTTAGGCTTCTTCATGGTGAGTTCCTCAATTTTTGTTTTACTTTTTCTTTGATACTGAACTGTAGATGCGCTAAAATGTGCGGGTTAGGTGGATTGGGCGGATTGGATAACGAGTAAAAAGTCGGTGTTTTCAAGTAAGGGTCTGAACATGACGAGTTGGCTTGACCCGCAAACACTACTTTTCACATTTATCTTACTACATATTAAGATGTTAATATAATTTTTAAAAGGATGTTTTAAGTCTTCAAAACAAACCACGGACTTTACAAGTGTTTAAACCATTTTACTTGTGAATGGGTCAATTATGGTTGTGTTTTATCTCAATCAGGCAAAAACTTTAGCTAATAGGTAAGAGGGTAACTGTTCAAACTGTTCGAAAGTATCGTTTAATGCATACAAATCCTGTATTGGTTTAAAGATTTGGATCATTAGTGTGATATTTTTGTGGGTCAGCCCAACTCAGCCCGACCCGTTTTGGCTCCTACTACAGGCAACTCGTTTGATCCATATGAAAAATAACTTGTTTCAACTAAGCCTGTTTCGAGTTGTCATCTAATGTGTTTTTTCAATTTATTATTGAGTAATTGCCTTTTGACAGCCATGATAAGACCATTTTTGTAAAGCATGCACACACACACAAAAAAAAAAAAAAAAAAAAAAAAAAAAGCAATGGACTTTGAAAGAATGAGTATGAGAGTTGTTTTCGACTTTTCATATTGATAATTTTTATGATTTGTAAAAAATCGCTAGATCTTTCAAGCTATAAAGCATTCCTCTACGTACTTTTTGCAAAATGGTGATAAATAAATACAGTAACAGTTATATAATGATTCAAGAACTTCTAACTGGCCCGTTTTCTTGTTCTAGAATCACAAAATGGACAGATGTTTGATTGGGGAAGCAGACTAAGTCTCGCATCTAGCATAGCAACTGCACTAGCATTCATGCATCAAGAGCTTCAAGCCGACTTGATCCCTCACGGAAACTTAAAATCGTCGAACATTTTACTCAAAAACAACATGGAACCATGTATTAGCGAGTATGGGCTAATGCCAGTAGACCACCCAGACCCTGACCAAACCAATGACGGCACCACAACCACTACCTTCAAAATTGATGTGTACGCGTTTGGTGTGGTTCTGCTCGAGTTGCTCACAGGAAAGCCAGTTCAGGACAATGGGTCTGGTTTGGCCAAGTGGGTGAGTTCTGTGGTTAAAGAAGAATGGACGGGTGAAGTTTTCGATAAGGCGTTGATAATTGAAGGTGCTAGTGAAGAGAGGATGGTGGGGTTGCTGCAAGTGGCATTGAAGTGTGTAAACACTTCAATGCCACCTAGCATGGCTGAGGTGGCGGCGATTATTTCATCTTTGAAGGAAGAAGAAGAGCGATCTATGACCTCTTCTGATCCATGATCATCAAGAAGAGGTAAATATGATCTTAACGAGCATCTTTCTAGTGGTAAAAACAATTGAATTAGTTCGTTGTTTAGTTTTACGGTCCTGTAATGAAACCCTATTGGGTATCATCTTGTTTCAGACAATAACAGTAACAAAAGTATCAAATTCATGTGGACAGATATTCCTTCAAGATTACAAGATATGCCAACTTGAAATATTTGTTAATGTAAGACTATCAAAGCAATCTTTTTCATGATAACTTGAAAGTATTACTTGCATCATATTTATTTGTTTGAAAGTTATATTATTGTCTCTTTGAAAGTGATGGATATGAACCAAGGGATATCCTTTAAATACTGTTTTTGATAGTTGGCAAGAGCAATACTCAAGTTTGCCATTATTGCTATAATGGATTATTGATGCAACTCAAATAATTAAAGTTTGAGATTTAAGCTTTAGAAGTTTCGTGTCACCTAATAATATGAAACTATTATATATCAGCAAAATTAAAATGTCGTAGCAGCTACTTCTCCTTACTAATTATTAAAGCGGCAAAACTGAAGGGAGTAAAAGCATGACTGCAAACGGATTAAAATTGTGATGTCATTGAAGTTTTTAAAGACACGTTATGTGAGTTCGATGACTTACTATGTACAATAAAAGTAAGTTTTATAAAATGATACATTTATAAAGTTATGCTATCACAGATCATTATCTCTCAAAAGAAATATCTCTCAAAAAAGGAAACGTATAAGACCAAAAGTGTATGAATCAGATCAAAAGGTCCATAAGTGTCGCATAAAGCGGTATACAAAAAGCAAAAAGAAATGACAAATGAGGTCGCAAGAAGATCAAAATAGCATGGAAAGGTAATAAACTGAAACAAACAACTAAAGAGCTATCATCACTGAATGAGTTAGCAATGAGATTGAAACAATATGCACAAAGAAAAGCATATAAGCTTGATCATAGAGCATCTAATTATCACAGAAAGACAGTGAGCATATCAGCTCTTGAAACATAGATTATAACGACTATTTTAAAATTTTTAACTACTGATAACTATGAAGTCATGTAGGAATGTAGGATTATCAACACATTATTAATTCAATCACAATTCACATCCAACATCTTTCATATCTATAAAATACAAGCCGTCCACGCCACCTTACACCTATCACTTTCCCACCTTGCAATTTATTTATTTTTATTCACAAAAAGGCCCCATCAACACTATATACTGGAATAGAAAAACATGTCAAATACTTAAAACAACAAAATATCCTCTGTTTTATTTTGTAAACAGCAAATAATTGAGATGGAGATGTGTAACTTATGCATCTAAACGTATACTTATATAGTATGTCGTACACATTTTTTTCATCTTGATACTTAATTTTACCACATCATTTCCCCAAAGTTTATACTAGCAAAAAACCAGCAATGCACATGTATCTTATCGTCCATTATAAGAATTTACTATCAATAAGTCTTTCTACATTGGGTAAAAAAATCAATTACACTACTATTATTAGTAATTTTAGTCACGCAATTGTCATGATACCTAATAAACCACTAATATACTAGAGGGCAAACCGCAAAAAACGTACCATACAACAACACAATGAAAAAAAGGTACCATACTTTCGACTAATTTAAATTTTAGGTATCTAAACTTTTCAAAAGATGCTGCCGATCACTTTTTTTAGCTGAAAATGGTTAATTAATGTGATGTTAGTTGAGCATTTCAAAGACATTTCTGCAAAAATCCTGGTCGATGACCTCTTTTGAAAAGTAAATAAAACCTTACATTGCAAAAAACCAATATTAGTAGAATTTAACTTGACCTGCAGTTTTATATATTTATTTATTTTATTTTTATTTTTGTGCGATTTGTCAAACGCTAAAATGAGCTAATTGCATGAAAATGTATCTAACGTGTGACTTTTTATAATTTTATGTAGCCAATTATTATTATTTTTTCTAGATCTACGTACCATATTTTTGAATTCGGTCTTTTTAATGTATTGTGCGATCAATTGTGTGTATTATTATTTGACAATTTTACCCTTTATTCATACTCTCAAATGGAAGGGAAGTAAATCGGTCAAATAGTACACAAAACTATTCATACGATACACCACAAAAGTATGCGAAAAAATGTGACTAAGTTAGATACATTTCCATGAAAGAAATCATCTACCAAATCCCGAAAACATCATATCACTACAAACAATTTAACAAAATCACACAAAACTTTAGTCCAATTTCATCTTTACCAATCCAGATTTAATAAAATTCAATCAACCAAAAAAAAAAAAAAAAAAAAAAAAATTCTGAATTATAACCCAAAAAAACACTATTCACAATATATATTTAAATCTTCACCAATCCATCCACATATAACAAAATTCAACCAAAAACAAAACCTAAAAAACACATAAACATATCAAAAAACAATTACCATCACACGGAATTAGGCCCAACCTCAACCCCCGCCGATGATCTGACCGGAGTCACAGCAGCATACCTCGACGAAAAATTCCTGACCATATACTCATTCTCAGCTTCCGAATCACCCGGCAACCCTTCATCAAAATTCAACTTATAATTCAACTGATCATACTGATACTTATTCCCTTTATTAAAGCTTCTGTTTCTATTAAACCGTCTTATAAACGTCTTCCATTTTGGACCCGCCACTATCTCGGACCATTCTCGAAGCTTCTTCAAAGCGGTTACGCCACGTGTCCAGATGGATTGATTGGAACTGTGGGAGTTTGGTGATGATGATGAGGAGGAGGGGATCTTTTGCCACGTGTAGGGGATGCAGAAGCAGCAACGGCGTGATGATGGGTGGTTTGGTTCGGTGTCTGTGAATTCTTTTGTTGTTGTTGCCATTACATGTGTGATGTGAGGGGTTTTTTTTATGAGTGAGTGTTTGTTTTGTGTAAAGATAGTGAGTGAACTTTTTTTTATATGTAAAGGAAAAAGACAAGACTGCCCATTGGATATTTGTGTAAAAAGACAAATGATAAAGATATTATAAAAATAGAAATGCTTTTAAAATGGAATTTGCAAAAGTAGGGGGCACTTTAAAAAAAAAAAAAAAGTTTGTGTAATTGTTAGATAATGTGAGCTTATACAAGTCGTGATACATGTTAAAAGTTAAGTGGGATGTTTTTTACTAGAGCGAAGTGACATTTAGTGCGATATTATTCTCTTTTTTCTCGACCAACAAGTTATTTTTGTCTTATACTAGACAAATGGGTCTTACTTTTAAAAATGAAAAAAAAAAAAGTTAAGTAGTGGGACTCACTTGTCTAATAAGACAAAAATAGCTTGCCGATCGAGAGAAAAAAATGATCGCACTAAATGTCACTTAGCTCTAGCTAAAAACCCGTAAGATTCTGAGAGATTTAACAAAATGAATTTAGACGCAAGCGAGAAGCCACTCAAGAAATGTACGTGGTGACTATAGCGAAGGACGCCAAAATAATGAAGTTAGAAGAAATTAAATTTCTTAGCACTAGCACCGCGGGCTTAGCCGAGGAGGATGCATTCGTCACCAACATGCAAAAAGAAGAAATCAGAGCAAATTTTAGACGTGATGTGTAGTTGTCTTAGTTATTTGTTTTCGTAATTTTTTGTGTGTGTTTTATTTATTTTCGTATTGTAAGTTGTATTTGTATTTTAATAAATAAAAAATTATTTGGTAAAACAAAAAAAAAAAAAAAAAAAAAAAAAAAAACGCCTCAGAAACAAGGTTGTGTCTTGAGTGACTAACAACGGTGTTTTTAGGTGCTCAAGTAATAAGAGAAAATTATAAAGTAACATGACATCACGTTATAGCATTTAGTTTGGATGACTAAATTTTTTGCTCTAAAAAAATAAGTTTGGTGATATATTCGCTCCTAAAATTAATAACAAGTAGGAGAATCCTGCCGTGCTGCGACGGGGGTGTTCTGATGTGGGTTTGGTTTTTCTTTTTTGTATGGATTTGGTTTTTTCTATTTGTGTATAGTTGTTGTCTCTCCTCTTCTTTCCAATTGTATCGTGGGTGGTATATTGCTGTATCTGTTTTTGGGTTTGCAAGTGGGCTAACCAAATGGGCCAACAAAATATGAAGAAGCCCAAAAAATAAATTATTTTTTATGGGATACAGTGCTCAAGGCGGTGCCCCATAATATATATAGAGAATTATCCAATTACTAAGGGCCCGTTTGGTTTGTAGACGGATTTAGATTATGATTTGAATTTAAATGTAAAGTTGTAGATTAGGATTTTGATTTGGAGAGAAAAAAATAATTATTTTATATTTGAAAAATTAATATATGAATTATAATATAAAGAAAGATATACTCACCGGTAACCATGACAAATTTATAAACCCAACTTGCAAAACAAACATGGTATTTAATATGTAATCCCAAATCCTAAAAACACGGATGGGTACCAAACGCACCCTAAAAGATGAGTTGGTTCGGTAGTATAGAAAAAGAAAATAATTGGATAAAAGAGTAACAAGAATATCAAAATCCGGTCACACATGATTCTTGCCGGCATTCGTTATTCGGTTTAATGTTTGAGCGATATTCAAAATTTAAACTCTAATATAATAGAAAATGCTCATATGGAAAGTGTGATGCATACTCATGTGATCCTAAAATAATTGTCTTGTTTTAATTTCTTCAAATCTTACTTGTAATTTTTATCTTAAGTATTTAATTTATTTTATATAATACTTGATAAAAATTAAATCAATAAAAATACTTTTAAAACTCAATTCATTCATATATTTTGAATCAAATGTTATATAAAATAATAATAATAATAATAATAATAATAATAATAATAATAAAATAGTTAAGGTAAAAAAAAAAAAAATCGAAAACTCAAAACAAGACAGCTATTTTTTAGACATACGGTGTTTATGTTTGTACTTTACAAAAGAGCAATGATAGAGAGATTTAACATACATGCCTAAACTTATACCTAATTCATTAACAATTAACACATCACTCATTCATTTTCTCACTCTAAATCTTTACTTTTGATTTTTCAATTGTCATCATCCTGTTTTTAAGCATGTTGTTAGTCATGCATTTAAGCCATGACAATCATTTTCTCTTTACATAAATCATAAGTAAAACTTGCAACATTTTCATATCAAGCAGAAGCAATTTGCTAACCTTGTCAGCAGTTTTCAGGTGATACTTAGTGATGAGGCAAAAAATGAACCGTTTTTAGGGGCTCATTTTAGCCCGGATTCGAATTTATTTGATCAAATAATGCCCTAACTCGTTCCTTTTGTCATTTTAGGTAATTTTGGAGTGAATTCTGGAAAAGGAAGCATTTTGGATGTTTTTGGAGCATAAAAGTGAAGAAAACGGCAAAGTCTTAATTTTCCTTGCTGGGAACACTACCTGACGGCGTCAAGAGTAATACAAGAGGTGGAAGTGGATAAAGTCTGTGACGATCCAGAAGAGTTTTACACTAGGGACATGATTGCGTCACCATAGGCCGTCATGGTCCAAATAAGAGTGACGGCCCAGAGTAATATTACACATGACGGCGTCAAAAGTGGATCTAGGCAATCCGATTTCATTATGGGCGGCGAGTTGACGGCATCAAAATTTCCTTCTTGACGTCGTCACCCTGTAAAATCTATATATAGTTTTGCAATTTTCATTCATAAAGAGGAACAAATTAGGGTGTAACTTTGGAAAGAAACCCTAGTCCGAATATTACAGCTTTTTCAAGGGTTTTTACCCTTTGAAACCTTTCATGTTCAATTAAGATAAGTACTCTTTCAATTCACTCAATATGTCTATGTGTTGTTTGAATATATCTTACACTTGTCTTGAACTTAACATGTTTGGCTAGATCTCTTGTGTGTTTGCTTAGATGTAGTGAAACCTAGATGTTAATTATGGGTTGATTGTTTGTTTATAGTTGTTACGGATGATTGTATTCGATGTTAGGCTTAAGAAAACTGGCAGACTTCCATTGGTGACATGCTTGAACGTCTTAAGAAACATGATCAGAGGTGTACTATGATTTTTGGTTGTATTTAATGCCTAGGAGAATTCTAATGATCCCATGTTAGGAGCTTCTAACGGCTCGACATAGGAGTGAAGTAGGATCCTATAGAGTTAGGGAATATTATACACGACCCTACGACTAGTATTAAGGAATACGACCCGTCATCCATGCAATTGTAACAAACTATCAACCTGTAAAAGATATCTAGGGAGTAATGAAACCTAAGTAAACACAACTCTCCCTATTATTGTTCACACCACTAGTTTAATTAGATTTTATTTTCATTTTTGTTATTTTATTTGGATTGCATCTTAGTCATTGGGTTAGTTGATTAGCAATTAATTCCGCCCATTCTTTCAAAAATCGAGATTTTAATTGCTTTCATAAAAATATAAAAATACAAAAAGAATCATCTCTCACCTCTAGACCTAGTTTTTAGGCTTTCTAATCCTAGCGACACTATTCCTAAGTTGAACGATCAATCCCCTGGTACTTGTCACTATACTATACTACAACGATCAGGTACACTGCCTGGTGAGGGTTGTAAGCTTCTCGAGATCCCTCGAGAGGTAAAGCCTGGTGCAATTCCCATGTATCACTTAGGCTCGTCTTTTATGGACGGTGAGCCATCACCTCTCACACCTCTATCACGCGACACCCACTAAAAAAGTGGTCTCCGTTAGCTTTAAAAATCACACATAGTGGTGACCATCATCACCTTTGTTTATTTTTGGTCTGTGAGTATGTGTACGGTATGTTTGTATAAAGTGAATATTTTTAATGGTGGCGACCACAAAAGTTAAAGAGTGATGGCTTTAATGATGTGACACTGACTTGGAGGTGATGCTAATGGTCACCATAAATACTAGCTTGGGGGGAGGGGGGGGGGGGGGGAGGTGTGATGGATCACCGTTATGGTGACCATCATGCATGATCCCTCATAAAAGAGCCCTCCAATCACATCTTTTTTTTACATATGCCGGTGTCACAATCACCTCTATTTTTTTAATGCGGTATGTTTATATAAAATGAGTAATTTTAATAGTGGTGGCCATAAAATATAAAATATGGTAGATTTGATGATATGACGTTGATATGAAAGTGATGATAATGGTCACCATAAAAATTACTCTACAATTAGAATCAAATTGGAAAATCAAAATTTAATTTTTCTTTTCAATATAGATTGACGCTCTACATCGCTATTATGCTTGTAAGATAAACTTTCCAAAGTGAGGAACATTTGTAAAAAAAATGGTAAAAAGTTATTGCATCATTTATTTGTTTATTAGATTATTGAAGATAATAAAATAAAGAGTAAATTACATTGTTCATCCCTATACTTTTCCCAGATTTCATATGACATCCAAAAGCGCTGATTTTTTTTTTTTTCATCCAAAATCAAAATTTTATTATGCCGCTAGTCCAAAATCCTGACGGTCGTTAAATTTCCCAGTTAAGTCTGTCTCACGTGCATGGCACGCGAGGGCAATTTCGGCAGAATCTCGTGTTTTGTCCCCTTCCTCTGTGCATGTTACTGTGCATATTACTGTAGCACGTTTACTTTTTAGTATTTTTTATATTTTTTCACCATTAGTCCATTTTGTCTTTTTTTTGTTTTTTTTAACTTTATTTATCTCACTTTATTAATATATTGTCTCTCTATTTTCGTTTAATTGAGTTGGAAATAAAGAAAGACACACACACACGTATTACAACATCATGAATTCACCCTCAAATGACGATTGGGTAGAATTACTTGATATCGATGATTCAGATTTACAACTAACTCCTTCCCTGCGTCCCCTTGATACGCAGGTACGTGTGAGCACAAGCACCACCCAAAACGTCGATGTTGCTAACTTAGAGGAAATTAAGCCTGTTAGGATGATACCCTGTCCTGCGGGTATTATTCAAGCAGCCAAACTCCGTAAACAATCGGATATTCACGAAGGTGGGGTTGAGTCTGTATTGTCGACACAAGAATATATTAAGAAAATTGTTAAGGATGTGGGTGTGAATGAGGATTTTCAATCGTGGTCCATGGCTTAGCGCGCTTGAGTATGTGAAAAATAATGGTGGCATTGTCAGTGGGTGTTTAGGAGATATAAAGAAGAATCTCAATAAGGGTAAACTTGAACAAGCTATTGCAATAGTCAAGTCTTGTACTCTGAATGTGCTTGGAGATCTTACTGTTACTCTTAAAGACCTCTCAGGTACAATAGGTGGTTCAATACATCACAAAATCGTTGATGAGGGGGGTCCAAGTTATGGAAAGGATATTATTGTTGGAGCTGTTTTGATTCTTGCTAACGTCTCAGTTTTTTCGCCTAAATCTTCGTTACATTACCTTAACATAACAATGAGAAACGTGGTTAAGGTTTTCCATAAGGATACATTTGTTGGTAATGGCAGTGGTAACTCTGACGAAATGATAGAAAACCTTAATTGAGATTGGGTTTGTGCTATGAAATAAGACATAAGTTTAGGGACCAATGATGTAATTTACTTTTTTTTTATAGGTTAGTATGTTACAGTAACTAGTTTTTGTATGGTTTAATTATTTTTTCTTTTTTTTTAATGTTTTTTTGTACTTTAGTACTGTAAGAGCTTGTTTCTTTTTATTTCTAGACTAAGTGGGTGAACCTCTTTCTCTTAATGAGTCTTAATGGGGAGGAGCACCCTTTGCTTCCTCTCCTCATATAGACCATTTAAGAGAAAAAGAAACATATTATATGTGTGGCCCCACCACTATCTCCACATTAAGACTCATTAACATAAAAAAGAAACACCCCCTAAGTCTTATATATATATATATATATATATATATATATATATATATATATATATATATATATATATATATATATATATATATATATATACACAACTTAACTTCATATACTTACACACATTAAATCATTCTTTCTCACTCTAAACAAAAATATGGAGTTTGTTTTCTTTTTGATTGGCTTTGTGCCAACTTGAAATGTTGAAGATGATTAACCTTTCAAGTTGATTGCTACTTAATTTCTAGTTGGACAAAGTCAATCAAATAGAAAATTAACACTTGAATTCTAATTCGATAAAACAACAACTACACAATATACATTTTCATTCAACATCTCATTAGTATTGTTGTTCCTTTTGGTGAAGTTTTGCAAAAGTGTATAAAGATTAAACTATGCAAGGTATGTATGAGAAGTCCCTAGGGCGCATTGGTAGAGTGTGTGTGTGGTGAGCTGGGTGGCCAGGGTTCGAATCCTAGCATGAACATTTTTCACATTTTAGATAATTTAGATTATTTTTTTGCAATATTGTCAAACAGGTATAACCTAGAAGCTTTTGTGAACGTATTTTCCAGTAGTGAAAAACTTTTGTTGCATAAGTTTCAATTTTGAGTACAAGTTTCATTTGCATGAGATGATATGAAAATCTTGATTTATTGTTTCTTATTAACGTATCAATAGTTCGGGTGTTTTAGATTGACGTGTTCGTTTTTTGTTGGAAATGAATAAAGATCAAGATAGTATCGATATGGAACAAGATTAAAGACTTGAAATCGAATTAGACAAAAAAATTAACAGAAAATAAACTTTTCATTCCATTACGAAGACAAAAGCAACATTACATTGAACATTAAAATGATCATGCAAAAGATACAAGATAAAAACTAGAAACAAACTACAAACGAATTTTGGGGGATTTCTCCAGATCAAATGACAAGTGTAGGTTGTCATAATCATAAAACTCATCATCGGATGAGTATTCCTTTTGCTCCTAAGCAAGTTTTCGTTTTTTGTTTGCCCAAATATGCTTCTATTTAGATATAGTTTTTCGTTTAGCAGCTTTGTCCTTAAGAGCTTTTTCCTTTGCTGCTTTTGCTTTTGCTTCTCTCTCTTCAAACTCTCTAAACCTTTTCTAATGTATCTCTGAACTGTGCTCACAATACCTTAGGAATTGTTCTTCAAAGGTTTCTTCTTGTGCATTCACTCTAGGGTTTGCTGCCATTGTTGGTTGTTGCTAATGTAAAGATGAAGTAGTGTGGAATGATTTTTGTGTCTACAAGTGCTACAATTTATAGCCAAGAAGCGTTAGGCAATTGAACATTTTTTTTTCTTGGAAACGACACACGGTTGAGTGATATAATGACTAAAGTAGTATAGGGACTAATGGTGTAATTTACTAGGAACGTCTCCCATTGTACATTTATCACTTATCACTTATTAACCTAACAAGTATCTACTCAACAACCAACACACACCCTCATCCAATTAACTCATTCAATGGCATCTTCTTCTTAAAAAAAAGGATTTTAGTAAGATGGTGGTAAACGATGCTATGGTTCACTATGTCATGAGCAAATATGGCAATAAATGGTATCATAACGAGGAAATGTTTGAGGTGATTCTAGAAGACTTGTGGAAAAGGGAGAACAATCAACATGATATTGGTAATGGTTAGTGTATTTGTGTTTTTATTAGTATTATTATTTTTTTTGTTAGTTATGTGTTTATTAAGTGTGGATACTTCATTTATCTTCACCTCGTTGTAGATAATGGAGTAGAAACTCTAGAAGCCATAGCTAAACTTAGCAAGAGGGTATCAAAGCTTGAAGTCATGTTTGGTAGTCTAAAGGAGGTAAAAGAGACAAAAATGGCCATGGAGGCAGAGGCCATTGCTAAACTTGATGAAGTTTTTGGAAGGGGCAAGAAGGCAAAGGAACCACACAAACAAAATGAGGTGATCCTTATTGATTCTGATTCTAGCCTTGAGTTTTATGAGGATACCCTAAAAAAAACCTTCTAATTATTTGGTAAACAAGCGACCTCATAAAACATGAGGAAAAAAAATTCCAATCAGTTGTTTAAAAAAACTAAGGGTTCCACTTCTAAACCTAAGATGGTGTCATGGAATTTTCCAACTAAGCATTCATCAAGTTCTGACTACACTTATGATTCAAGTTCTTCTGATGAGAGTAATGATGCAAAAGGCCATGTTCAAGTGAAGAAAGGATCCTTGTCAAAGGTTTCAAGTCCAAGAGCCAAAGAATACCGAATTGCGTTCTAGGCCTTCCAGCTATTGGTCAGAAAAGTTTAGTAAAAAAAACCCAAAAAAGGTCCTCAAGCATTGAAGTTGGGGAAAAAATGTTATCTATTTTTAATTCTACTGTAGTTGTTGATGTTTTTGAAACAATATTTAGTGTATTTTTATTTCTACTTTGTTAATGTTTAATGTTTATGTTAATGTTATTGAACACATATGTTTAACGTTACTCTTGCTTCCTAGCCATAAATTAATGTTGACTTGTTATTTGATGCGTGGAATTGCACCCTTGCAAAAGGTTTTACATCTCAAAGGATCTTGAGAAGCTTGCAATCCCCACTAGGCAGTGTACCTGTTCGTTGTAGTATAGTATAGTGACAAGTACCAGGAGATTGATCGTTCAACTAGGGAATAGTGTTCGCTAGGATTAAAAAGTCTACTAAACTAGGTTTAAAGGTGAGGGATGATTCTTTTTGTATTTTTATAAAAGCAAATAAAAATCTCGGTTTTTGAAGGAGTGGGCGGAATTAGTTGCTAGTCAACTAACCCAATTAACTAAAGATGCAATCAAAATAAAATAAAATAAAACTTAAACTAATTTGTGGTGTAAACAATAATAAGAGAAAATGTGTTTACTTAGATTTCATTACTCCCTAGATATCTTTTACCGGTTGATTAGCTTGTTACAATTGCATGGATGACGGGTTATATTCCTTAATACCAATCCTAGGGCTGTGTACGATCTTCCCTAACTCTATAGGCTTCTACTTCATTATAGGTCGAGCCGACTACTAGCTCCTAACGTAGTATCACTAGCAGTTGCCTACGCATTAAATACAACCAATAAATCGTAGTACACCTCCGATCATGTTTCTTAAGATGTTCAAGCAAGTTACCAATTGGAAGTCTGCCAGTTTTCTTAAGCCTAACATCGAATACAATCATCCACAACAACTATAAACAAACCATCAACCAATAATCAACATCTAGGTTTCATTACATCTAAGCAAACACAAGAAAAAACTAGCCTAGCATGTTAAAAAGAAGACAAGCATAAGATAGAATCAAACAACACATAGACATATTGAATGATTATTGGAAAACTTATCTTCAATTGAACATGGATGTAACAAGGGTTGAAACCCTTGTTTTTACAGAAAACTCGTCTAGGGTTTGCACAAAGAAGTTCTCCAAAAGTTCCACACTTTAATGAATGAAAATTACAAAACTATATATAGATTTTACACCTTGACGGCGTCACGTTATAGCTTGTGACGTCGTCAACTCGCCGCCAAGATAAAATTCGTATTGCCTAGATCCACTTCTGCCGCCGTCATGTGTAATTTTACTCTGGGCCGTCACATGTATTATGACCCTGACGGCCTTGGTGACGCCGTCAGGCCAAATTTCCTTGAAATTGTTCTGGGCCGTCGTGTGTATTTTCCATATCCACCTGTTTTGCCAAGCTTGACGCCGTCACTTGTGTAGCCTTGACACCGTCAGGTACTGTTCCCAGCAAGGATTTTGAGACTTTGTCGTTTTCTTCACTAAATTGTTCCAAAAACGTCCAAAATGCTTTTTCCATATTTCTCCTCAAAAGTAACTAAAATGACAAAAGGAACGATTTAAGGTAATAATTGATCAAATAATCACGAATTCAGGCTTAAATGACCCCCTAAAAGCGGTACACTTTTCGCCTTATCATTATTTTAGTGGGATACAATTAAGCTAAAGAACATGAACAAATTTAAATTGAAAAGAAAACAACTTGGTTTCACAACATTTCAAGTACTTAAAAGAGTTCAAACATAAAGGTACATAAAAGGAGATAAACAAAAGATAACATAGGTAATCATCACAAGGTCACTACATCATTCCTCCATGGCTTGAAGCTTCTTGATAAAGTGGTCAAATCATGAAGACGAGCAAGCTTCTGTGCAACACATAGCATCAACCTTGACCCCTCCATAAGGTCTTCATGTTGCATCCTACGGAGATCAGTAATGGATTGAAGAGATGAATCAGAACCACAAAGCTGCTGCAACTCCTTTATTAGTTTACCTCTTAGATTAATCCGCTCACTAACCTCTGTGACTTTCCCATTAAGCACATGATGATCAATAAATGTGGCTTTAAACTCTCTTTGATAGTGTATCAACATCATATCTTTCACTAATCTTGATTTAGCCTTTTCTTCTAGTTCATCACAAATAGGTAGGCCAGTAGGCATGATAAAATTACTGGGTGGTATTTAAAATGTAGGTTTATTTTTCAAGGTAGTATATGCTTATTATCAAGGCAAGGGTTACTTAAATAGGAGATAAGTAATGAAGGTACATGAGTAATTACTCATCGAGACACTCAAACTGAAAAGTTAGTAATCATGGCAATAGCTACCCCAAGCAACCTATCATATCAATATGGAACAAGTTGATAAATTTACAACATTGGTCCCTGAAATGTGTACAACTTATCATTATATGAGATACAAAACAACAACTTATCATTATATGTTGCAAATATATAGACACGTGAAGTCCAAATTTGTGGTGGGGGTTACTCAGGTTTATTACCTTTTTTTTTCGTTACCACGTTAGACCATATCCATCTAGAAGACTGTACAATTATCACTTGTTGCATGGTTACGCGTTGCATGGATAGTGGCAAATTTATAGTTCATTACAAATACCATAAAAAACCCTACACAGTAAAATAGATACAACCACAACTAAAATAGATAAAACTACACATATATGCTTCTTAGCAAATAAACATCAAACTTACTTAATAAGTTTATAATAACTACACAAAATACTATTAATAATAACCTGAAAACATAAGAAATAAGTAAAACCATCGCAAAAAAAAGTGGTGAACCACAACCAAAATGCTACATTCTTTGGAGCATGGACCTGAACGTTTCCATTTTGTCGATGGAGACCCTACTTGTCTCGACCTGTTCCATGATAGCCCGGCAGCGTGCAATCTCCTCTCTGACCATCAACCTCTCAAATGCAATGCTCAGGTGTGCAGTTTCAGCTTCTAGCAGCATTTCCATTTCAACAATGTACTCTTGACGTTTGCTAGAGTCTGCTAAAAAGTTGGAACACTGGGTCAGCAGATCTGATCGACGCTGATATGCATGCTCGATATCCCTTTGCAGTTTCACTAGCATTTGGTCTTTGAATATGTAAGAACCAGATGCGGCTGTCAGCTCATCAAGAAGGTTGTAAGCTCTAACCCTTTTTGGTGCCATATTGTTGATTGTTGAGTATTGTATTTAAGGTTTGCTTATTTAGGGTTAAATAAGAGTAAGAGTATGAGAGAATTTGTGTGTCAAGTGTGTGTGATTGTGTCAAGTGTGTGGCAAACGAAAATGTTAAGTGTTATATAAAGGAAAGAAATCCCTCTTAATACACTTCGATTTCAATAAGTCTTATGACATTACATAGAGATACGAAATTGAGATTTACGGCTATACTTATTTGATATGACCATTGTACATCATTACACTCTGTGTACTATTTCCTCTTTAGTCCCCAAAGTTATAAACAAACTAAAATTTTACAAGTATACTATCGAACTGACACGTGTATGTTGGTCATAGTTTAACAGTGTTGTGTGTAAAATACTTTGGACTAGCGGTGCAATTTATATAAACTATCAACTATCTACATTTGCAATCTAACCTATCTAGTTTAAAACAAAATCTACAAAATCTATTAGTGTACACGTGGCCAACGTTTGTGGTCTTTCTTTAATGAGTTGTGTTGACTTATTGCCACGAAGAAAAGCGTCTCAGGGAAGCCTTGCAGGCTTTGCAGTTAAACCTTCTGACCACGTGCGCGTCTTGTCATACATGTGTCTTGTACTTTTTTATTTTTTATTAACAAAACTTAGACCGTGTACTACTCGTATAGTTAATTAATGTATTTATTGTATTTTTTTAGAATATGTATAAGGTTTTTGATGACCATAGCCTTGTCACAACTTGCAACATGCAACTTGCAAATTCTTGTATCTTCTTTATTGAAGTTTCAGGTAACACTGTACTTGTTATTTAACACAGTAGCAACACAACATAAATGAAAATTATGAACAATGATTGTTATTGAAAATACAAAATACATAGTAATCTGTATAATAATCTGAATCTGAATCACTCTCATATAGATTCATACCAATCTCAAGCAACATCAAGTGACGAGCTCTCACTTTCTTCAATGCTATTTCCTTTAGTTTTTTAGCCCTTGCCTCTTCTGCTAGTGCTTCTCTTAATGCCTCTTCATCTAATTTGAGTTGCCATGCCTTTTCCTCACTAACAAATCCTTCACCATTCCCATTTCCATAAAGTTCTGTGTCGTATTCATAATAAACCTGTTGGTAAATCTCTTCCTCTTTTGTTTCATCAATTTTATCCTCTACCACCACCTCTTTTAAACAATCTGTTTCCTCTACCACCACCACGTCTTTTGAAGATTCTGCTTGCATAAAGGGTTTAAACAAATTATTAGATTTGTAAGTAACTTATATTAACTTAAAATGAAGAATACAAACATAAGAAAATGATTTACCTTTGAGAAGGAATAATGTTAGCTTCAAAAACTACGTATATATGTGTGATAGTTCAAAAAGAAGTCGTATATACAGCTGTAATATTTTAACTCTCAAAAAGTTAACTCAATAAATAAAGAAGTAAAAAAATGGACTAACGGTGAAAAAAAAAATATAAAAAGGACTAACAACTAAACGTGCTACAGTAACGTGCACAGAGGAAGGAGACAAAACACGAGATTCTGACGAAATTGCCCCCGCGTGCCATGCACGTGAGATAGTCTTAATTGGGAAATTTAACGACCGTCTTGATTTTGGATAAAAAAAAAATCAGCGCTTTTGAATGTCGCATAAAATCTGAGGAAAGTACAGGGATGAACAGTGTAATTTACTCTAAAATAAATATTAAGTCCAAATAAAATACAGTAACAATCAACATCAGCCAAACCTTTGGTAACACTTCAATAAAGTGTCCCTATCTCCTTTTTAACCTCACACTATGTGATTCATGAGTTGTTCTGGTAGGTACGAACTGTTTCTCCACTTTCCTTCAATCAAATGCAACAATGTTGTTAAAAATAATAATACTCACAATAATGTTCATATCAATCCAAATTTACTTTAGTTTAGCTTACAGTGTGGATTTAAAGTTAAACATATAAAATCACATGTAAAGTTAACATTACATTATCTTGACAAAAGACGCACATACAACATAAGTACTCGAAAGTATTTCTAAGATCGATCGTATTATAGTAATCTAAAATTTGGAATCCAAATCTCATTTTTGTATTATTCTCAGATAAATTGTGAAGGATCATCCAAAGTTCACGATCTGCATGTTATGTGGTGTCTTAAATTGAAACACTATAACGAACGGGGTGACCTAGTGGTAAGGCTTAACCTTATAGGACAAAAGTGCTAAGAGGTCTTGGGTTGGAATCTTGGGGAGAAAATTAATCCTTCATTGGTCACGGAGGTTTACCCGCGACGACTCCGGGCTATTCAAATGGTAGTCGCCTTTGATTAGTCGGCTCGCAATGTTGAGTCGGAACCCAGGAATACAAAAAAATATAAATTGAAACACTATATGTGGTACCACATGTGATCGGTCAATAACGTTTTATTTTGCAGTCATTAGCTTGTTTTTTTGGTTTTATTTGCTTCTTTGATTTTGAAAAGGGAAAATGATAAAAAAAAAATACATTGAACTTGACATTTTTTACCATTGTATGTTGTCAACTATTTTTTTTATCATTGTAACACAAAACTTGACATTTTTTGTCATTGTATGTACTATGTATCGCATCGTTAGTCCTTTACACTAACGGTCGTTAGTAAATAACTTAAAATTCCGTTTTCTTTCGATTTTACACGTTTTCATCCGTTTTCTTACGTTTTTGTCCGATTTTACACGTTTTCTTTCGTTTTTTTCGTTTTCATCTTTTTTTTTACGTTTACGCCTGTTTTTTTTACGTTTTCTTCCATTTTTTTACGTTTTCGCCTATTATTTTACGTTTTTGCCCGTTTTTTTTAAGTTTTCTTCCGTTTTTTAACGTTTTCGCCCATTTTTTACGTTTTTGCCCTTTTTTTTACGTTTACGAAAACGAAAACTAAAATGAAAACGAAAACGAAAAAACGTAAAAACCGGAAGAAAACGTAAAAACCAGGTGAAAACGTAAAAAAACGGATGTAAACGTTAAAAAAAACAGACGAAAACGAATAAAAAATGGATGAAAACGTAAAAAAATTGAAGAAAACGTAAAAAAAACGGGCGTAAACGTAAAAAAACGAACGAAAACGTAAAAAATGGGAAGAAAACGTAAAAAACCGGGTGAAAACGTTAAAAAACGGGCGTAGACGTAAAAAATGGACAAAACGGTTAAGAGACGGAAGAAAACGTAAAAAACCTGGTGAAAACGTTAAAAAATGGGCGTAAACGTAAAAAAAGGACGAAAAGGTTAAAAGATAGAAGAAAACGTAAAAAACCGGGTGAAAATATTAAAAAATGGGCGTAAACGTAAAAAAACGGACGAAACGGTTAAAAGATAGAAGAAAACGTAAAAAACCGGGTGAAAACGTTAAAAAACGGGCGTAAACGTAAGAAAAGGGACGATAACGTAAAAAAATAGAAGAAAACGTAAAAACCGGGCAAAAACGTAAAAAGCGAGCGTAAACGTAAAAAAACTGACAAAAACGTAAAAAACGGGTGAAAACGTAAAAAACCGGGTGAAAACGTTAAAAAACGGGCGTAAACGTAAAAAAAACGGACGAAAATGTAAAAAACGAAAGAAAACGTAAAAAAACGGGCGTAAACGTAAAAAACAGAAGAAAACGTAAAAAAACGGGCAAAAACGTTAAAAAATGGGCGAAAACGTAAAAAATCGGATGAAAACGTAAAAAAACGGGCGTAAACGTAAAAAAAAACGGACGAGAACGAAAAAAACGGAAGAAAACGTGGAAAATCGGACAAAAACGTAAGAAAACGGATGAAAACGTGTAAAATCGGAAGAAAACGGAATTTTAAGTTATTTACTAACGACCGTTAGTGTAAAGGACTAACGATGCGACGCTTAGTACATACAATGACAAAAAATATCAACTTTTGTGTTACAATGGTAAAAAAAATAGTTAGCAACATACAATCGTAAAAAGTGTCAAGTTCAATGTATTTTTTTATCATTTTCCCTTTTAAAAATGTTAATAAGCTTATATTTTTTTAGCTTATGAGTTTATCAATTTAAGCTTATGAGTCATGTAAGTCTGTAAACTCGTCTTCATAAAATCATTAGCTGGAAAAAAAACTTGATTTCTAAGCTTTTCTTAAATTAAATAAGTCCATAAACTCGAAAAATAAGCTAGCTAATCTAAACACCAAATAAAAATATAACGCAATAACATTTTTTATTGAACTAGATGCTGATAAAGATAAAATGTGACATGCCACTTACACAAGCAGAACCACTAAAAAGGGCAATATAATTTCCATCTACTTTAAAATAACAACATATTTTAGTTTTTCTTCAATACGATCAAATTTACCTTAAAAACCCTTTTTATTAAGAGCAATATGATATTATATTAAAACTTTTTCTCGCATCTTTTCCGTTACAAAGCCTCATTTATCCTTAAATGTAAATATGAATAATATAAACAAATTAAGTATCATATTAATACAAATGAGGCCATAAACACATGAATTTGATATATAAAATATCAGGTTAATTTTATGTTATCAAATATCCCTCACTTGAACTCTACTTGTCCTCAAGTAGACCTTTTAAATTATTTCTAAAAAGATATCTCCCAGGATGTCATGAAAGATATGAGTTTAAAAATTACCTACGCTAAAAATTACCAAACCGAGCACCTCACAAAAAGGGAGTTGAAATCACACTCTCTCTCACTAATCTATGTGTTTATTTTGGGGTGATCACTCAACTGCTCAGTAATGGCGAGTATTCTACCATAGGCTTGTCAAAGATACTAATCTCCACCAATAGAGTCTATAGATGCAACTATTCCAAAAGACAAAAGGGTTAACACAACATACAGGCTTACCGGGTTATTTTGTCTTTACTAATGTACCACAGCGAATGCGACAAAGACCATCGATACATGACTAGAACGCCAGCCAAGATGCCAATGACTGCGCGACAATCACCTAAGCATGATTCATGACTAAAGGGTTGGATAAGACATGGGAAAACATTTAATGGGTGTAAACAAAAAGTCACGAAACAAATAGTTTCCTAAAGTTCACAATCGCCCCGTCACTAGTCGCATTCAATCCCATAGCAAAAACCGAAGGTCAAGAGTCAAGGGGTCTTCAAAATCTCCAATATACGAGTTAATGCATAAAATGTAGCGAAATGCCTCATAATCTCCATAAACTAGGCAAGTAAAATGCATTAACTCGGCCTTCATCTTCAATGAAAAAAATCTATGTGCTCTAAAAATTTTAAAATTTTGGTAGAATTTGCACATATTTCGACCAAAAATCGTATAATCCACCATTTCTATCTCCCTTCCCCCCACTTAAGATGTACAATGCACTCATTGTACATATTTTGACCAAAATTGAAAAGTGAGATAGAAATGTACGGGTCTGTAAAGTAAGCTGCGCAAGGTGAGAATACTTACCACAATACGACACATAAACTGATTTATATTACTATTAGCTATAAATAGATAAACAAACTCTTGCTTGCATTCTCATTATTTTTTTAATTATTTTTCTCTTTTTTTTTTTCCGGATGCAAGACAAGGTATACAAAAATGGAAAAAGAAACAATATGAACAAACAAAGCATCCCCCCACTTAAGAACAACTATCATCTAAACCCGATCATCTTCAAATTCCCTTAATTCAAAACCCGCGACTTCCACCAATAGAACCAAAATTAACTAACAGCGCCCGGACCATGGACCATAAGAAACTATAGGGTAGGCTAGGCGATAGGTGTAACGAAACAAATATGTTTAGTGAACAAAATGAAAATAATGGCTCAGACGGGTTTACTAGGGGTATCTTGCACTAATAATGAGTGCAACAAAAATGGTTTAATAGGGGGATTGACTAATCGATGTGAAAAGTCAATATACACAATACATAACATAAATTGATGGGCCATTTGGGCTTAATCCTAAAAATTGCCTTTATTCCTAGCTGCACCGATTACACCAAGTTACCTCAATGTAATGCTCATTATAATGGTCTCGAAAAGATATACAATGACAAGTTCTAAAGTCTACTACAGCCACTAACACACTTATTTTTTTATGATATTATGTATAAGTGGAAAACGGAAAGGCTTATCCTCACATAATGAAAATATATGGTATGTATGCTCAATCTAGATTAAACTAGTTAAGTAATGAAAAATATGTCAAAATTTTAATGATTAAACATTTTTCAATAAAAACTAGAAAAACAAAGGCAAGTAAAATCAGGTGGGTGTTTATTTCTAATCCCTTCCCCCTACTTGGGTCATACTAAAGCATATAAATGAAAAATATGAAGGGTTAGAAAAGGAACGGAAAACTCCCCTAGATTTGCTCGGTATGATCAATAATGCGGGTCCAAAAACATGCTCCAAGCATGCCTCCTTGAGCATCATCCAACTCCATCAACAAACCACCATCACGGTACTCAACTAGATTGGATATAAAGTGCTTCTTGTAGCTATGATCACTACTTCCATCTTCCTTCAACCTGTTTAGCTAACAAGAAAACTAATACCAAAATGCATAATTCCGAATAAAAGTAAAATAATAGCACGAAATGTAAAAATAAAAACAAAATAAAACCTTACTCACTTTCGTAGGAATCACGGTTGCATTTAGCGTATGCAACAAGCCTTTTAAACCACTCGGTTTCCCGAGTGGACGAGTGAAGTCTCGTGAGGGTTTACATGGAACACACCCACAAATCATTTAACTACTAATACATTGAATGGAAAGGTTTGAAACTGTTTTGGAAAAAATTTGCAACAGATAATAGCTATGGCGTAACTAAGAAGGTCAGTCGAATAGAAAATAAGTTTACCAGGAATAGGTAGGCGTAACTAGATCAGCCAAGTTACGCCTTAATTGAAATGTCAAGGAAATCGAATACATGGAATATTGATGAGGCGAAAAATGATCCGTTTTTAGGGGGTCATTTAAGCCCGAATCCGACTTTATTTGATCAAATATTGCCCTAAATCGTTCCTTTTGTGATTTTAGGTACTTGGAGAGTGAATTCTGGAAAAGAAGCCATTTTGGACGTTTTTGGAGCATAAAAGTGAAGAAAACGGCAAAGTCTCAATTTTCCATGTTGGGAACAGTAGGTGACGGCGTCAAGAGTAATTCCCTGACGGCGTCAAACCTCAAGAATTAAAATACGTAGTTCATGAAGGCGTCAAGAGTTTTCCTGACGGCGTCAAAACCCCAAGAATTAAAATCCGTAGTTGATGACGGCGTCACATACAGGGCGTCAAGAGTAATTTGTGTGACGGCCTAGGCCTTGACGGCGTCAGAAGTAGATCAAGGCCGTCCGAGGAAGTATTTGGCGGCGAGATGACGGCGTCACACTTTTGTTCTTGACGCCGTCATCCCTATTTTCCTATATATAGTTTTCTAGTTTTTCACATTTAAGGAGAAAAAGTTTTGGGAGAAACCCTAAAGACGATTTTGGTGTAACTTTACAGGTTTTTCAAGGGTTCCAACCCCTTGATACCTTGCATGATTAATCAAGATAAGTGTTCTTCTAATTCAATCAATATGTCTATGTGTTGGTTGTCTATATCATGTTCTTGTCTTAATTCTATCATGCTAGGCTAGATCTCTTTTGTGTTTGCTTAGATCTAATGAAACCTAGATATTGATTATGTGTTGATTACTTGTTTATTCTTGTCTTGGATGAATGATTTATATGTTAGGCTTAAGAAAACTGGCAGATCTCCAAATGGTAACATGCTTGAACGTCTTAAGAAACATGAACCGAGGCGTACTAGGTCTTTATTGGTTGTATTTAATGCATGAGCCACTGTTTACAACCCCTATAGTTGTGCTGGGCATGGTGTAGGAGGAGATAAGAGCTCATAGAATTGGGGAGTTATGTATGCCACCCCATGAATGGTATTAAGGAATACAATCCGTCATCCATGCAATTATAACAAGTAATTAACATGTAAAAGATATCTAGGGAGTAGTGAAATCTAAGTAAACACATTTTCTCCAATTACTGCTCACAACCTTAGTATAAATTAGTTTATTTTCATTTTTAGTATTTTATTTTGATTGCATCTTAGTTTTGGGTTAGTTGAATAGCAACTAATTCCGCCCTAATCCTTCAAAACCCGAGATTTTAATTGCTTTCTAAAAAATATAAAAACACAAAAATAATCATCCCTCACCTTTAGAACTAGTAATTTAGGCTTTCTAATCCTAGCGACACTATTCCTAAGCTGAACGATCAATCCCCCGGTACTTGTCACTATACTATACTACAACGATCAGGTACACTGCCTGGTGGGGGTTGTAAGCTTCTCGAGATCCCTCGAGAGGTAAAGCCTGTTGCGATTCCCACGCATCAAGTTTTTGGCGCCGCAGCCCGGGGAATAGTTATTGTCTAGGTTAGAATTTCTTTTTATTAGGTCTACTTGCTAGATTCCTTTCTAGTAAGATTTTATTTTTATTTTTTAGGTCTTCTTTAGTCTATCTTATTTCTTTGTGCCTTTGTTCGTAACTCTTTACCATCCGACATCATGGAAGGTGGTAACATCTTTGAACCCGTCATCCCACCACAACAAAACCCACCATTAGAACCCCTTAGGCCCCGAACCTTAGGAGAGTACTCCCGACCTAGCCACCAAGGCTACCGAAACACCATTGAGCTCACCGGAGCCAATGTGACCCCCTTGCGATCCGACACCATCCGATTTGTGCAAAGCGGATGTGCATTCCATGGACTTCGTTCCGAAGATCCAAACCAACATCTTAAGGACTTTCTCAAAATCGTAGATTCCATAGACCTAGGTGTTGAAACTAGAGAGACTACCCGTTTACGCCTATTCCAATTCTCTCTACGGGATCAAGCTAGTCAATGGCTTGAGCGTTTACCCGCGGGATCCATCACCACATGGGATGATCTCACCACTCGTTTCCTTGCTCAATTTTTCCCACCGGGGAGAACTACTAAGCTTAGGAATGACATCTTGATGTTCCAACAACGTCAAAATGAATCTCTTTATGAAGCATGGACTCGTTTCAAGGACTTACTCCAAAAAGTCCCTCATCATGGCATAGATCTTTGGCTCCAAGTCCAAATCTTTTATGACCATATCCACATCTCCACGAGGCGAGCCATTGACCAATCGTCCGGTGGTAAGCTACGTGATCTTAGTGCGGAACAATCATGGGAACTCATAGAAGATCTTGCTCTCTATGACAACGAAAGTTGGAATGATCCCCGTGATTTGGACAAAATGGTCAAGGCAATATCTTTGCCTTCGAACAATTCTAGCACTCCCGACCGTAGGATCATGGAACTTGAGGACCAAGTCAAGTTTCTCATGAAATCTTACGATGCTCCTAAGCCTTCAAGCCAAGTGAACAAAATCACTTCTTCATGCGAATTATGTAGTGGTCCCCATGACACTCGTGATTGTGTGGAACTCCCCGGAACAGCTTTTGCGGACTACGCATCCACACGTACCGACGAAGCGGGAGATAAGTGGTACACTTTCAAGCCCGAGCCAAACCCTTACGGTGATTCATACAACCCCTCATGGAAAAATCACCCAAACCTTAGGTGGAAACAAAATCAACCCAATTCTTCCAATCCGCCTAATCGTTACCAACCAAACGGTCCACCATCCAACCATACTTTCAACAACAATCCTTCTAACAACTATGGTAGTACCGACAATCTTGAAGAATTGATGTCAAAGTTCATGGCATCTCAAGAAGCTCGCATATCTAATTTTGAAGCCGATTTCAAACAAAAGCAAAGCGAGATGACCACTAGAATTGATGCATTGTTGAAAGTTCTCAATGACCGAGAAATGGGAGCACTCCCAAGCGACACGGTCAAGAATCCGAAACTAACCGTTAATTCCATATCCTCAGTTTCGTCACCCACTTCGTGTCCACAATACTACTCGGTTAAATCAAGAAGCACGTGTTTCAAACAAAACCAAGTTCCCCAAAAGGACCAATCAAATAAAACACCCACTATAGAGCCGGTCAAAAGCATAGTTGAAACACCTCTTACGCAAGACCTTGACGATGAATTCAAAGAACTTCACCTTGAACGCCCCGTCATTGATGTCTTAGCGCGTGCTCCTTACTATAGTGCCCTCCTAGAAAAATATGAGAAGTGTAAGCTAGGTAAAAATGGGACCGCCTTCGTTCAAAACAAGTTGCCTAAAAAGCTTGATGATCCGGGTATATTTGTTTTGCCTTGTAAGATAGGAAGATCCGAAGCTTTCGACACACTAGCCGATTTAGGGTCAAGCCTCAACTTGATTCCCTTGTCCTTATTCACCGCTCTTAAGCTAGGAAAGTTAGAGGAAACAGAGGTATTGATAGGGCTAGCGGATGGGAGTATTGCCCACCCGGTTGGAATGATTAAGGATGTAGTTGTTCACGTAGGAAAGTTAACTATATTAGCGGATTTTCACGTCCTAGACATGGTTAGTGACACTACATGCCCATTATTGGTAGGAAGAGGATTTTTAGCAACCGCTAGCGCCATGATAGATTGTAAGGAGTCTAAGATAGCGGTAGGTGAAGGTGATACTTGGTCGGTGTACGATGTAAAGAAGCATAGTTATGATTGTGATAACGAACTGACACCGCATTGGGTAGAGATGAATAGGAGACCGTCTAGATATGGACCTTGGATAGAAAGGAACTTTATAGGACCTCAATGCCCATTCTATCTAGAAAAAGATTTTGTTGAAAAGACACATTCGGTAGAACAACTCATAGCTAGAGATGAAGAGCTAGACCCCTTTGAGGACCCCTTAGTCTTTAGGAAGATGATTGAGTTATTAAGCGTAATGTCCATCAACATAGAAAGGAATAAATGGAAAAGAGAGGGAGATAAGTGTAAATGGAGGTGGGACAAGCCACCTAAAGAAGGTGACGGGTCATGGCATATTAGAATGACTTTGTATGATCCGGATGGAGAAAAGTTTGAAAGGTCATACCATACTAAGGAAACCGATAGGAAGTTGAAACCTAAGTTTGATCCCAAGGATATCCTCAATGAGGAACTCACCCGTATCACGTAGTAACCCATGTCCTTGAGTCTAACTACAAGACTCGTAAATAAAGAAAAGCGCTTCTTGGGAGGCAACCCATGTTTTGTGTGATTTTAATTGTTTGTTTGTTATTTGCTTCCGTATGCATGCTTTATTTTTATTGTTGGTTGATCATGTTTCTCAATTAAAATGTGGAAATACTTTACTTTGTTGTTTAGCCTAGTCTTAACTCCACCTAGAAGTATTTTTGCAAAAGATAAGTGTAAGGGGAAACCCCAAATATGTTTTTAAGAAACAAACCGATCATGATTCTCCACAATAATAAATGAGCATGTATATTCGTATTTGTTAGAGTCAAATGCTTGTATTGAGTCATAATGAAGTTTTGCAGGATTTTCCAGGAAGTAGGACCAAGTTTTTCCAGAAATTTTCTGGAAACTTAACATAAGAATTTCTGCAGGTCCATTCTGACGGCGTCAGAGGTTTACTCTTGACGGCGTCAGGAGTTAAAATCTGGAAATTTTACCGGTTTTGTTTTTCTAACGGAGTCTTATGGTTTTTGTGAATTATTAAGTTTTATAATCTCCAGGAGATCTGCAAACTTCATTCCACAAGCATTATATCTTACTTTATTTTCTAGGATTTAGAAACTTATATAGGATGCCGCCGATTTTACGCGAGGTTGTCTTGTCTATTTTTTCAGGATTTACAGGTTATGTTCGACAAGGAGATGATTTATATTCTGGAAGGGAAGCTTTGATTGTTCATTTTCTCGGAGGAAGATTTAACCTGGCCAACCTTTAATCCATACCGAGCGAATCAGGGGAGTATTTGATTTCATTCTCTTTACTTTTTTTAACTTTTACATTCTTTACTTGAACACTTGGGACAATGTTTATCTTAAGTGTAAGGGGAGGGTAAAAAGATGATACCTTACATATGCACTTTCGCTTGAGTTTGTTTTGTTTGATGGTAGATGTGTAATAAAACTATGAGAAATACTTGTTAGTGCAATTTTAGCGCCAAATTTAAAATTTTTTACAACATTTAGGAGTGAAACTTTAGCCATAGCAAGCGTCTCATGGATAGGAGATTGTATGACTAGCACATAACCGTATATTCAGAAAAATTTTCCACCCAAAAATGTGAGGTTCGCCTTTAGATTTGATAGGAAAAGCATTTACTATTAGTGCTTATGAGTGTACCGGTAGCATTTAGATTCTAGAACTTGCGTTAGTGATGCATTCCGAGACCGCTAGTGAGACTACATTCGTGTGGTAGGGTTTACTACATGATAAGAGGCATTAGGATCACCCTTGTGTTAAACCCGTATCATAATTATTTGACCATTTAAGTCATATTACTTGGCTAGTTAAGTCAACTAATTTTTCCCACACCCTTAGCGTTGTACTCATTTTTTGTACACGAAACCCCTAGTACACCCCTCCGAGCCTATCTTTTCGTTTCTAACTTTAAGCATCTTACTTAAAGGAAGAATTTGTTACACCCGACTTAAATGTACACCCAAATCGCCTTAGCCTTCCGTGTATGCGCTCATTTTTAGTGCATTATTGTTATTTGTTAAACCCTAAGTTAACTTTTTAATTGATTACATGGTTGCTAAGTCGAGTCATATCCTTGTACATATTGTTTTGGGACGATTGGGACTCATGGGTAAAGTACTTATTTTATGGAGTAATGGGGAAGAACATCATATATTACCCCCATATGTACGTTAATCTTAAAAGTGCTCCAAGTGTTTTGATTTTCTTAATTCGAGTCATTAGATTAGTTAATTGTAAAGTATGTAAAAATTCAAGTGTAAGGGAAATTTACATTCCCTATGATGTATTATTTTGGATGGTAGGGTAAGAGTGTATGCAAAAAAAAAAAAAAAAAAAAAAAAAAATCGAAAAAATCAAGAAAAAAAAAATAGAAAAAGGAAAAAGAGAAAAAACATACGGACTACCATCTCGTTTTATTCTATGTTCATTTTATGTTTTTGTTATTTTTCATTTATTAGCTTAAGTCGAGTCTAGTCTTGGCTTAGCAACGCCATATTATACATGTAATTGACCAAGATTGTTAACTCGCCACCAGTAAAACTTCCTTTATCCAACGAAACCGTGTAATTCATATCCCTATACCTAACGTTACAACCCTTTAAAAGACCTCTTTGATAGTTTATCCTAGGTGCTTACGCCATGTGGTGGAGGTTTGATCCTTTCCCAAGCCTATGGTAATCTATTTTGCTATGACAGGTAGTGAGAGATATCTTCCATTTCCATATTGTAATTTACACTTTATTACACTCGAGAGATGTGAGTATCTAAACACTATTTGTGAGGTGCTAGTGTATGACCTCCGTGCTTGTCTATTGGTCTTTAGTGGAACGATTATTTGTTGTAATTACTTTTATATTAGTGTTAAATGACCCCTAACTTATATTTTGACTAGAATAAAAGCGCATTTGCTTGAGGACAAGCAAATCTCAAGTGTAAGGGTATATGATGAGGCGAAAAATGATCCGTTTTTAGGGGGTCATTTAAGCCCGAATCCGACTTTATTTGATCAAATATTGCTCTAAATCGTTTCTTTTGTGATTTTAGGTACTTGGAGAGTGAATTCTGGAAAATAAGCCATTTTGGACGTTTTTGGAGCATAAAAGTGAAGAAAACGGCAAAGTCTCAATTTTCCATGCTGGGAACAGTAGGTGACGGCGTCAAGAGTAATTCCCTGACGGCGTCAAACCTCAAGAATTAAAATCCGTAGTTCATGAAGGCGTCAAGAGTTTTCCTGACGGCGTCAAAACCCCAAGAATTAAAATCCGTAGTTGATGACGGCGTCACATACAGGGCGTCAAGAGTAATTTGTGTGACGGCCTAGGCCTTGACGGCGTCAGAAGTAGATCAAGGCCGTCCGAGGAAGTATTTGGCGGCGAGATGACGGCGTCACACTTTTGTTCTTGACGCCGTCATCCCTATTTTCCTATATATAGTTTTCTAGTTTTTCACATTTAAGGAGAAAAAGTTTTGGGAGAAACCCTAAAGACGATTTTGGTGTAACTTTACAGGTTTTTCAAGGGTTCCAACCCTTGATACCTTGCATGATTAATCAAGATAAGTGTTCTTCTAATTCAATCAATATGTCTATGTGTTGGTTGTCTATATCATGTTCTTGTCTTAATTCTATCAAGCTAGGCTAGATCTCTTTTGTGTTTGCTTAGATCTAATGAAACCTAGATATTGATTATGTGTTGATTACTTGTTTATTCTTGTCTTGGATGAATGATTTATATGTTAGGCTTAAGAAAACTGGCAGATCTCCAAATGGTAACATGCTTGAACGTCTTAAGAAACATGAACCGAGGCGTACTAGGTCTTTATTGGTTATATTTAATGCATGAGCCACTGTTTACAATCCCTATAGTTGTGATGGGCATGGTGTAGGAGGAGATAAGAGCTCATAGAATTGGGGAGTTATGTATGCCACCCCATGAATGGTATTAAGGAATACAATCCGTCATCCATGCAATTATAATAAGTAATTAACGTGTAAAAGATATCTAGGGAGTAGTGAAATCTAAGTAAACACATTTTCTCCAATTACTGCTCACAACCTTAGTATAAATTAGTTTATTTTCATTTTTAGTATTTTATTTTGATTGCATCTTAGTTTTGGGTTAGTTGAATAGCAACTAATTCCGCCCTAATCCTTCAAAACCCGAGATTTTAATTGCTTTCTAAAAAATATAAAAACACAAAAATAATCATCCCTCACTTTTAGAACTAGTAATTTAGGCTTTCTAATCCTAGCGACACTATTCCTAAGCTGAACGATCAATCCCCCGGTACTTGTCACTATACTATACTACAACGATCAGGTACACCGCCTGGTGGGGGTTGTAAGCTTCTCGAGATCCCTCGAGAGGTAAAGCCTGTTGCGATTCCCACGCATCAAATATACAGGTTACGGCGTAACTAGATCGACCCAGTTACGCCGTAATTACTTACTGATGTAGTTTTGCCCGAAATTACGACTTTTCCACATGGCTAGAGGAGTTAACGGCCCTCCTCTCTTCTATCCTGGTCCTTAAACCTGCAAATATGATAAACTAACAAACCAATCCAGGTACAAATCCCAAAATCTAAAAAATATTCAAAAGGTCTTAAAAAAATAAAAACAAAAACTAAATTTAAGATAAGGACGGGTAGTCTCCCAACGAGCACTTTTCTTTAATCTCCCGAGTCTTTAAGTTAGAATCCTCCTTCCATCATCAAAATGCATCAATTGGACGTCTTCAATCATGTCCATTGCTCTCAACATCTCGGCTAGCCAACGTCCATCTCAACTTGTGCTTCTTGCTCAACCTGCACACTATCAGAACCTCGTGTATTAAATGTGTAAAAATAATAAACATGAGCAACAAGTGAGATATAACACATAATATGCAATTTTAAGATGTTTCAGACTGGGTTACTGCGTAGTCCAATTACTAACTACGCCGTATCTACAATCTGATAGCAATCTTTTTATATAATAAGAACAGGTTATGTCGTAACAACCATTACAATGTTACGCCGTAGGTAAAGACAGAGAAAAATAAACATAGGATTTCAATCAAACAACCAAAAATACGAAGACCGTTCCTCGGCAGCAGCGCCAAAAACTTAATGCAGGATTTCTGATCAGGTTTTAATATTTATAAGTGTCTCGTTTACCTATGGTCTACCTTAATGCACTAACGGGCAGTGTACCCGGTCGTGTATAATGTAGTATTCGGTAAAACCGAGGTCGTCTCAAGAACGGTTGATTTCTATCTGTCTAATTAAAATGGTTGTCACAAATAATAGAGATTGTTTATAATAAAGGATTGATAATTAAATGAGATAATTTAATGTAATCAATTGGGATGGTTCGCTGGTAAATAACTAATTGTGATGATAATTGAAATGGTCTAATTCTAAAATTAAGCTTTCTATCACTTCAAGTAGGGCAGACGATAGTCGCTAGGTTCCTTTGGTCGATTTCCCTAACCTATTTCCCTAGAATCCTGTCAGGAACTAAAGGTACTACCCTCTGTAAGTAAGCCGACGTACAGTAGACTAGTTTGAGTCATTAAGTGTCACTACATGGTAGACTTATCTTGGTGTGGCCCGGCCTCTCGGATCTTAGACCACACCTCTAATTACTTAAGTTTATCCAACCCGGAAGGTGGTCATTTGGTCGATTTGCACACAAGGAGTTTGGTAGTATAGTGGTATATAACCCCTGCCTGTCAAGCGAGAATTCTTACCTATTATTCATACCATTTCCCTCGCAACCTAACTACACTAGGGTCCTTTGGTCGATTCGCCTAGCGTACCAAGTACAACTGGTTCTTCTAAACTATCGCAACTAAATGATCTATGATAAACTGAGCATACACACACTAGAAGCAATAATTAAAAACATAAAATAAAGAATAAAAACCAAACAATAAATCATCCAAATAACTAATTATTTAAATGACGAGAATAATTAATTAGTTAAAAGCCATGCACAATTAAATAAAACACAAAAGATAACAAAGCATCGACAAACAAACATGATCAAAATTATAGTTATTAATAATGAAACTAAATAAAATAATGAGTATCGAGATAAGTTAAATATCATGCCAAATACCGAGGCAAAACCACGAAGGGTTTGCCCCTTTATTAGTTCGGACTGCTAGTGCCTTTATCCTTTTTTTGTCTCGTACGGCGCAGAGCAGAAACAAAAACCTCCCAAAGATGATAAAATACGTACACCTAGGGCTTGTTTCTTTTTTCTTCTAGATTAAGTGGGTGGGCCCCTTTCTGTTAATGAGTCTTGATGGGGAGGAGCACCATTTGCTTCCTCTACCCATATAGACTATTTAATAGAAAAAGAAACATATTATATGTCTCTTCGTATAAAAAAAAATATGAAATAACAATTCCGTATGAAGTCAACTTTAGAATTAGTACGCGTTAAGTCCTCCGTCATTTTTCATATTTAATTCTTTAGTCCTTGAAATGAATAAACTTATATCAAATTGTCGCTTTCAGTCCCTGCATATCAACAACTTTGCGCCCAAGTTATATATTAATTACGGCGTAACTAAATCACTGAGTTATGCCGTAACTCTTCATCTGTAAATACTTATCCACTCCGTAAATATCTCTACGGCGTAACCAAATCACAAAGTTATGTCGTAGCCTTCATAATTATTAATTACGGCGTAACCTCAAGGATAGTTTACGCCGTAATCCCTTCAATCAAACTCATTCCGTGTCATGGTTACGGCGTAAGCTTCATAATACTTAGAAAATTGCCTTTATAATGTGATACGGCGTAGTCCAGTGTACCAACTACGCCGTAACTTGTAGTCAGAACACTTTTTGGCATTTTCTCGTATCTTTTCTACTCCAACGTGTCATTTATCCTAAAATGTAAATATGAACAAATATAAATGAATTAAGTATCATATTAATACAAACATTCCCTAAACACGGGAATTTGATATGTAAAATATTAGGTTAATTTGATGTTATCACCCATTGTACTAAAAATAGTCTTTGTAACCATTCATACCGTTTCATTTTAGTTCAATGTAACTGTTCAATCCAAAGTTCTCTATACATAACATGATTAAACAAAGATTGACCCATAAAATTTTTCAAAAGACATTAAAGACAAACATAGAGTTCAAACATATAATCCAAAAGACATAAAAGTTAACAGAATTTCTATTGTTCAAAGATCACTGCATAACAACTGAAAAACTTTGACTTGCAAGCTCATCAACTGACTTTTTCCTCTTCTTTGGCCTGTTAACTTGAGGTTTGTGAATGGGTGATATTATTACTGATGTAGACTCAACAAATGGCCAGAAGTCTCTGCCACTACAACCATCGATCTTGAATGAGTATATACGTGCCCATGTTTCTAGTCTATAAGCAGCATGAACCCATTCTTTAGGTATACAAAACCATGTTTCATTGTCGATCATGTGGTTTATTGCAGCCACAACATGTATACATGGTATTCCAGTCAGCTCCCATGTCATACAACAATACTTCTTTATATCCATGTTAACAATACACTGATCCTCGTAAGGCACATTTACTTGATATAAAGAACCTTTAATCCATTGAACAACGCAATCAGTAGCTTTTTTTATAGCATCAAACATGGCTTTCACAGTAGGAGTAAGTTGTCCAAGAGTCTTTTCTATTAGTTACGGAACTACTACATCCTCTTCATCAAGTACTCTTTGATATATTCAAGACAATTAATGATGGGTCGATCTCTGACATCATTTAACTGCCTATTAAACACCTCACATACGTTGTTTAAGAGTAGACCAGATTAGGCTCTGCCTGTTAAACAAATCACACACTATATAAGTATATGATCAATTATAAGTATGCTTTTGTCCAGTGCAAGTTAATGAATTACCTGAAAAGTGTGATCTGCTCCATTGTTCAGCTGAAATCTTGATCAACCAATCATAAGCAGCATAATTGTAATACTTGAGATGAGCCATCTCTTTATTAAATTCAACAACAGTAGTGGCTCTAGCTGCCTTCCAAAGCATGTCCTTGTAAACACCTCCTTTAAAATGTGACTTCATATTCTCATGAATATGCTTAACACATAACCTGTGTTCAGCACCTGGAAACACACTAGCAATGGCTTGTAGCAGTTTCTGTGAACAGTTAAGGTTAAGGATGGTGTTAAAACTGCACCTGTTCTCATTTTGCATAAAACACATGATTATTTATAGAATACAAATGTGTACCTTTTGCTTATCAGAAATGAAAGTGAATTTGCAGTTGGTTTCTATACCAAGATCCTCTCCAAGTAATTTCAAAAACCAACACCAAAATGCTTTATTTTGTGCATCAACTACAACATATACTACTGGATAAATCACAATGCATCAATCCCAACTGCTGTTAGTAATTAACCTGGAAAAGGACCTGACATGAAGCATCCATCTAACCCTAAGAATTCTCTGCCAAAAGCTTTGAAACCTTGTTTCAAAGCTCCCAAACACACATACACCCTTATAAAAGTTCTTGTTGAAGACTCTAGATTTGGTTCTAGCTTTACATCAATCATAACAGTTGTGCCTGGATTTGATTAACCAACTATTGGGCATACTCTTTAAGCAGTGCATAATGCTCCGGAAAAACAGGTATACTTAAATCATGTTTACAGTCCTTAGTGCAGATCATGTTAGACTTACTTACAGGAACATCTTCAAGTATATGCTCATCATCAACCAAACATTTCATCATTCTTTAGATCATAATCCAAATCATTTGTGTAGAACCGTAGAGGGAGGGTAAATACGATTTCTTCGGCCTTTAAGATGTTTAAAAAAACTTTAAGCCATGAAGACAACCAAGTGGTCTAAGTAAGAGCAACCACAAACACAATCACAACCAAGAGTATATAAAGCGAGTAAAGAACACAACGATATATACTGGTTCGGGATGGGGGGTTTATACCATCCGTACGTCCAGTTACGAATCCACGACATGGATACTATTCACTAGTATAATCCTTTCGGTGGACTACAAACCGTTACAATTCACTCCATCGATATTCGCCATTATCGATGCTCACAAAGAAGGAGTTACTCCCACGGTATTCCGCCCTCGGAAACCACCCTAAAGAATCTCGTGATTCGACTTAACCTTTGGTCACCAAGACCACAACCAAAACTTCCACCCGAAAGTAACAAACCCCAACTAGATCCCCAATGATCTAGGCTTGGTCACCAAGACACAAGACTTCCCTTACAAACAATTGAATGAATGAATATGTGTTTGTTCAACCAAGCCCTAACTTAACCTAGAGACTCAATTGTAATAGAAAGGGTATAAGAAGAAGACCCTCAACACAATTACAATAGTGGATTAAGTTTTTGAGATTTTTCCCTTGCAAAGAAATGTGTTCTTTCAAAGATGTTAGTGTGTTTAACTAAGAACACAAGAGATAGAATTAGAGGTTTAAAGAGAAAGAATGTAGAGAGAAAGAATAATGGCAAGGGGTGAGGAATACAAGAGGCAAGGGGGTATTTATAGGCCAAGACCCAAACTTGGGAATATTTTACCAAGGCTGGTGCGTCACCCACGCGTCAACGCGCGGGTGGCGCGCCAGGCCCAGTGAAAAATTCCCAAGTGTTGGGTGTTGGTCTTGTAAATACCAACCTTTGTTAAACCCCCAATTGTACTTCACACACTAAACCTTATCATTAATCAATCTAAGACTTACCAACTCAAATAGCTAATTTGAAAAAATGTTATTGTGAAGTGTTTTCAATTATCAAAGATAGTAAGAGTAGAAGAGATAATTGAGTAGGGGTAGAATGGGTATTCCTCATATGGCATAGTAAAGAGAGAAAGAATATGCCATGGGATATTCCTCTAAAGGGAAGAGTGTGAGAGGTTGGGTTAAGAAGTAACCATGGTTAGGTTTAGAAAGAAGTGTATAGAGATTAAACCATGGTTAGGTTAAAGGGTGTATCCAAGGGAATGTTCCATCCTTGGTGTGGTTAAGAGTTAACCATAGTTAGGTTAGAAGAAGCATATCCAAGGGAATATTCTATCCTTGTGTGGTTAAGAGTTAACCAAGGTTAAGTGTAGAGAACTAACCATAGTTGGGTTAGAAGAACCATGGTTGGGTTAAGAGAAGCATATTCCAAAGAATATTCCATTTCTTGGGGAGGAAGGGGAAATGGATGGTTGAGATGTGTTGTAAGAGAATGAATGGTTGAGATGAAGAGTGTGTAGAGTATGAGTTGGATTGTGTAACAATGAAGTGATGTGTGTAAGGGAATATGTAAGTATGGATGTGATTGGGAGCCTAGTGTGTGTAGAAGGTGAAGTGGTTGTGAGTAGTGTGTGTAAATTTGAATGAAAAAGTGTTGGAAGTGTAAGGGAATGAGTTGGTTGGATATGATGTGTATAAGAATGAGTTGTATGTGTAAGGAGTGTGTAAGAGTGATTGGATGGGGAGCCTTGTGTGTGTGTGAAGAGAGGTATGTGAGTGAAGTGTGTGTATTTTAAATTTAAAGGTGTGTGTAGAAAAGAGGGTATGAGTGTATAGGGAAGTGTATGTATTGGTGTATGAGAAAGGTGTATGGGTATTGTATAAAGTGAGGAATCTTGTGTGGGAGATTGTGAGTCAAAGGTATGTGAGTGTGTAAGAGGTGTAAGGGAATATGTAAGAGGTGTAAGAAGATGTTGGGATAATTGGAGGCTTTGACCCTTGTGTTTAAGGAAGTGATTAAGAAGAGATTAAGAAGTAATCTAATTGTCATTAAGAGAAAAAGGTTTAGACAATTAAGATTATGAGTTGAGAAAGTCATAGGTTACTTATAAGTTCAAGTAACACAACGTCGAAAATCCATATTTTCATAACTCGTGACTTTCCATGACTCGACTTACTCAACTAACACCTTGGTACAAACAAGCCAAGTGCTTTGCCTTGATATAAAGCATAACCCAAGTGGGAAAGGATGCGTTTACGCAAAGTGACCTTTGACTTAGCTTGACCAATAAGGGAGTAAACCCGTTACGTGATTAGAGAATACGTAAGCACGGGATATAAGCATATGGATGCTTTCACGTGATGTTACGTGAAATATATAAGTTCCCTAAGTTTAGAAAAGCCTTGGCTAGAGGCAAGAGTTAGAAAACATGAGTTGGCGTTTTCCCGTAAGTGGGTGCTTTAAAAGTTGGATCTCTCTAATCAAAATCTCGTTTTGAGTGTTCTCAATTAAGCACATAGCATATTCATACCTGTATTGAAAGATCCAAATTTGTCGAGTAAGGGGAAAGCCGACTTTCAAAATCCGTCCCGAACCATACAGAAGCCTGGCGCGTCGCCCATGAGTCAACGCGCGGGTAGCGCGCCAGCACCAGATATGGATTCGGGGAATTATGACTACCGTTTGTTATTTTATGTGTTTCGAAGGTTTATTTGTCATCATTAAAATATTAGGAGATCTTGACAATGTTGCCTCAAGAATCTGCCCCTTTTTTTTGATGACAAATAAAAACTAAAAGCAAATAAAATTACAAAACGTAGCGAAGATAAAGTCCGCCTTTGGTGTAGCATGCGACTTGACCTTGCCTTGTAATTTGGTGAAGTCTTTGTTTCTTTCTTGAATAGGTCTTCACACACTCTTGCTTTCTTTCTCTCCCTTTTGTCGAATAAAAAAGGCGGGACTTCCATTCGAAATGGGAAAGTAACTTGTACATGCACCCGAACGTGCTCCCCCTTGAGCATAGCTCCCCCTAGATCGTTGCTCCCCCTTGTTCCGAGGCGGCGATCCATGGGTCAAGAGCCTCACCTTTGTGATGACCTAGCTAAATAAAATACACAACATGCAACGACCAAGAAATTCTCTCGTGTGGAAGTCCAAAATGGGTTAGGTTACCACTTGGATACTTGCAACATAGGTTAGTTTATAACACAAACACACACAGATATATATATATATATATATATATATATATATATATATATATATATATATATATATATATATATATATATATATATATATATATATATATATATATATATATATATATATATATATATTAATGCGTGAGAATCGCAACAGGCTTTACCTCTCGAGGGATCTCGAGAAGCTTACAACCCCCACCAGGCAGTGTACCTGATCGTTGTAGTATAGTATAGTGACAAGTACCGGGGGATTGATCGTTCAGCTTAGGAATAGTGTCGCTAGGATTAGAAAGCCTAAATTACTAGTTCTAAAGGTGAGGGATGATTATTTTTGTGTTTTTATATTTTTTTGAAAGCAATTAAAATCTCGGGTTTTGAAGGATTAGGGCGGAATTAGTTGCTATTCAACTAACCCAAAACTAAGATGCAATCAAAATAAAATACTAAAAATGAAAATAAACTAATTATACTAAAGTTGTGAGCAGTAATTGGAGAAAATGTGTTTACTTAGATTTCACTACTCCCTAGATATCTTTTACACGTTAATTACTTGTTATAATTGCATGGATGACGGATGGTATTCCTTAATACCATTCATGGGGTGGCATACATAACTCCCCAATTCTATGAGCTCTTATCTCCTCCTACACCATGCCCAGCACAACTATAGGGATTGTAAACAGTGGCTCATGCATTAAATACAACCAATAAAGACCTAGTACGCCTCGGTTTATGTTTCTTAAGACGTTCAAGCATGTTACCATTTGGAGATCTGCCAGTTTTCTTAAGCCTAACATATAAATCATTCATCCAAAACAAGAATAAACAAGTAATCAACACATAATCAATATCTAGGTTTCATTAGATCTAAGCAAACACAAAGGAGATCTAGCCTAGCATGATAGAATTAAGACAAGAACAAGATATAGACAACCAACACATAGACATATTGATTGAATTAGAAGAACACTTATCTTGATTAATCATGCAAGGTATCAAGGGGTTGGAACCCTTGAAAAACCTGTAAAGTTACACCAAAATCGTCTTTAGGGTTTCTCCCAAAACTTCTCTCCCTTTTAATGTGAAAAACTAGAAAACTATATATAGGAAAATAGGGATGACGGCGTCAAGACAAACAATGTGACGCCGTCACCTCGCCGCCAAATACTTCCTCGGACGGCCTTGATCTACTTCTGACGCCGTCAAGGCCTAGGCCGTCACACAAATTACTCTTGACGCCCTGTGTGTGACGCCGTCATCAACTACGGATTTTTATTCTTGGGGTTTTGACGCCGTCAGGAAAACTCTTGACGCCTTCATGAACTACGGATTTTAATTCTTGAGGTTTGACGCCGTCAGGGAATTACTCTTGACGCCGTAACCTACTGTTCCCAGCATGGAAAATTGAGACTTTGCCGTTTTCTTCACTTTTATGCTCCAAAAACGTCCAAAATGGCTTATTTTCCAGAATTCACTCTCCAAGTACCTAAAATCACAAAAGAAACGATTTAGAGCAATATTTGATCAAATAAAGTCGGATTCGGGCTTAAATGACCCCCTAAAAACGGATCATTTTTCGCCTCATCATATACCCTTACACTTGAGATTTGCTTGTCCTCAAGCAAATGCGCTTTTATTCTAGTCAAAATATAAGTTAGGGGTCATTTAACACTAATATAAAAGTAATTACAACAAATAATCGTTCCACTAAAGACCAATAGACAAGCACGGAGGTCATACACTAGCACCTCACAAATAGTGTTTAGATACTCACATCTCTCGGGTGTAATAAAGTAATATAACATTATGGAAATGGAAGATATCTCTCACTACCTGTCATAGCAAAATAGATTACCATAGGCTTGGGAAAGGATCAAACCTCCACCACATGGCGTAAGCACCTAGGATAAACTATCAAAGAGGTCTTTTAAAGGGTTGTAACGTTAGGTATAGGGATATGAATTACACGGTTTTGTTGGATAAAGGAAGTTTTTACTGGTGGCGAGTTAACAATCTTGGTCAATTACATGTACAATATGGCGTTGCTAAGCCAAGTCTAGACTCGACTTAAGCTAATAAATGAAAAATAACAAAAACATAAAATGAACATAGAATAAAAACGGGATGGTAATCCGTATGTTTTATTTTTTTTATTTTTTTTTATTTTTTTTTGCATACACTCTTACCCTACCATCCAAAATAATACATCATAGGGAATGAATATTCCCCTTACACTTGAATTTTTACATACTTTACATTAAACTAATCTAATGACTCGAATTAAGAAAATCAAAACACTTGGAGCACTTTTAAGATTAACGTACATATGGGGGTAATAAATGATGTTCTTCCCCATTACTTCATAAAATAAGTACTTACCCATGAGTCCCAATCGTCCCAAAACAATATGTACAAGGATATGACTCGACTTAGCAACCATGTAATCAATTAGAAAGTTAACTTAAGGTTTAACAAATAACAATAATGCACTAAAAATGAGCGCATACACGGAAGGCTAAGGCGATTTGGTTGTACATTTAAGTGGGGTGTAACAAATTCTTCCTTTAAGTAAAATGCTTAAAGTTAGAAACGAAAAAGATAGGCTCGGAGGGGTGTACTAGGGGTTTCGTGTACTAAAAATGAGTACAACGCTAAGGGTGTGGGAAAAATTAGTTGACTTAACTAGTCAAGTAATATGACTTAAATGGTCAAGTAATTATAATACGGGTTTAACACAAGGGTGATCCTAATGCCTCTTATCATGTAGTAAATCCTACCACACGAATGTAGTCTCACTAGCGGTCTCGGGATGCATCACTAACGCAAGTTCTAGAATCTAAATGCTACTGGTACACTCATAAGCACTAATAGTAAATGCTTTTCCTATCAAATCTAAAGGCGAACCTCACATTTTTGGGTGGAAAATTTTTCTGAATATACGGTTATGTGCTAGTCATACAATCTCCTATCCATGAGACGCTTGCTATGGCTAAAGTTTCACTCCTAAATGTTGTAAAAAATTTTAAATTTGGCGCTAAAATTGCACTAACAAGTATTTCTCATAGTTTTATTACACATCTACCATTAAACAAAACAAACTCAAGCGAAAGTGCATATGTAAGGTATCATCTTTTTACCCTCCCCTTACACTTAAGATGAACATGGTCCCCAATGTTCAAGTAAAGAATGTAAAAGTTAAAAAGTAAAAAGAATGAAATCAAATACTCCCCTGATTCGCTCGGTATGGATTATAGGTTGGCCAGGTTAAATCTTCCTCCAAGAAAATAAAACAATCAAAGCTTCCCTTCCAGAATATAAATCATCTCCTTGTCGAACATAACCTGTAAATCCTGACAAAATAGACAAGGCAACCTCGCGTAAAATCGGCGGCATCCTATATAAGTTACTAAATCTTAGAAAACAAAGTAAGATATAATGCTTGTGGAATGAAGTTTGCAGATCTCCTGGAGATTATAAAACTTAATAATTCACAAAAACCATAAGACTCCGTTAGAAAAACAAAACCGGTAAAATTTCCAGATTTTAACTCCTGACGCCGTCAAGAGTAAACCTCTGACGCCGTCAGAATGGACCTGCAGAAATTCTTATGTTAAGTTTCTGAAAAATTTCTGGAAAAACTTGGTCCTACTTCCTGGAAAAATCCTGCAAAACTTCATTATGACTCAATACAAGCATTTGACTCTAACAAATACGAATATACATGTTCATTTAATATTGTGGAGAATCATGATCGGTTTGTTTCTTAAAAACATATTTGGGGTTTCCCCTTACACTTATCTTTTTCAAAAATACTTCTAGGTGGAGTTAAGACTAGGCTAAACAACAAAGTAAAGTATTTCCACATTTTAGTTTAGGAACATGATCAACCAACAATAAAAATAAAGCATGCATACGGAAGCAAATAACAATCAAACAATTAAAATCACACAAAACATGGGTTGCCTCCCAAGAAGCGCTTTTCTTTATTTACGAGTCTTGTAGCTAGACTCAAGGTCATGGGTTACTACGTGATTTCATCATTGGTTCCACTCTCTAGGTCGTCTTCTAAACCAGTTTTGTATTCCGGGCCTAGTTGCAAGCACTCTTTGTAGAAACCAAGCATCCTATTCTTTACATATTCTACTCCCCTACGTCTATCCTCCTCATTCCTATAATAAGCCGCTTGTTTATGTTCCTTTTCGAAATTAGAGAGAAGGCGGTATTGTTCGATCTTGTAGGGCATTTGATAAGCAACCTCATCATTCTCTTTCTTGAATCTAACTATCCCTAAAGTCGGATCATAACTCATCCTAGTGGCCTCAACAAATGGTTTTCCGAATATTATTTGGCTTAGGCAAGCATCAATCACCGGACGAGTGTCCTCAACTATCATAAAATCGATCTCATAAGTGAGATTCCCTATAATCACATGCAGTCCCTTCACTCTTCCTGCAAAATTACTTATCAGATTCTTACCGGGCATCATCCTAAAATTGAGTTGCTTCTTCATCACCCAATTGTAATAAGTCCTAGTCATGATGTTCACCGGGGATCTAAGGTCGATGTAAGCTTTCCATATATGCATGTGCCCGATATTGCATGGGATGTTAATGTTAGAGGGGTCTCCCATTTTGATAAGGGGTGTGCCAAAGATATATGTTCTCTCGGGACTATCGAATAACTCCTTATGGTATTCCCATTCTTCCTTGGTTGGCAACTTATCAAAGTATTCTTCTATAGGTTCTACCTCCTCTAATTCCTCATCCTTATTAACCTCAACTTCCCTACTCTCATCCTTACTATCGGCTTCTACTCTAACTTCATCCTTGTCGCTCTCCTCTATCTCCTTATCTATCGGCTTAATGGTGACCACATTGACAAAGTGGACATGTTTGGATGATAAGGGGTCCTTAATTTGGATTCCACTATTGGTGTCCCTAGTGTCCTTCCTAGATGTGATTAATGATTGGTTGTTGAGGGCTTTCAACAAGTTGTCAATCTTGTTGGTCATCTCCGTTTGTTGTTGGTTGAATTCGGTTTCAAACCTAGCTATGCGGGCTTCTTGAGATGCCATGAACTTTGACATCAATCCTTCAAGATTGTTGGTACTACCATAGTTGTTAGAAGGATTGTTGTTGAAAGTACGGTTGGATGGTGGACCGTTTGGTTGGTAGCGATTAGGCGGATTGGAAGAATTGGGTTGATTTTGTTTCCACCTAAGGCTTGGGTGATTTTTCCATGAGGGGTTGTATGAATCACCATAAGTGTTTGGCTCGGGCTTGAAAGTGTACCACTTATCTCCCGCTTCGTCGGTACGCGTGGATGCGTAGTCCGCAAAAGCTGTTCCGGGGAGTTCCACACAATCACGAGTGTCATGGGGACCACTACATAATTCGCATGAAGAAGTGATTTTGTTCACTTGGCTTGAAGGCTTAGGAGCATCGTAAGATTTCATGAGAAACTTGACTCGACCTTCAAGTTCCATGATCCTACGGTCGGGAGTGCTAGAATTGTTCGAAGGCAAAGATATCCCCTTAACTATTTTGTTTAAGTCACGGGGATCGTTCCAACTTTCGTTGTCATAGAGAGCAAGATCTTCTATGAGTTCCCATGATTGTTCCGCACTAAGATCACGTAGCTTACCACCGGCCGATTGGTCAATGGCTCGCCTCGTGGAGATGTCGATATGGTCATAAAAGATTTGGACTTAGAGCCAAAGATCTATGCCATGATGAGGGACTTTTTGGAGTAAGTCCTTGAAACGAGTCCATGCTTCATAGAGAGATTCATTTTGACGTTGTTGGAACATCAAGATGTCATTTCTAAGCTTAGTAGTTCTCCCCGGTGGGAAAAATTGAGCAAGGAAACGAGTGGTGAGATCATCCCATGTGGTGATGGATCCCGCGGGTAAACGCTCAAGCCATTGACTAGCTTGATCCCGTAGAGAGAATTGGAATAGGCGTAAACGGGTAGTCTCTCTAGTTTCAACACCTAGGTCTATGGAATCTACGATTTTGAGAAAGTCCTTAAGATGTTGGTTTGGATCTTCGGAACGAAGTCCATGGAATGCACATCCGATTTGCACCAACCGGATGGTGTCGGATCGCAAGGGGGTCACATTGGCTCCGGTGAGCTCAATGGTGTTTCGGTAGCCTTGGTGGCTAGGTCGGGAGTACTCTCCTAAGGTTCGGGGCCTAAGGAGTTCTAATGGTGGGTTTTGTTGTGGTGGGATGACGGGTTCAAAGATGTTACCACCTTCCATGATGTCGGATGGTAAAGAGTTACGAACAAAGGCACAAAGAAATAAGATAGACTAAAGAAGACCTAAAAAAAAATAAAAATAAAATCTTACTAGAAAGGAATCTAGCAAGTAGACCTAATAAAAAGAAATCATAACCTAGACAATAACTATTCCCCGGGCTGCGGCGCCAAAAACTTGATGCGTGGGAATCGCAACAGGCTTTACCTCTCGAGAAGCTTACAACCCCCACCAGGCAGTGTACCTGATCGTTGTAGTATAGTATAGTGACAAGTACCGGGGGATTGATCGTTCAGCTTAGGAATAGTGTTGCTAGGATTAGAAAGCCTAAATTACTAGTTCTAAAGGTGAGGGATGATTATTTTTGTGTTTTTATATTTTTTTGAAAGCAATTAAAATCTCGGGTTTTGAAGGATTAGGGCGGAATTAGTTGCTATTCAACTAACCCAAAACTAAGATGCAATCAAAATAAAATACTAAAAATGAAAATAAACTAATTATACTAAAGTTGTGAGCAGTAATTGGAGAAAATGTGTTTACTTAGATTTCACAACTCCCTAGATATCTTTTACACGTTAATTACTTGTTATAATTGCATGGATGACGGATGGTATTCCTTAATACCATTCATGGGGTGGCATACATAACTCCCCAATTCTATGAGCTCTTATCTCCTCCTACACCATGCCCAACACAACTATAGGGATTGTAAACAGTGGCTCATGCATTAAATACAACCAATAAAGACCTAGTACGCCTCGGTTCATGTTTCTTAAGACGTTCAAGCATGTTACCATTTGGAGATCTGCCTGTTTTCTTAAGCCTAACATATAAATCATTCATCCAAGACAAGAATAAACAAGTAATCAACACATAATCAATATCTAGGTTTCATTAGATCTAAGCAAACACAAAGGAGATCTATCCTAGCATGATAGAATTAAGACAAGAACAAGATATAGACAACCAACACATAGACATATTGATTGAATTAGAAGAACACTTATCTTGATTAATCATGCAAGGTATCAAGGGGTTGGAACCCTTGAAAAACCTGTAAAGTTACACCAAAATCGTCTTTAGGGTTTCTTCCAAAACTTCTCTCCCTTTTAATGTGAAAAACTAGAAAACTATATATACGAAAATAGGGATTACGGCGTCAAGACAAACAATGTGACGCCGTCACCTCGCCGCCAAATACTTCCTCGGACGGCCTTGATCTACTTCTGACGCCGTCAAGGCCTAGGCCGTCACACAAATTACTCTTGACGACCTGTGTGTGACGCCGTCATCAACTACGGATTTTTATTCTTTGGGTTTTGACGCCGTCAGGAAAACTCTTGACGCCTTCATGAACTACGGATTTTAATTCTTGAGGTTTGACGCCGTCAGGGAATTACTCTTGACGCCGTCACCTACTGTTCCCAGCATGGAAAATTGAGACTTTGCCCTTTTCTTCACTTTTATGCTCCAAAAACGTCCAAAATGGCTTCTTTTCCAGAATTCACTCTCTAAGTACCTAAAATCACTAAAGGAACGATTTAGGGCAATATTTGATCAAATAAATTCGGATTCGGGCTTAAATGACCCCCTAAAAACGGATCATTTTTCGCCTCATCATATATATATATATATATATATATATATATATATATATATATATATATATATATATATATATATATATATATATATATATATATATATCCAATATGACTCCAATAACCATTTGTTGAGCATGATAAGATTAAAGAAAGTGCATTTATTATTATCATAAAGCATGAAAGCTAGAAGTACAACCATGTCATGATACCATGATAACTTAGGAAAACAAGAGACATACAAAGCACTTCTTAAAACACACCTAGTCAACACATTATTAAAGAGACTAGATCTTATGATCAATAAGATTGTCTTCACAAGAGTCATCACCCCTATCATTATGCACAATGCATGTCATGTTTGAAGCCAATGCTTGTAGCATTTTAACTCCGTCATGGATGGATTTGAGTGTTCCACGATTTTCTTCCCTAAAATCTTTAATGGGATTGAGCATGTCAATTGTGTTTTCACAACAAATTGCGTGATTTCCCTCACGAAGTTTTGGGCTTAAGGGCTTCCTTATCTTTTCCCAAACTTTTTCTTCACCAATTCCTCTAAATGGAGAAATTGTTGCTAGAGCATTATGAAGATTACTCAACACATCATCTTTCATAATTTCTTCAACCTTAGTCCTAGATTGTTGTTAGTTATGATTATTATTCATAAACCATCCTTTTCCGACCCCAATGCCCGGAATTGGAGATTGAGGAACAACAATATTGTCACCTTCGACTTGACTACCATTGTCGGTATTCAAGGAGTTAGTGTCACTACTCAAGAGGATGATATTGTCAAGTACATTGTTTGGAGAAGGTGGATGGCTATTCATCTTTGATTGAAATTTTGGGTGTATTCTTTACTTAAGATCTCTAATTCTTAAATAGTAGTGAAATGGGCATGGATATGGGTAATGATTCTTATTATCCAATGGATATTAAGGCATTATGTACTACGATTCTTCATGATGTGTATGAAAGATGGTTAAGTTTCGTTAGATTAGGATGACCAAATTGCTCACCGGAGCCAATGTGACCCCCTTGCGATCCGACACCATTGAGTAGGGTTTTCAATTATCAAGATAGAAAGAGTAGAAGAGATAATTGAGTAGGGGTAGAATGGGTATTCCTCATATGGCATAGAAAAGAGAAAAAGAATATGCCATGGGATATTCCTCTAAAGGGAAGAGTGTGAGAGGTTGGGTTAAGAAGTAACCATGGTTAGGTTTAGAAAGAAGTGTATAGAGATTAAACCATGGTTAGGTTAAAGGGTGTATCCAAGGGAATGTTCCATCCTTAGTGTGGTTAAGAGTTAATCATAGTTAGGTTAGAAGAAGCATATCCAAGGGAATATTCCATCCTTGGTGTGGTTAAGAGTTAACCAAGGTTAAGTGTAGAGAACTAACCATAGTTGGGTTATAAGAACCATGGTTGGGTTAAGAGAAGCATATTCCAAAGAATATTTCATTTATTGGGGAGGAAGGGGAAATAGATGGTTGGGATGTGTTGTAAGAGAATGAATGGTTGAGATGAAGAGTGTGTAGAGTATGAGTTGGATTGTGTAAGAATGAAGGGATGTGTGTAAGAGAATATGTAAGTATGGATGTGATGGGGAGCCTAGTATGTGTAGAAGGTGAAATGGTTGTGAGTAGTGTGTGTAAGTTTGAATGAAAAAGTGTTGGGAGTGTAAGGGAATGAGTTGGTTGGATATGATGTGTGTAAGAATGAGTTGTATGTGTAAGGAGTGTGTAAGAGTGATTGGATGGGGAGCCTTGTGTGTGTGAAGAGAGGTATGTGAGTGAAGTGTGTATATTTTGAATTTAAAGGTGTGTGTAGAAAAGAGTGTATGAGTCTAGGGGTGTCAATTAGGTCGGGTTGGTCGGTTTCGGGTCACTTGGGTCGGGTCGAAGTCGGGTCAAGTAAAAAAAAACATACATGAACCCGACCCTATTTGAACTCGGGTTGGTCGGGTTCAGGTCAATTTAGGTCAGGTCAAGTCGGATCGGGTCAAGTCAGGTTTGGGTCTGTTCCATTTATTTAATAGAAATTTGTAAGTTGTATCGTAACCATGCATGATAACAAGCTAATAATGCCATAAAACTCTATAAGAATATACATGAAGAAGAAAAATCAACTATATAAATCACTTTATAGTAACCAATTCATTTGCATTATTTTGGTTAACTTATAATCTCTGAGTTAATAATGCTAGGGAAAAATAATTTAGACCGTTAGTGTTGATGTATTCCTATGAACTAGTTTCGTCTTATGTTATACAGTATTTATTAAAAAACCAAACACATGTAATCTGTCATTTATGAAGGTATTTGTCTTTGTTTTCTTTCTCTGGTTACTCAATGCAAACCGGTATTTCTTATCGTATAATTTACATACAAAGCCCTCAATACATTTATAATGCTAATCACTAAGATGACTCCAATGCTACTTCCTCCGCTACATTAAATGTGTCCACAATGAATGTGAAACACAGGTATAGTAAAGTCATTGTCAACAAACAATATGTCACATTTTCTGTTTAGAAGAGCACTCTGTAATACTTATTATGAGACAATGGAGTACATATATAACGTAAGCAATAAAAATGCAATAAGATACAAGTGCCCGTCACTGCAGTAGCAATAAAAATCCAACCATAAGAATTTCAAACTAGATAGCAAAAAGAAAAACAATTACATCCGAAAAAAAAAAAGAAAAAAGAAAAGAAAGAAAGAAAGAAAAGTCAGGTTGACCCGAACCCAAATAGGCAAGTATTTTGAACCCGATACCCGATCCTAGTTCGTAATCGGGTTAGTCGGGTTGACCCGATTGACCCGAGTTAGATTTTGGACCCGAGTAACCCGACCCGAGTATCTTTATTCGGGTTCGGGTTCGGGTCCGGGTCCGGGTCGGGCCAGGTTTTATGACACCCCTATATGAGTGTATAGGGAAGTGTATGTATTGGTGTATGAGAAAGGTGTATGGGTATTGTATAAAGTGAGGAATCTTGTGTGGGAGAGTGTGAGTCAAGGTATGTGAGTGTGTAAGAGGTGTAAGGGAATATGTAAGAGGTGTAAGAAGATGTTGGGATAATTGGAGGCTTTGACCCTTGTGTTTAAGGAAGTGATTAAGAAGTAATCTAATTGTCATTAAGAGAAAAAGGTTTAGACAATTAAGATTATGAGTTAAGAAAATCATAGGTTACTTATAAGTTCAAGTAACACAATGTCGAGAATCCATATTTTCATAACTCGTGACTTTCCACGACTCGACGTACTCAACTAACACCTTGCTACAAATAAGCCAAGTGCTTTGCCTTGATGTAAAGAATAACCCAAGTGAGAAAGGATGCATTTACGCAAAGTGACATTTGACTTAACTTGACCAATAAGGGAGTAAACCCGTTACATGATTAGAGAAGACGTAAGCACAGGATATAAGCATATGGATGCTTTCACGTGATGTTACGTGAAATGTTGGGAATTAAATAATCAGAAGAATCAGCATAAAGGTTTAAGGAAATACATCAAGTATGTTTCTGCTGATAAAGCACAAAGCATGTTTCCACTGATGGATTCTGCTGAAGAACGTTTTCTTCTGAAGGTGTTTCTGCTGATGGATTCTGCTGATGCTACTATGACTCATACGACAGCTGTGTAGATAAGTACGACTTATTCTACTGATTCATATACAAGATAATATCTTTGTTGTAGTCATCAAATTGAACACTCCAAGTGAGTTGTAATCCTAGATACATGTTGTATCTTAATGACTAAACATGATAAGTCATGAACTAGCTAGAATGAAGCTTAGTCATAAGCTAGTATTTAAGATGAGTCATATAGTTTGTAAAAGATCTTTCCTTGGACTATAAAAGGAAGATCTTAGATATGTGTATATATACGTGCGTGATAAAAGTGTGATAGATATAGACATATACACAAAGAAAAACATTAGAACAAAACACAAGATTCAAGGTCTTTGTAACCCTAGTGATAGTGAAGATCACTCGTATTATTCTGAATAATATTGAATCATTTGGTGAAATACTTTCATTGTTCTTTGTTCAATAAACACAAGCGTCACAGTTCCATTTCCAATAAACATTCTAAGTGTGGTTAAGTAGATTCCGCATACTTAATCATATTCACTCAAAGTATCATATTTACACATTACAAAGGTCCAACACCTCATAGTGTGTGATCAAATCAAGTGATCCTCTCAGTTGGTATCAGAGCTTCCAAGTTGATACTTTTGATTTAGAAGAAGAAAGGGATACATAATCTATTCAAACAAATGTTGCTGCAAAGTTGCCAGTTCTCAAACAGAATGAGTTTGAATTGTGGAGGTTAAGAATAGAACAGTTTTTTCAGGTGCAGGATTACACTCTCTAGGAAATCATTGAAGATGGAAACTCTTTCAAACCCACAACCACTTTATCAACAGTTGAAGGTAGGGAAATTTCAGTTGTTTAAACTATCCCTACAACTGCTGATGAAAGAATAAAGAAGAAGAATGACCTCAAGGCCAGAAGCATGCTGATGATGACCATTGCAAATGATCAACTTATAAACTTCAGCAAATTCAAAGATGCCAAGTCATTATTTGAGGCAATTGTTGCAAGGTATGGAGGGAATGAAGCAACCAAGAAGACCCAGAAAACCCTTCTCAAGCAGCAGTTTGAAAATTTCTCATCAACCATGAATGAATCTCTTGACCCATGTTTACAAGGCTACAGAAAATTGTGAGTCAACTTGCTGTTCTTGGGGTTGATATACCTCAAGAAGATTTAAACTCAAAATTTCTCAGAAGCTTACCTGAAGAGTGGTCTATGCATGTTGTTGTCTGGAAGAATAAACCAGACATAGACACTATGGATCTTATGGATTTGTATAGTAACTTTAAAATTGTGGAACAAGAAGTAAAGAAAACTGGTGTATCTAGTTCATATACTGGGAACATGGCTTTTATGTCATCTCCTAGTATCTCAAACCTAGTTAAAGATGAAAAGGTTGATAATGGAGCTGGTGCTGCTAGTTCATCAAGCAGTACTTTTGGTATATTGAATGAAAAGGCTTGTTATGCCTTTTTCACAAGCCAGACTAATGGGTCCATGCTAACTCATGAAGATCTCTTAGAAATCAATGATAATGATTTAGAAGAGATGGACCTAAAATGGAAAATTTCTCTTCTTAGCATGAGGGCTAAGAAATTCTATCAGAGGACGGGGAAGAAACTCACCATCAGCAGCAATGATACTGCTGGTTTTGACAAGTCAAAGATAGAATGCTATAATTGTCATATGTTGGGGCACTTCTCAAGAGAATGCAGAAGGCCAAGGCAGCAAGATAGCAAGAATAGAGGTTTTGGAAGCAAGTCCAAGACAGGGGAATCAACCAATCCAAAGGCTATGGTAGCCATTGATGGATTAGGATTTGATTGGAGCTTTACAGCTGATGATGAAGAAGAAACTTCTCCTCAGACAGCTCTTACGGCTTTCACCAGAGAGGTACAACCTGATAAAGTTTGTTCAAATAATTGTTCTACTCTTAAAAGTTTAGAAACCTTAACCAAACGTTATGAGAATCAAAGGAAAGAATTAATTGATACAGCTCATAGCTTAACAAATCATAAAAGAGGTATAGCTACTCTAGAGGAACAAGTCATACATTTTCGAACAAATGAATCTACCTTTACTGATGTCAAAATTCTTCTTGAAAGAGAAATAATGTTTAAAGATAATGACATTTGTAACTTGAAAGCTGAAGTAGATAGGCTTAGTAAGGCTAAAGAGAATATTCAAATGAGTGTAGAAACACTAGATTATGCATCTAAGGGTGTGACTAACTTAATTGAATGTCAAGTTATAAATAAAGCTAAGTCTGGTGTTGGATACAAATCTGTTCCTTCACCATACAGAGGTATTCCTTCACCCCCAGGAATTGACCTAGAACACACAGGATTACCTGAATTTCAACTACATGAATTCAAATATGGAGTTCAACCAAAGACTACTTTAGTTGATAATGAACCTTTGAAAGAAAGTGAAAGTTTAAGAAAAACTTCACTTCCTGAGGACAAGGTGTGTTCTTGTAGAAAGTCAGATGGTCCAATCATTGAGGACTCAACATCTGATAATAAAAAGGATAAACAGGTTATGTCTAAACCTGAAATGGTTAGGAAAGCAAGAACAAGAGTTCCTAAGATAGTCAAACACAATACTGATAGGCCTAAGACCAATAAAAATTATGTTAGGCAACCAGTAAGATATTGTGAACAATATAGAACCATAAACAAGCATAGAGGTAACCAAAGGAATTGGTATAGCCTCAAGTCTCTCCAACAAAGAGATAACAAAGTTTGTTACACATGTGGTAGTTTCGACCATCTTGCAGCTTTCTGCAACCAATGGGTAACTGGGTATGAAAGTAATAGAGTGAACTACAAAAGGCAAACACCTAAATCTCATTTTCACTCTAATTCTAAAAGATCAAAACCCAAAATAGTCACAAAAACAGTTCCTGCTGATAGAGCAAAAACTGTTCCTGCTGAAAGGAAAATGGTTTTTACTGAAAAACTATATATGACTGTTTACCCAAAATCAACAATTAAGGGTGCAAAAACAACTTTCAAATATGAATCTAATATTGTTCAAAGGCCCATTCAAACAAAAGCAGTGGTCCAAAAACAAATTTGGAGACCAAAAGATACAACTGCAAAGCCATCAGTTTCTGCTGATAGCCAAACAGTTCATATCACTGTTAAGGGAAATAGGGCAAATGCTGTTAAGGCCTCAGCATGTTGGATTCTTAAATCCAATGTTGCATCAACAATTCTCAAAAGATTATGTTAATACAAATATCGCCTAAAAACGTTATTTATATTTTACGATCTTTGCTAAGTTTTGTTAATGACAAAGTATGAAGTTTAGCTACAAGTAAATCATCACTTTAAGTGTTTAAGTCTTGTTTAACTAAGGTTAACATTTCCTCTTAAACAAAACATTGTGTTTATTTCTTAAACTAAAATGAGTCTTGTCACATCATATTTATTTCTTTATATAGTAAGGTCACATCACATTTAGGGCAAGTTTTGTCATGATGCATTTATGGAAAGAAATGTGTTTGACTAACTTTGTTGTTGCTTGCAAGCTTTGTATTTGACTTATTATTATGAGATGTGACATTGTTTGGTTGCTAGGAGTTATGAGACAAGACCTTGTTTGGTTTGCAAGATTTATTGCAAAACCAACTGCAGCCCTGGCGGTACCCTGGGGGTACACGGGCGGAACCCTTTTGAGGGGTCCGCCTGATCCGCCAGACCTGCAGATTTGTTTGCTATAAATACCAAACCATTTGTTAGTTTTTGGCAACCATTTTAGGACATATATTCACATACTCTCTCAACTAACTCAGTAACCTTTTGATTTGTGATTCTCTTATGTAGCAAGGGACTTCACAAGATCATTCAAGAAGTTACAAGCTTCAACTCTAAAGTTGCAAGTCTTGGTAGCTTGGTCATGTATAAGCTTCGATAGTTTATACTTCATGTGTGTCATGTATATAGATGTAAGTGGTTAGTATTTTAGGCCTCAAAATACGTAGTGTGTCGGGAGTTGTTGTACCCTTGTAAAAGAACTAACGGGAGTGGTTGTACCCTTGGAAAAGAACTCGACATCTAGCTTTGTGTCGGTAAAAGTGTAAGCGACGAATGGGAGTGGTTGTACCCTTTTAAAAGAACTCGGCATCTAGCTTAGTGTCGGTAAAAGTGTAAGCGACGTTGTAAAGGTTTTCTCCGCCGGTGAAAGGAGCTTGTTGATTAGTGCTTATAACTCTCGAGTTGGAAACTCGGGGCGTGGATGTAGGGCAAGGAAAAAGAGTCCTTGTAGCCGAACCACGATAAACAATCGTGTTGTGGTTTGATCGTTTCTTTCTTTATCTTTGCTTATTACATGTTGTCTTTTAGTTATAACGAGTTTAGTAACCCACGCGTTGCAGCGGGTTTTTTAAATAGTAGTTTGGTGTTATGCGTTAGTTGTAAAAAAAAGAGAGAAATAGTTTATATATTTTTTTAAGTAGTTATTGGATGTCGGTTAAGTTTTGTTTGTGGTTGCAAATATTTAACGGCTTTGGGTTATGGTAATTGCGTTAAAAGCATTTTTTGAAAAAATGTTAAAGATAATTGTTATTAGTTAACAGCCGTTAAATAACTAACGACCGTTAAAAAAAAAAAAAGTTACTGTAGCAAGTACTGTAGCAAGCACAGTGCTTGCTACAGTAACCTCTTGGGGTTTAGTATATATATATATAATTGCTAATCACATATAAAGCTTTCCAAAAGAATTAAAACAAGTAAAGTTGTATTTATATCTTGAAACAAATGTAAAGCTTTTCAAAGAACTAAAACAAGCAAAGTTAGGATCATCACAATTAAAGCTTTTCAAAGTATGAAACAAGTAAAGTTAGAATTGTTATTCACATGAAAAGCTTTTCAAAGAATCAAACATATAAAGTTGTGTTTATATCTTTAAGCAAATGTAAAGTTTATAAAAGATAATCAAGCTAAAAAGGATTTAAAAAGCGGTAAACTATTCAACCCCCCCTTCTAGTTTTCCACAATTGGCATCAAGAGCTACGTTACTCAAGACCTTTAAAATAGAATGTATTTTAAAACTTGGATCAATCCATGGATTTTGAAAATCTCAAAGAAGGGCAACCTATTCAAAACCAACCGCTATTTGAAAAAGAAAACTTACTTGAATGGAAAAGTAATTTTGAAAACTATGTGAAATCAATTGATCAAGATCTTTGGCATATTATTTCTTTTGGTAATTTCAAACCAAAGAAAACAAGTTTTTGAAAACCAAGATAACTATCTTAAACTTGATAAAAATACTAAAGCTAAAACAATGCTTTACAAAGCTTTAGTACCAAATATGAAAGAATGTATTTTTGTCAAAAGGCTAATGATGTTTGGAAAAATATGGTAAACTTTCATCAAGGAATATGTCAAGTTAAAGATGATCAATTTGATCTTACATATGAATTAGAAGTTTTAGAAAAACTAATTGATAGACACTTAGTAGAAGTTAATACATGTGCTACTAGTTTAAATGTTTTAAATGAAGGTACAAGTGAAGATGTGTACGTGTGTTTTGATGAACCTGCTTGCGTATCTTGGAATGTAATGGATGTTGACGAAGACAATGATCTGGTGATTACTCGTGTCAAGCTCGTTGTAGTCTTGCTTGCGATCCATGGAATAACTCGGATGAAGATGAAGTCAATCATCCGGTTTGTGATTCTAAACTAGATAAAACATCAAGCAAGGTACACTTTGAAACCAAACTCTTTTGCTTTGATTATGTTATCCTAGAGTTTTCTAAACTAGAAAATGAGTCTAAACGTTTATGCAACATGGACCTAAAAACTATCTTCAAAAATGAGTCTTCAAAATCTCTTAAGAATATCTTTGAAAAGGAAATCTTATTAGAAGATAAAATGTCTAGAATTGAGAGTAATGCTGAAATTAATCTAGAATGTAAATTATGTCTAGATTACAAACATGAGATTAAAATGCAAAATGAGAAAGGAAAAATTATTAGTTAAATTTGATGAAAGCTCAAAATCTTTTGAAAGATTGTTGAGAAGTCAAAGGTTGTTTAAAGATAAAACCGGATTAGGATTTAACTCATAAGCATCATCAACTAATAAAACAAAGCATGTAAAATTTGTCAAACCTAGAAGAGAAATTTAGAGATAATTCAATCTCTAATAGAAACTCATGATAAAAGGATTAAGACTATCATTCTCTATGCCTTTATATGATTGTCTAACCTTCTTGGATACATGAGTTATTGAGTTTCAAAGCGTGTCATCAAATCAAGTTTTTACGCGTAATGCTTATCCGCTTGATAGCATCTCTATGCAACTTAAAAGGTACGCATTACCTCAACTTGACTTTGATTGTATCTTGTTTCTAGCATTATGTGTTCGAATATGTGTTATTTGTAATACTCTAGAGTGTCTACCTGCTATTTGTAAATAACTAAGATTAGGTTCTATGCAACAAGGAATTTAGTCTTTAGTACTAGTAGGAGATATAAGGTGCTTTGGTTCTTTAACCATCAAGAGATAAACACGAAAAACTCTTGAGTATGTCTCACTCAACTCTTGCTTACAAGTGAGCTAACTAAGAATTTCCTAAGTGTTAAAATGTCTAACACTTTTGTGATACTTGCAAAACAAACCTTTGTTAAACAATTTTCTCAAACACCATACTTTGAGTCTTTAATTGTGTTTTTCTTCAATCACTCCTTTATGATAATCTCACATAAAACACACAAGGTGAAATAAATCACATTAGCATATATTAGGATGTGTGAAAGAAAATGAGTTTTCAACATCTAGGATTTACACATCAAATGTGACACATAGTCTCATGATGTTGTACCTCTTGGACTTTTTCAAAATAAATAGAGTTCATAGTATCTTAAGTAAGAAAACCCAAAGAGTCGAGGAGTCGTTGAATATGACATTTAACGAGTGATCTCCTCCTTCTATGATATCATCTTTGGTAGATGATAACTTAGTAGAAAGTCCAATGATGGCAAGACAAGTATGTTGTGTAAAACATTAAGAATAAAAGTATAAAATAACATCTCCTCACCATGAGACAAACATTGAATCAAGCAAAATTGACACAAGTTATAAAACTTGATTTATAGGTCATAGTTATGTCTAAACAAATTCAACAAAAACAATTTTTGGAATTTAGAATAAAACAACTAGTGAAACGAAATTGATATTTCAAAGTAATCAAGTGAGTATAGTGTCAATATTTGAAAGACCTTTTGATAATAAAAGCAAGCCATAAAAGCAAGGGATTTTAACTTAAAGACATTCCTAGTTGCTCTCTTGTTCTCAATGGTTAAGTTTTTGATGACTTATGAAGAATGAGATTAGTAAATCCGTAGGTAAAACTAAATGTAGAGAAATGTTTGGAAGACTACTTGTTCTCATAACAATTAGATTCAACATTATGTTTAGCTTTTGTCTATGTGCTCGTGTTAAAGAAGATCCTAAAACAACTCTTTAGTTGAGCCTATTTGGATACATCATAAGGTACTACACAACTAGGATTATGGTCTCCCAAAAGAACGGGAATAGAAACCATAGTGTTTGACAAATGGAATTATGTCGGTAATAATTTAATAAGAAAAGCACAAGTGGTATTTGCACTTTTATACTTACTTACCCAATGATTCTCCAAAACGCGTATGATTCTCAAATTAGTATCGAATGGAGAAGCACATCAACAAGCTCCGCTTGAACAAGCAAACTCGCATCAACAACGGAATTCATCTTATCAACATTGTTATACCTTCAACAAAGGAAGCATCGACTTCAGCGACAATTCAATCCATTATGTTCTTAATTGACATATTGTGATCCATCATCATCGTCTTGGTAAAAATGTTCATTGACGAACATCTTAACTAAGAAAGTCTTATACGTTAACCATTCTATCAACGTTTTCACAAAACCTCTTGAATGAGAAGCATTCATCATCCCTAGGCTTAGTCAAGGACTCATAAGACCTAAAACATTAGTTTTGAACATTAGGATAAAACTACAAAAATCAAGACAATTCCTTTTGAGTTTTCCCTGCAGATCCCACGGCACCCTCAAACCATACGGGCGGAACCCACTTTTTGGTTCCGCCTGGTCCGCCAAATCTACAGGATATTTTATTTTTAATTTCAAAACCAAACACCTCTTTACTCACAACTCCAACTTACCATCAGCCCATAAGATTCACAAAATGAGCAAAACTTCAAGCAAATTCCTCATAACCTTTCATCACTCGAACCTCAAACAACCAATGTGAAATGAGAAACCGAGTTATCCTTTGTCATATCAATATCGAGTCATCCACCATTTCCATGCCCTCAAAGAAACCAATAGTCAATATCATCTTCACCAATAACTCCACCTAGTCATCTTCACAAGAAGATTCCACAATGTAACCAAACAAGTGTGTCATCCCCACTATAACCTAACCTATTAAGATTAAACCACCTTTCATGATACATAAACCTATGTTCACCTTTGTGTCGCTTTCTGAAACAAAGGGCAATTGTCATATCCATACTCTCATTAACATATTTGTCTATGTCGTCTAAAGTCAAGTGAATTTCATTATGAAATGCGTCTCTTCCACTTTCTAGCAAGTGAAGAACACAAAGAAGATATCCAAGCTTTAAGTGTTGTCAAACAATCACCACCTCATTTCACATATCCACTCTTGGTCGTCACCCATACTTTACCACCGTTCACCACATTGTTAAAACAAATGAAAAACGTCATTGAAACATCACTTGCATTATAAAATGTTTTTAAGCATCAAAACGAGTCAAGTTAACCGCACCTCCACATTGCTTTCATATAGGCACACACTAGAACATACACATTACAATAGTCGTTTACTTAGACTAAAATGTGAAATTTTGATTTTCTAGGAATCATCATGCCTCCTCTAACTCACTACGACCACAAGGACACCATCAAGTACCTACCCAAACACCACAAAACCAAAGGTCTTACTCAAACTCAAATCGTTGTCTTCAAAGCCTTAGAAAAATGATATGTCCATAAGGGTAGAACCATTGATCCATCCTTCTTAGAAGGTACAAACCTCTATACGGAATTTGCCACAATCAACTTTAGAGTGTCTCTTAGAAATAGACAAGCCTATTTGTTCTAGGTTCATTTTAGAATTCTATGCATCCGTCACCCTCTCCAAGGATGAGTATGGTCGCATGTCTATTAACTTTAGGGCTAGTAGTCATCAATACTCCTTCACTCTCGAGGAGTTTGCTCAAATCCTAGGTGTCCCAAACCATGGTACTTGCATCTACTCCGACTTGCACTCCCTATCAACTCTTGACACACTCTTTGACCGCATCCATCCCTATGATACCCCTCTTGTGTCCAAAGATGGACTTCGTGACCACCTCTTCATTAGGACCACCAACACTAGGAGAACTAGAACCGGAAATGAGGTCATCAAGGACCCATATGGAATGGAATTCAATGAACTCAAGCCACAATTCAAGGAATGGGAAGAACTCCTTAGAACCAATGTAATTAGCACCATAGGAAACCGGGATCACATCAATATTTGCCTTTGCTACATGCTCTACTCCTTGTCCGTTAGGCAACCCTTCAACCTTGTCTACTACATGACCAAGAGAATGACCGACATTCCCGTGCAAGGCACAATGTCTATGCCATATGGAATGCTCTTGACCCGTCTCTTTAGGTTCATCTCTCCCATTCCATCAACTCCTAGAGGTCTTCACCTAGACTACTCTCTTATTCCACACGCTTTTGTCCCACTAAGTGATAGGAGAACCTACAAAGCCCAAGGTAAACATTTTCCAATTCTAGGCTTTGCCCAACTCTAGGCTCCCACATCTAGAATACATTTTCCAACTTTCAGATATTTCAAATGAGTCGGCGGAGTTCAAGCAAACAAAGGGGATGTTCAAAAACATCGAGAGATTTCTTGAAATGCTCAAGAAGAAGATTGACTGTCTATGAGAGCGGGTGTGTAGGAGTGTTTGGCACTAGGTGCTAGTTGAACGATTTGGTCATTTAAACATTACGTGTTATGTATTTGTGTGTTGGCAAGATATTTGGTACTTGTAGGAACTAACAATGATGCAGGAAGACAACATTTGGCAAGTTGTCAAATTTTCATGTTTATGAAATTTTCACCAAGTATAGTGAAATTCTCGACCTCAAGGTCAAAGTCCTATGATATGTGTGTTCACATGTTCAATTCTTGCATTGCCTAACTAGATATGCAGTATCTTTTTGATTTTAGGAGTTTTCGAAAAATTTGAAAATCGTCTCGCGGGTCAAAATCGCGGACCGCCAATTTTTTCAGCCCTGGCGGTACCCAAAATTGGGGTCCGCCAGTGTAATTTCTGGGAAACCCAGAAATGGCCCAACGGACCAGACGGAACCCAAAACAGGGTTCCGCCTGTGTATTGTGAGGGTTCCGCCAGTCACCTGCAGAAAATTTTTGTCATTTTTCCTAAGTCCAAAACTTGTAAAGTGTCAAACCATTATCCTAAGTGAGAAACATCTTCCATTAACTCCAATAACCATATTAGAACAACTCTCACTCACTAAAACAATTAGGAAGCCACTTCCCTCCAAAAATTCAAATTCAAACATAACTAACCCAAGGAACCCTTTTAAAGGATCCTTCAAACCATTGAAATATTTTCAACCAAATCACATCCCATGATCACAAAGCATTGAGTGCATATGTTGATCTTTCACTCCACCCTATTCCATTGAATTAACATCAAATGATGTGACGTGGTCATGAAAATCATTTGAAACCTCATTCTTTGAATGGTAGAACATCAAATCCAAACACCTATTTCAACACCTTTTCAACCTTATAAATTTGAAAGTTTTGTAAAAATTCAAATCACACCATAACCATCAAAATCCTTCTCAAAAACTACTAGGATTAGTGTCAAACCTTATTGCTTCAACAAAACCGTCAAGTCAAGCTCATTATCTTTAAGTGATGCTTCGCTTAACATTTCTTCACCTATCCAAGATTTCCTTAACCTCACTACCTCAACACCATCCTCAACACATTTCAATACCAATGTGATCACTATTCAAGATTTGCTTAATCTTGCTACTTCAACACTTACACCAATGGAACTTTTCCATACACCACCAACATCACCACATCCACTATTGGAAACTTTTGAAAACCTATCACCTAAACCATCAAGCCCTCCATCATTGTCATTTTTTTTAATACCATTGCCGAAATGGAAACCCAACAACAACCAACATTTCAACCAAATGAGTCATTGGATGATGCACCTCATCCACCGTCATTGCTTGAGAGTTTGGCCTACCGTTATGCGAAATCCTCAATTTTTCCAAATGATCAAGGTCATACACACCTACAATCATTTGTGTTTCAACCCATTCACAAAAACCTTCATGGTAACCATTTACAAATAACCAAGCCTACACCATTTTGTTCAAACAACAACCACCACAACAACAATAACTACCACCACCACAAGAACCTTCCCAACACTTTGAATCTCTATTTTCTTCATATAAGAAAATAAAAGCATCTCAATGATCTTCCACCAAGACCAACAACAACCACCACCGAAAACCATTGTTGTTTCACCCTATCCAATAATACAAAGAGTGTTGGATAGTCTCAAGTTTAGAGTCTCCAAAATGAAACAAAACCGTTTCTTTTGGAAATTGTTTCTCATTTAAACCAACAAACCAAAACCGTGTCACCTCCACAACATTCAAAACAAAACCCGCTACACCCTCCAACACACATTTTGATCCTTAAACAACCTTAGCCTTATTTTTGGAAAATGTTTCTCATTAAGGAAAATGATGATTTCCTTGTAGCATTTTATGTTCTTAGTCTATTTTTTGTTTTTCTTTATTTTTAAGAAGTAGGATGATTTCGTCCTAATTACTTGTCTTTGACGTTCTAAGAGTCAAAATTTTACATGAAATGAATTTCATTTTACTACAAGGTTTGCATTGTTTGTTGACCATTTAGGTATAATTAGTGAACTATACCTTGCTATGATAGCATACATATATCTTGTGTTTTAGAAACTAATTTTTTTGTAGGATCATTATCCATGTTTTCCTTCCTTGATACTCCATTTAGGGGAGTAATATTCAAGGGAGTGTTGCATTATTCCACTTCACAACTCTTAGTTGTGTTCTAGACATGAAATGCTTTCATGACTTCTCTTGTGCGACAATTAACCTTTTTTCTTGTAGGTTCAAAATCCATGTCTCCTCTCTTGGCACTCCATTTAGGGGGAGTATCGTCCAAGGGGGAGCAAGTGCATACTTCCGCCTCGCTACTCTTCTTTTTGTTTCGACAAAAAGGGGGAGAATTTATATAAAACTTGTGCTTATCATCTCATCTTTGCAAAAACAAGTTTTTATACTAACTTTATAAGACTTAACACTAAAACTAGTGACTTACTTATAAATAAAGTTTATGTTTTGTCATCAACAAAAAGGGGGAGATTGTTAATACAAATATCGCCTAAAAACGTTATTTATATTTTACGATCTTTGCTAAGTTTTGTTAATGACAAAGTATGAAGTTTAGCTATAAGTAAATCATCACTTTAAGTGTTTAAGTCTTGTTTAACTAAGGTTAACATTTCCTCTTAAACAAAACATTGTGTTTATTTCTTAAACTAAAATGAGTCTTGTCACATCATATTTATTTTATTATATAGTAAGGTCACATCACATTTAGGGCAAGTTTTGTCATGATGCATTTATGGAAAGAAATGTTTTTGACTAACTTTGTTGTTGCTTGCAAGCTTTGTATTTGACTTGTTATTATGAGATGTGACATTGTTTGGTTGCTAGGAGTTATGAGACAAGACCTTGTTTGGTTTGCAAGATTTATTGCAAAACCAACTGCAGCCCTGGCGGTACCCTGGGGGTACATGGGCGGAACCCTTTTGAGGGATCCGCCTGATCCGCCAGACCTGCAGATTTGTTTGCTATAAATACCAAACCATTTGTTAGTTTTTGGCAACCCTTTTAGGACATATATTCACATACTCTCTCAACTAACTCAGTAACCTTTTGATTTGTGATTCACTTATGTAGCAAGGGACTTCACAAGATCATTCAAGAAGTTACAAGCTTCAACTCTAAAGTTGCAAGTCTTGGTAGCTTGGTCATGTATAAGCTTTGATAGTTTATACTTCATGTGTGTCATGTATATAGATGTAAGTGGTTAGTATTTTAGGCCTCAAAATATGTAGTGTGTCGGGAGTTGTTGTACCCTTGTAAAAGAACTAACGGGAGTGGTTGTACCCTTGGAAAAGAACTCGACATCTAGCTTTGTGTCGGTAAAAGTGTAAGCGACGAATGGGAGTGGTTGTACCCTTGTAAAAGAACTCGACATCTAGCTTAGTGTCGGTAAAAGTGTAAGCGACGTTGTAAAGGTTTTCTTCGCCGGTGAAAGGAGCTTGTTGATTAGTGCTTATAACTCTCGAGTTGGAAACTCGGGGCGTGGATGTAGGGCAAGGAAAAAGAGTCCTTGTAGCCGAACCACGATAAACAATCGTGTTGTGGTTTGATCGTTTCTTTCTTTATCTTTGCATATTACATGTTGTCTTTTAGTTATAATTGCTAATCACATATAAAGCTTTCCCAAAGAATTAAAACAAGTAAAGTTGTATTTATATCTTGAAACAAATGTAAAGCTTTTCAAAGAACTAAAAAAGCAAAGTTAGGATCATCACAAGTAAAGCTTTTCAAAGTATGAAACAAGTAAAGTTAGAATTGTTATTCATATGAAAAGCTTTTCAAAGAATCAAACATATAAAGTTGTGTTTATATCTTTAAGCAAACGTAAAGTTTTTAAAAGATAATCAAGCTAAAAAGGATTTAAAAAGCGGTAAACTATTCAACCCCCCCTTCTAGTTTTCCACAGATTACATCCCATTGATGCAAGAGGCGGATCCAAGTCAGAAATGGTTTGGATCCCAAAACAAAACTAATTCCTTTATTTATGTGCAGGGACATTCATCAACAGATACTGAAGATCAAGGATTCTCAGATAGTGGATGTTCAAGGCACATGACAGGCAACAAGTCTTACCTCTCAAATTTTCAATCAGTAGATGGAGGCTATGTTACCTTTGGAGGAGGAATTGGAGAAAAAATTACTGGTAAAGGTACTATTAAAACCGGTAAATTAGATTTTGAAGATGTGTACTATGTGCAAGAGCTTAAGTATAATCTTTTTAGTGTCTCACAAATGTGTGACAAAAAGAACAAAGTTCTCTTTACTGACATTGAATGTCTTGTAATTTCTTCTGATTTTAAGATGCCTGATGAAAGTCAAGCACTTCTTAGAATTCCAAGAAAAGGCAACATGTACAGTGTTGATATGAAGAAAATTGTTCTAAAAGATTCTCTTACTTGTCTTATTGCTAAGGCCACATTGGATGAATCTATGAAATGGCATAGGAGGCTTGGTCATATTAACTTCAAAACCATAAATAAGATTGTCAAAGATGGTTTGGTAAGAGGTTTACCTCAAAAACGATTTGAAAATGATCAAACATGCATTGCTTGTCTTAAAGGCAAACAACATAAAGCCACTTGTAAGCCCAAAATTTTTAACTCTATCAATCAATCATTGTTTATGCTGCATATGGACTTATTTGGTCCTACAAATGTTAGAAGTTTGTTGCATAAGAGATATTGTCTAGTTATTACTGATGACTTTAGTAGATTTACATGGGTATTCTTTTTAGGAACTAAGGATGAGACTTCTAGCATCCTTAAGACCTTCATTACAGAGATAGAAAACCTAGTAAGCAAAAGAGTAAAAGTCATTAGATGTGATAATGGGACAGAATTTAAAAATAGAGTTATGGATGATTTTTGCAAAGAAAAAGGTATTAAAATAGAATTTAGTGTTGCAAGAACTCCACAACAGAATGGAGTTGCTGAAAGGAAAAATAGAACACTAATAGAAGCTGCTAGAACTATGTTAGCTGTCTCTAAGTTGCCTATAACTTTTTGGGCAGAAGCAGTCAACACTGCTTGCTATGTTCAAAATAGAGTTTTAGTTGTAAAACCTCACAATAAGACATCATATGAACTTTTTAGAGGCAGAACTCCTGAAATAGGATTTCTTAGACCTTTTGGATGTCATGTGACAATTCTAAATACCTTAGACCATCTTGGAAAGTTTGATGGAAAAGCAGATGAAGGATTCTTAGTTGGATACTCTATTAATAGCAAAGCATTTAGAGTATACAACATGAGAACTAGAAGAGTAGAGGAAAATCTACATGTGAAGTTTTTGGAAAATAAAACCAATGTAGAAGGTCAAGGTCCCAAATGGCTATTTGATCTTGAATCTCTGTCCAAATCAATGAATTATGTGCCTTTTGTTGCAGAAACTAATGAATTTTCAGGTTCACAAACTGCTGATGCAACAAATGAAGAAGGATTAGAGAATGAGGGAAATCAAGATTATGTGATAATGCCAATATGGACAAATACAAGTGTGGATTCAACTCCAATAACTGGTGAATCTTCTTCTGGTAAATCTAAAGAAGATGTTGAAGATGAATACAAGTAAGAAGGAGCTAAGGAACAAACGTTTCAAGTCAGAAGTAACACTGCTGTTTCTACTGATAAGCAAATCGTTCCCACTGATAAGCAAAATGTTTCTGCTGCTGGACCATCAGAAGAAACACAAGCAAATCTCTCAGACAATGAGGTGGATTTCAACAACCTTCCACCTGATTATCAAGTTCTTTCTACTCCACACTCAAGGATTCACAAAGTCCACTCCCTGGACAATGTAATTGGAGATGTACAATCAGGAGTGAAGAAAAGACAACAATTGATGTCTTCAGATCAACAAGGGCTTCTTGATGCCCTTTATGCTTCAAAACAGCATGAGTTTTCAAACTCTTGCTTATTTGTATGTTTTCTCTCACAAGATGAACCAAAGAATATTCATAAAGCCCTAGAGAATTCAAGCTGGTTGGAGGCTATGCAAGAGGAGCTTCTTCAGTTTAAGATTCAAAAGGTTTGGGTGCTAGTTGATTTACCAAGTGGTGTAAGGGTAATTGGCACTAGATGGGTTTTTAGGAATAAAAGGGATGAAAGGGGCATAGTGATAAGAAATAAAGCTAGATTAGTAGATCAGGGGTACACACAAGAAGAAGGGATAGACTATGAAGAAGTTTTTGCTCCAGCAGCAAGGATTGAAGCCATTAGACTCTTTCTGGCTTATGCTTCATTTATGGGATTCACAGTTTATCAAATGGATGTCAAGAGTGCTTTCTTATATGGTACTATTGAAGAGGAGGTGTATGTCTCACAACCTCCTGGTTTTGTTGATCCTGACCATCCAGACAAAGTGTACAAGGTTGTTAAAGCTCTATATGGCCTACATCAAGCACCAAGAGCTTGGTATGAAACACTGGCTTCCTACTTAATTTCAAATGGATTTTAAAGAGGCAAGATAGATCAGACACTTTTCACCAAGAAGCATAAGAAGGATCTTTTGCTAGTTCAAGTGTATGTGGATGATATCATCTTTGGATCTACAAGGAAGGAGATGTGTTTGGAGTTTGAGAAGCTTATGCACAATAAGTTTCAGATGAGTTCCATGGGGGAACTTACATTCTTTTTGGGTCTGCAGGTTAAACAATCAAGAGAAGGAATCTTTATTAGTTAAGACAAATATGTTGCAGAGATTCTTAGAAAGTTTCAATTTGTTGATTCCAAAACAACAAGCACACCAATTGATCCCAAGAAGCCACTTCTTAAAGATGTAGAAGGAACTAATGTGGATGTACACACATACAGATCTATGATAGGTTCTTTGATGTATCTCACATCATCAAGACCTGATATCATGTTCTCTGTTTGTGCTTGTGCAAGATATCAAGTAACTCCTAAGGTTTCTCATTTAACAGCAGTCAAGAGAATTTTTAGATATCTCAAGGGTCAACCTAGGCTGGGTCTGTGGTATTCTAAGGAATCATCTTTTGACTTGGTAGCATACTCAGATAGTGATTATGATGGTGCTAGCTTGGACAGAAAGTCAACAACAGGAGGATGTCAATTCCTTGGGTGTAGACTTATCTCATGGCAGTGTAAGAAGCAGACAATGGTAGCTACTTCAATAACTAAAGCTGAATATGTAGCTGCTGCAAATTGTTGTGGTCAAGTTCTATGGCTTCAAAACCAACTTCTTGATTATGGGTACAATTTCTTACATACCATTATTCATATTGATAATAGTAGTACAATTTGCATTATTAAAAATCCAGTGCAACATTCTAAAACAAAACACATTGAAATAAGACATCATTTTATTAGAGATTGCAATGAAAAGAGGTTAATTCAAGTAATGAAAATTGCTTCAGAACAAAACTTTGCAGATCTTCTTACAAAAGCTTTTGATGTTGGGAGATTTCAGTACTTGGTAGCAGGTATTAGAATGCTTAATCTTTAAAAATTTTCAATATAATGTGTTCTTGTATATATATTTTGTTAATGCATCTAACTTTGTAATCTAAAACTACTATTACCAATTTAAAGTTATTCATATAGTTAGTTCTATGATTATTCTAATTCAAGACAAGTACTTTGTACTTTATTTATTTGGTTTTAGACTAACAGTTTCAGGTATGAATGTTTGAGCTGAAAGGCTATTTTAAGTGAAATCTGCTAATCAAAGCTGCTGATCATTGCTGCTGAAAGTTGATCATTGCTGCTGATATAATAGGTTCATGATAGAAAAAGTTTGGGACTTCAAAACTCCTTAAATTTTTTTTCTTGAAATCTGATTATTTTCACATTGAATTGATAAATTAGTTGATCAGTTAATAACTGATACAACTCACTTTCTATCATTTTATACTCTTAAGTATAATGTGACTAATCTACGGATATCTGATAGAAAGAACAGCGAGCAAAAGTGAATCTAACACTTGTGTTAGAGGTAACAAATGCCACGAGCTGGAAACCCTGTAAAGAAAGCCTTTTGAATAGGTTTATCTATACACAGGCAGTTATTTATAACTGAAAACATTGGTTCTCACACAACCAGAGGTTGCTTTAAACCGAAATTTTGATTAAGTGTTAGTTACCACACTTAATCCCTTCAAAATGGTTATAATCAGTATGATTTTTCATCATAAAATCATATACATATTGCTAAGGCAAAAGTTTCTTAAAAGGATTTTCAAAAGATGACTTTAAAAACCATCAACAGATGGACCATGAGTCAAAAACGTCCATTGAATCACCTATCACCTCTCATAGGAGTTAACACACCTAGAAGTGATGAGGGCAGAATCTTAAACTCTTAAGGAATTGATGGCTTCATGTACAAATTGTCTGAAAACATGGAAATTGCTCAATCAGATGATATGATATGATTGTGAGAGATCTTCCAAACAGGGGAGGAAATTGCTCAGGAGAGAAATAAATCTCAGGGGAGGAAATTGCTCAGGAGAGAAATAAATCTCAGGGGAGGTTACAAAAGCCCTTTAAAGGAAGATTAACCAAAGAAAAAGAAGGAAAAGATAAGAGCATACAAGATGATGACATGGTTTCTACTGATAAAGAACAAGAACAGAGCAGATAGGAGAAAGTTCTATCTAGATCAAAAGATGAAAGGTTTCAAATTCAGTTCACTACGTTTTCATCACTTCCAAAGACATGCTGAAAGATGATTTCTACTTCTTGGAACAAGCATCCAAGATACACAACATCATTGACTCTTAAAATTCTTCAAGTTGAATATTGCACCATCTTTTAGTCCAAGAATGGAGCAAAGAACAGAAAGCTGATGAGTTACAGAGAAAGACATTCAATCACTCAAAAGAGAAGAAAGTTCAGATCACAATCTGACAATGAAGTGTTTGAAAGATCTTCACAAAGTCCTCATTTAATTCAGAAAAACATGTTTGAATGTAATTCACATGTTTAGGGGAGGATTGTTGGGAATTAAATAATCAGAAGAATCAACATAAAGGTTTAAGGAAATACATCAAGTATGTTTCTGCTGATAAAGCACAAAGCATGTTTCCACTGATGGATTCTGCTGAAGAACGTTTTCTACTGAAGGTGTTTCTGCTGATGGATTCTGCTGATGCTACTATGACTCATACGACAGCTGTGTAGATAAGTACGACTTATTCTACTGATTCATATACAAGATAATATCTTTGTTGTAGTCATCAAATTGAACACTCCAAGTGAGTTGTAATCCTAGATACATGTTGTATCTTAATGACTAAACATGATAAGTCATGAACTAGCTAGAATGAAGCTTAGTCATAAGCTAATATTTAAGATGAGTCATATAGTTTGTAAAAGATCTTTCCTTGGACTATAAAAGGAAGATCTTAGATATGTGTATATATACGTGCGTGATAAAAGTGTGATAGATATAGACATATACACAAAGAAAAACATTAGAACAAAACACAAGATTCAAGGTCTTTGTAACCCTAGTGATAGTGAAGATCACTCGTATTATTCTGAATAATATTGAATCATTTGGTGAAATACTTTCATTGTTCTTTGTTCAATAAACACAAGCGTCACAGTTCCATTTCCAATAAACATTCTAAGTGTGGTTAAGTAGATTCCGCATACTTAATCATATTCACTCAAAGTATCATATTTACACATTACAAAGGTCCAACACCTCATAGTGTGTGATCAAATCAAGTGATCCTCTCATGAAATATATAAATTCCCTAAGTTTAGAAAAGCTTTGGCTAGAGGCAAGAGTTAGAAAACATGAGTTGGCGTTTGCCCGTAAGTGGGTGCTTTAAAAGTTGGATCTCTTTAATCCCAAAACTCGTTTCGAGTATTCTCAATTAAGCACATAGCATATTCATACCTGTATTGAAAGATCCACATTTGTGGGGTAAGGGGAAAGCCTACTTTTAAAATCCGTCCCGAACCATACAGAAGCCTGGCGCGTCGCCCATGCGTCAACACGCGGGCAGCGCGCCAGCACCAGATATGGATTCGGGGAATTTTGGCTACCGTATGTCATTTTATGTGTTTCGAAGGTTTATTTTTCATCATTAAAACATTAGGAGATCTTGACAATGTTGCCTCAACAATCTGAACCACTCTCGCCACTCTCTTTTTCTGTTTCAGTATCCACCTATACTTCTTTCACGTTTCCCATAGGACCACCTACAATTATAAACCCATAACATTAACCAAAAATGAACCTTCTTTAAAAACCAAGAACAATATTTAAGCAAAAAGGAAAATGCACTGTGTTCTTACCGTATTGTGCAGAGGCACGGACAATCGATGTAATATAACCGGAACTATAAGTCAACGAGTAAAGTGGAATGAGATTGTGAGTAATTTGCTTGCCTGCCAACACGGGGTTTGTGAATAAATGGTCGGGATAGTGTGGTAACGAGTTAGGGCGGCGGAGCCAACGAGGATTGTATCTGAAGATGAAGGAGTATGTTAGTCATTTCATATGTATTTGACCTTGACTAACGAGATAACTAACGGGTGTTAGCAAAAAGTAGCTCTCGGTGGTTGTTTTGCAAAAAATGGAAACATTAATGTCATTTTTGCAACAAAATTTGTCTCGGTGTGATCCTTGCGCATTTGGGCTACTTTAAGGACTATTTTTGCAATTTACCCTTTATTATACAGGATCATGTTAGTCTCATTCAAAATTTACAAAAGAATTTCCACACGTACACGTGTCGTTCAAATATTAAAAGTGAAAGTAAGAAAGAAAAAATACAATTTAAGTTGATCGGTCATTGGTGCACATCTTTTTGCCATATGCATGTGGATTTTTTTTTTTAAATTTTGTGTAAGGTAAAAAAGATTTCACACTCATAAATCATGTTCAATGTCTCACTCTTCCCAACAAACCCCATTTTTACCTTCAACCATGGCTGACGTCACCATAACCAAAGGGTCAAAAGTTGAAGTCAGCAGTGATGAACCAGGTTTCTATGGTGCATGGTATGAAGCCACCCTCATAGACATTGTACCATTATCAACCAAAAAAAGACAAAAGAAAAAGATGGGGTATTTAGTAAAATATGACACATTGTATGATTAGCATAATCTTGAAGAAAGGTTGTCTGAGGCTGTTGATCCAGTGTTTGTTAGGCCTTTGCCACCTAAGAATGATGACGTGGAGTTTGAGGTTATGGATGTTGTGGATTGTAATCATAGAGATGGGTGGTGGATTGGTGTTGTGATTATTGTTGTTGAGAGTGGTGAGGATGTTAAGAAGAAATATGTTGTCAGGTTAGAGGATCCTGTTGAGGTTTTGGAGTTTGAAAAAACTCAAATGAGGCCTCATTTTGATTGGGTTGACTCTTGTTGGAAACTTGCTCCTAAGAAGGTTATTAGTATCTTTTTCTTAAAAATGAGGCCTCATTTTGTGTGTTTATGGTATTATTTATTGTTTTGTTTATTTTTTTATGCAAGTGTGGAGATATGGTTTTATACTTTTTAGGATTTATGTTTGATTTTGACCTAGGGTTTGGATGAGTTTTTTGTTGGATCATGGTAGTGTTGTTGATATGGGCATATGTCATTTTGATTTATTGAGTTTTTGTTTGTTTTTATGATAATATTACGGCAAGTGACAAACAAGAGAGGTTTGGAATGATATAGACCATTTTATTTTACCAGGGTAAAAACCCTTTACCCGAAATAGACCATTTTTTATGGGTTTTGAATTTAGACTTTTGGTCCACCTAAGAATTTGTGAGAAATCTGTCGATCTACTTGGCGAAATAAAAAATTGACATGCTTGGTACACGTAAGAATTTACGAGGATGTCGTGGGTAGGGCCAAGTGCCCATTGGGGCAGGTGGACCCACGGAATTCCCCCAAAAAATTATGAGAACCAAAAGTGTAGATTGAATATCCTTTAAAAATTGGTCTATTAGGTGCCAAGTAGTGTTTCTTTGTCTCTTGATGTACTTTTCTCTGTTTTTATAACATGGGTACATTTTTGTAGTTTTTTATTTAATGTATGTGTTAGATATGGTTTTACAGTTTTTCAAGGTTTATGCTGGATTTGACCTTGGATTCTGGGTTCTAAACTATATGTTGTTTTGAACAATTTTGATTGTTCTGTATATAGTATAGTAGTGGTGATGTTGTGATGATATTTTATACTAATTGATTATTGTATAGTGGTCGTTTTTGGGATGGGGTTCTTAAACGTGTGTTGTTTTGAGCAATACAGAGTATTCACATTGCAATATTGCACCTTTAGATATTCAGGGATACATTTTGCTTTAGCAACCCCAAACACAATGGAATTACTTATTTTCTTTATAAAAGTTTCAGTAATGAGTTTAAGCAACCCAAACGTACCCTTCAGATCATGCCTTGTATTGGACACTTGTGATCTTGTTTATGAGCTGAACGTGTTATAATACAACTATGTAAATTTGTTAAACATTATTTTTTGACCTTTGAAAGTCAAAACTGTACTATAATTTTATATCTGAATAGCATTTGTTCCTTAAATCATACAGACACCAGAGCAGGAAGTGGCTGATAAAAATGCAATTCCTACATTAGAGCCCAACATTGATGCTCGATCAGGCTTCACCACACCATCTAAACGACCTCCAACTGCTAATTTGAACAGTCAAAGTGCAGTCCATCAATGTTCTTCCAAAAAAAAGAAGCATTTGCAAAAAAAAACTGTGAGTTGAATCTACTTCTTGAGCTTTGAGATTCATTAATTGTTTTTCTGAATGGATGTTGATAGTAAATTTGTAACCACTAACATGTGCAGGAAAGTAATTCTGAGATGAGTGGTGTAATGAATGGTTCAGTCACGACTTGCAGGAAGAGAAGCACTGTGAATTCAGCAGAAGAAGTTTCAAGTAGTAAAAAGACCCGATCTTCAGCAGATGTGGTAAAGTCAGGTTGTACTTTTGTATACCGATTTGTGGGTCGCATTTCCATTTAATGAATTCGACCCATTTAAATGGATGGGTACAGTGGGTTGCCTTTCTATCTGAAATGCTTCTAATGGGTCAAATGGTTGAGACGGGTTGAAGTCGCACAAAATGTATTTTTTAAATCAGTATACAATCTCCTAATCATCTTTTATATAGGATTTATATTGTTATGGTAATTTTTATTGGTTTTCTACTCATAATTAACACATCAGTTAATTATAAAAAACTTATATAAGAAAATATAGACCAAAAAGTGTTAGGGTCGACTCAATCTGCTTATCTTGTCACCTCTACTGTTTCATAACTGTTATCTTGTCTCGTAGTTAAGGATTTAATAAAATATATAATCTAAGGATTTAATATCGCGCGGATTATTGTATAGGTAGCAAGGAAAACAATGAACTTATGGTGTCTGTAAAGGAAACAAGTGGATCTAAAGCTGTAAATCAAGATTCGCCTCTAATAAATGAAGAAATGATAATCACAGTAAGTAGTATTTGCTGTTTGATAGTGTGTAATTTTGGCTACTGAGTTCACAATTGCTGAAGGAACATGTGATTAACTTTTGAAACGTTATTCTTGATATTTGGTTACAAGGAGACCATTTTCTTGTGTAAATATAAGAAAGCAAAGAATTAAATACATGTAGTTAAGTTTGATGGTTTCTTTGCCCTTGCATTTCCTACAATTTTAAATTAGTTTTATTTTTATGTAGTGTAATGCGCCATATATTTGCAAGAACAATGGTCAGTTAGCATCAAAGTTAGCATCAATTAACTTCAATGGTGCAAAACATAATATCTCTGTGTACTCCATTTTGAGAAGAATGAACCTACAGTTTATAGTTCATCATTGCCTAAAAAGAGCCCACTTTCAACTTAAATATAATGTTTTGGACATTTTTACATGTGAGTATATACAAATTAACTAAACAGTATTCCCTCTTTAAAGAAGTAAGTTTAGGAAGATGAAACCTTTTCTAGTGTGAAGTTTTAAAGCAGAATACTTTTGTGACTAAACAAAATATAGAAGACTATAAAGTGTTTGGATAATTAGCTTTTGTTTGATTTGTTGGTTGTTCGATCAGGAAACATGTGAGGCAGAGGATGGCAAGAGCCAGCAGACTGGAGAAAAGGGAGGAGGGAGACCCCCAAAGTTGACACTTAGAAGAAAAGGTTTGAAATAAACTAGTTATCTTCTCTCTCGGGCTTTAGCTATTTAAGATACAAAAATCTAGTTGAGAACCACAACAAAACCACCATCCAGTTTTTCTGTGTATATAATAAATTAATTAGTATGACTATAAACACTTGAGTATGGTGTGGGTGGCCTCTAAATTATTATACTCATTTGACCTATTTAATTTTTTTAGTTTACCTGTTTGACTTGTTTGCAATAGAAAGAACCTAAATAAAACCATTTTCATATAGTGGACGGAAGAAAATTCCCAAAGCAAGAAAGTTGATTACCTTTATATATTGCATATTTTTACATATTGTTATTGTGGTGGCTTTGATGGTAGTTTTTGTGGTAAATGTATAGTTACCCTTTGCCAAAGGAATTTCAATTTGCTTATAGTCCTTGGTTGGTCCCTAGGCTGTATACCTACCTTAGGGCGTACACCATCAACTACATCTAACGATAAACAGTATTAAGATGTAAACAACTTGAAAAGAATTCGAGATGTCTGCCCAAAGTTTTAAATAAGTAGACATGTTTTATATGAGGAGCATAAATTGTAAAAGCTCTCTGAAATGTTGGATCTTATGCCTGATTTTCGTGTAATGCAAATATCCAGACAACCAAGAAGCAAGGACTACTGATCTTGACATTCAGCTTCTATCTATCTTGTATCCAGGCATGCAACAGAAGGCAGTTTTGAAGAGTAAGCACTTTTGTTCCATTAATAGAGGTGCCATAATGTGCAGGTCAGGAGGGTTGGGTGAAAATGGGTCATTCTTGGATGAGTTTGGTTAACTTTAAACACTTTTAGTTCTATTTTAAATATTCATATAGTTATTACATAACTAGTATTTTGAATATAATAAAACTATTTCGGACTGAGGTTGTTGCAAAAATATACTCCTTGGGCGACTTTCGACCTATTTGATCCATTTCATCTTTATCAAGTTTTTTGACCCGTTACCTATTAGAGATGTAACATAATCTGAATTGACCTTTTCCTAATCAAGTGTTGGGAATTGCCACCTTGAAACAATATGAGTTCTGATTCTGCATTTTTCTGCATACAATCTTCGTTCTTGTTGTACTTAGGAAGTTCCTGTCGTAATCCATGTGACAACCATGATGAATCTAATGATGCACTGATTCCAGCGGCAATTGTTGAAAATAGTGGAAGCACCGAATACCACAAAACCTGGCCATTTCTGAAGCAGTCTCCAATCCGGGCCGTCATTGAATCATATGAGTTGTACCTAAAGACTCCTCAAAAGCCACATTTTGCACTATTGAAAAATGTTAAAGAGGATTATCGTGAGGCTTTAGCCATCGCTCACACGGTGATATTTTCAAATGTTACTCAGACGATTTCGGATTTACAGCTGAATGATCCCATCAACATAATAAAAAATAGTTTGGATACTTTAGCTGAGTTAGAGACTCATGGGTTTAATGTTGGTGCTATGCAAGCTCGTTTAAACGAGTTACGTGTTTGGAAAGTCAAAGTGAGCCAGCTGGAGGAAAAGGTGAAACTTTTTGAGAAAGATCTTGAGAAGCACAATGGCGAAAAGCCAATACTTGAAAACAAGATAAACGAACTTGAAGAGAAGACCAAGGAGTTGCAAGAAAAGCTGTTGGAGAATGATGATGAAATTGATAGGCTGCAATCAAATAAGCTTCTTGCTAAGAACCAAATCAAGTTATGGGAGCTTGCTTTTGAAAAACTTGCAGCCAGCCCATTCTAAGTAGCAAGGTCTTCTTTTGGTGATGTCTTTTGCTGTCGTCTCTAGTGCTGTCTTTACTCAGTGTTGTTTCATCCTTGTAACTATTATTTAGCTATGCTAATTATGAAGAACTGCCTGATCTTAGTAGGTGATATGTAACTTAAGCCTGTATCAACCCTCATGCTTCTATCCTAAAGTGAAAAGCTTCTTAAATACCGTCATCATTATTGTTCATGTGAGTCATTGATGACTTATCTGTTCGGGTATTTGGGTATGAACCAATGTATAGCTCTACTCTATAGTAAAAGTGGTAACAATTTGAAGCTCAAAGTCCTTAGTAATCCCTTGCGTATCAATAGTATTAAGAATGAATCATATGAAGTCATAGGCTGAAAACATTTATGTTGGGCGTCACTTAACCACTAAATCTAGAAGATTGTTTGGTTAAAATTGAAAGAACGACCAAAAACAAGTATCGCTCATGTTTGTTCGATTACTTTATGGCCCCACAGACATAATATAAGCTCATTTTGTTAAGGATGGAACACGAACAAATTAAATAATCTGTCCTCATGAATGTTCGTTTTCGTTAACTTATTTGGTTAAAATTAAACAAACAAAGTAAGAAGCCTTCGACTGGAAGAGGCGCTCTCTTTGTTTCATTTGGTGGGTGCTAGCAAGCTAAACTCATACCCTTTTGTGTACACTAACCTTATTGAGGGTGCAATCCTATGTGGGAAGATTAATGTAGCAAGGGATCCTTTTAGTGTCATATAGTGTTAAAGGTATGAAACCTGATAACTACACATATAGTGTGTTGATTTCGTGCTTTTTTTTTTAAGGAAGGTCTTCTGGACGACGCAAAAAAGTTGTTTAGTGAAATGCAAGAGAGTGGTTGCGAGCCAAATGACTTTACTTACCGTGTTCTTCTCAGAGGATATCTACAGAACAATCGATATGATGATGTAACGATGCTTTTACACTCAATGGATCGAAGTGGTTACTATCTTGATCCTGTAACGATGACATTGCTACGTGATGCAATATCAGCTAGATCACTAGATACCACTATGTCAATATTGATTGGCAAGCTTGTGCGAAAACGAGAATTTCTTCCCTAGACATCAGTCACCGAGTAATGCTGAAAGATATCGAGTAATTATGGGGTGGGATAAAACAATATATTGTACCCTACGAGATGTAGGAAGTAGATACATCATACGGAATTGCATTTGGACTTCATTTACTTGCCTGCTTGGTTGACCCAAGCTTTGATTATGATGCAGACCCAATAGGAAGAGAAGAAAGGCTTTATGAACATCTTGCGTTTGCTTAAATGCAGGTATGACAAATTGTAAGGAATTATTGAAGATACTACTGATAGATACTGCTGACAGGTTCCTGCGGAAGGCTTAGTGACTTTCTGCTGATGACTGGTTCCTACGGACATCTAGAGATCCTACGGACAGAGTTTAACCGTGGATATAATTTATGTATTTTAGGACAAGATATGTAGAATATCTTTTATTAGTTTTTCATTATTCGTTTCTTGTAAGAAAGGTTAGGGTTTCCACTAGTATATAAGGAACCCTAGGTCATTGTAATAGATATAAGTTTGCTTGAAGTGATTGCTACAAACACGAAGAAACGACAAATCCCAACTACAGATATATAAGAGCCAGAACAGCTAAGGGCATTCCAATATCGATTTTCTAGTTAAATACATTACTAGATGTTTTTCCATACTTTTTGCATTCAGTTCTAGCTATTTCTGCACCTTCTGTTAGTACGAAGTTTTATTAATATTATCGATCCATAGAGGATCAAGTTTAGTATACGTTTGTTTTTATATTCCGCATAATAACAAGCTCACAGAGATTATCTAATTTAGTCTAGCTAGTGATTACATTAGTTGGCTAACGATCTATTGGCTCGTGATCTATCAAGGAATAGATCCCTACAAGTGGTATCAGAGCCACTAGATACTCTCTGTAACCTCTACACAATCACGTTACTACTCAATTATTACCTATGTCGGACAAACCAGGAGGTGATGTTGCTCTCTCTGAAGCAGGCTCTCTCACTCAACAACTACAACAAGTGGCCTTCTCCAACAGCAATGCAAAACTTCCTTTTCTTAGGAAGGATGAGTATGAAATCTGGGCCATGAAGATGCAGAATTGGATTGCAAGTGTTGATTATAACCTCTGGAATGTTATACTCAATGGTTGTCGTCCTAAAAAGCAAAGTGTTGATGCTAATGGGAAAGTTACAATATTAGAACCTGTTTCTGCTAAAGAAATTCTTGCTATTCAAAGGGAAAACAAGGCAAGAACCATATTGCTGCAGGCAATCCCTGATGACCACATGGGAGATTTTCATTCCATGACTGATCTAAGAGAAATCTGGTGGGCCATAAAAGCTAGATTTGGTGGGAATGAAGAATCAAAGAGGATGAGAAAAAGTATGCTGAAGATGGAGTTCCAAGAATTCAAGATTACTGAAGAGGAAGGTCTTCACAAAGGTTATGACAGGTTTCAGAAAATTCTGAGTCACTTGAATCAGCTGTTGGCCAGACCTGACAATGAGGAGGTGAACTCTAGGTTTCTAAGAGCCTTGCCTCCCTCATGGTCCCAGGTGAGTATATCATTGAAAACCAAAGGTGGCTTGGACTACCTCACCTTTGATGACTTGTACAACAAACTCAGAGCTTTGGAAGGTGACATAAAGGGATTCTCTCCATATGCAGCAACTCCTTCACAATCTGCATTTGTCAGTTCTAATTCAAACTACATGCCACATACCTATTCAAGTCCATCCTCAGCACCACAGGTTTACTCAAGTCCATCAACCCCAAGCCAAAGTCTTCCAATGACCACATTGTCCTTTTCAAGTGCTAATCCAATAACTCATCCAAAAATTAGCAATGTGATGGAAGATGTACTTCATTCTTTTGTTGCTGAAGTTGATAAACAACAACAAATAGCTTATGAAGATTTTGAGCAGATTGATGAACTTGCTTTAGAAGAATTGGACTTAAAGTGGCAAATGGCTATGCTATCTCTCAAGGTGAGGCGATTTGAGCAAAAGGTTGGTAAAAAGCTCAATGTTGATGGAAGAGATGCAGCTAGGTTTGATAGAAGGAAGGTGAAGTGTTATGCTTGTGGAGAAATTGGTCACTTTGCAAGAGAATGCACAGCTAAGAAGGGTGAAGCCAGTACCAGGTATTCAACATACAAGAAGAAAGAAGTAGAAGCTGGAGAATCAAAGGCCCTGATCACTGCTATAGATACTAATGTGGACTGGAATGAGCATGATGATGATACAAGCAACTCTTCTCAAATCTCCTGCATGGCGAGTTGTGATGATAGCTTTGGTCTCATGGGAATCTCTCCTCAGGTATCTACTTGTGCTTGTGATTGTGATTCTAAATATACAACTCTAAAAGAAGCTTATGATGATATGAAAGTTTTATTGAAGCTGCAACTTATAAAGAAGCTTATAAAACTTTAGAACAACAAAAGGTGTGGTTTCAACAAAATCAATTAGCTTATGAGGAAAAGATTAGAGTTTTAAGTAGAGATTTAGAATGTGCTAGCAATGAATTGAAATTTTCAGAAAAAGAAAAAGCTAGAATTCAGTCTGAGAAAAATATTTTGCAAGAGAAACTGGATAAAGAAGTAGCCAGGCATAAAGAATGGCTAGTTTCAGGTGATAAATTATCTAGGTTGCTCTATAGTAGTAAGTCTGTTACTGCTGAGATAGGACTAGGGTTTAAGAAGTATGTAGGTCCAGAAGCTAATCACTATTTAGATAAAAAGAACCATAATTATTCTATCCCCATTAATTATCTAAAAGAAGGTGAGATGCATGCTGTACCAGGACCTATCAGAGGTGTATTTATGCCTACCACCAAAACTTCTGACTTTGATGGTTCACACCATCTCTTTGGCAAAAAGTCTAAAGACTTGCCAAATAAGTTGGAAGACTGTCCATCCATAGGAACCCCTCAACCCACATCCCATAAGTTTGACTCACCAGAATCTAAGGAAACCACTGGCATTAGGATCAATGACTCCCCTGACACTAGAAGTATATCTAGTAATGATTCTAACACTTATGTCTCTTGTTCTTCCAGGGACAAGACCTCAGAGACCTCTAGTTATGCCAGCTGTGATTCCAAGACCAAGTCAGACACACCCAAGTCCTCAACAAAGATTTCTGACAAGTCAACTTACAAGTCTGTGGACTCTGAAGTTGCTGCTGATGAAGTTCTTTATCAACCAGCCTCTTCTGAAGACTTGTTATTTACTTCTTATGAAAACAATTCCTTTCAGTGTTTACAAAACAATTCTGTTTCTGATGTTTGTTTGAATAATTCTATGTTTAATAAGACATCTTTTGGATTTAATAAATCTTATAAGAAAAAGAAATGTTTTGTTTGTGGTAGCAAGTTGCATTTAATTAAGGTTTGTGATTTTCATGAAAAGAGGATGGGTGTTTCTGTTGTTAACAATAGACCTAGACATAAGTGGACTAATACCAAACCCTCACTAGCTTCACAGGCCAATTATCATGCCAGCAGAATGTATTCCACTCCTGCTGATTGGCCTGTTTATTCCAATAGGTCTGTTTTTAACAATAGATATATGCATACCAATAGAACTAGATATGGATCTCAACCATTTATTGGTGCTAATCATTGGTATGAAGATACTGACCCAATGAGTATGGGAAGGGGTAATTGGGATTCTGCTGCAAAGTCCTCAGCAGATTGTTCTTGGACATATAAAAGACCATTTAACTACAGGGAATCCAGGAACAATTGTGGATCTAACTCATCATCTTGGGTTCATCAGAATGATTCACAGGGCAGGCTAAAGTCTTTCATGACTTAAGTCTCTATATATATGTTGTTGTTGTATATTAACTTTCTTTGTTGTAGGAACATCCTCTTCTTAATAAAGACTTAGGTATTGTTGATAGTGGCTGTTCAAGAAACATGTCTGGTAATGAAGAGAAGCTGGATGACTTTGTGCCTTTTAATGGAGGCATTGTGAGGTTTGGAAGTGGAGTAGGAAGGATTACTGGCAAAGGAACCATTAGAACTCCAAAGGTGGATTTTGAGAATGTCTACTATGTGACGGAGCTTCAAGGATTCAATTTGTTTTCAGTCTCACAAATTTGTGACAAAAAGCTTCCCGTGCTTTTCACTGAAGATGGTTGTTTCATTCTTTCACCTGAATTCCAAATGCCTGATGATAATCTTGTGTTACTTAAGGCTCCAAGAAACCATAATCTGTATACCTTTGACTTGAATGATGTCAAGCCAGAAGGTGATCTTACTTGCTTGGTGGCTAAAGCATCCTTGGATGAATCTACAAAATGGCATAGGAGGATGGCACATGTTAATTTTAAAGTCATCAACAAACTTGCTAAAGATGGACTTGTTCATGGACTTCCTTCCAAGATCTTCACCAATGAGCATAATTGTGTGGCTTGTAACAAGGGAAAGCAACACAAAGCTTCTTATAAGGCCATTACCACTGTGAGCATAATCTCAGAACCATTGCAGCTGCTTCACATGGATCTTTTTGGTCCTACATCCATCAGGAGTATTGATCATAAGTACTTATGTTTGGTGATCACTGATGCTTTCAGTAGATTCAGTTGGACATTTTTCTTAGTGACTAAAGATCAAACCTTTCAGGCACTCAAAGAATTTATGGCTCTAGCTGAAAATCAACTTAACAAGAAGATTAAAGGTATTAGGTGTGACAATGGGACAGAGTTCAAAAATGCCAATCTTATTGAACTTTGTGGTTTAAAGGGTATTAAAAGAGATTTTAGCACTCCTAGGACTCCACAACAGAATGGAGTTGCTGAAAGGAAGAATAGAACCCTTATAGAGGCTGCAAGATCTATGCTTGCTGACTATAAGCTTCCCACCATGTTTTGGACTGAGGCAGTTGGTACTGCCTGTTATGTATTGAATAGGGTGTTGATTACTAGACCTCACAATAAGACACCCTATGAACTATTGACAGGGAAGAAGCCTACCATTGAACACTTGAAACCTTTTGGTTGTCAGGTGACCATTCTGAATACAAGTGATCACCTAGGCAAATTTGAAGCTAAAGCTGCTGAAGGATATATTGTTGGTTACTCAGCTCACAGCAAGGCTTATAGGGTTTATAATTTGGCTGCAAAGAAGATAGAAGAGAATCTTAACCTGAAGTTTCTGGAAGAGAATGTTAATGTTCAAGGAAAAGGTCATGAATGGTATTTTGACCTTGATTATCTTACAGATTATTTGGGTTATACTAGGCACAAAACTAACCCCTCTGCAGGTGTACAAGGGTCATCTTCTAACAATGCAGGTACCCTACAGGATGATTCAGACAGTGATTCAGAATGTGATGAACCCACTATTGTTGTAACAACTTTACCAATCCAGCTAGCAGATCCTCCTACCAAAGAAGCCTCTGATGCCAAATCTGCTGATGATGTGGAAAATTCAACCTATGTAGAAGATCTTGCTAGACTCAAAAAGCAAGAACATGCAGCTGCTGAGAAAGCTAAGAGACTTGGTCTTGAATTTGCTCAAGACACTGAAGCCCTCTTAAAACAAGCTGCTGTTGAAGAAAGCAGAAAATCTAATTCTGCTGATGCATCAGCTGATGCATCTGTTGATTCTGCTGATGGAGATTCTGCTGAAGGAATTTCTGCTGCAGTCCCTGTTTCCACTGAAGCTTCCACAAGTTTAGATGAACCTTATGGCAGGTTTCCAACTCCCTCAGATCTTGCTAATGTTGAGCAAAGTGATGGTATTGTTCAATCAGCTTCTTATGATGAAGACTTTGCTCCTACTTTAACCAATCTTGATACCTCAATTGATGTTAATCCTGTTACAATTAAAAGGATCAACACCATACATCCACATGATAATATCCTTGGTGATCCAAATGCAATGGTACTCACCAGGAGTGCCATTAAGAATACCAAGTTTGGGCAATGTGCATTTTTGACTTATGTATCCACTCAGAAGAGAGACAATCACACAGATCAGAAGCATTGTTTGTTTGCTTGTTTCTTGTCTCAAGTTGAACCCACAAGCATTAAACAGACTTTGAGTGAGCCTAGTTGGGTTGAAGCTATGCAGGAAGAGATGCAACAATTCAAGAATCAAGATGTTTGGGTACTTGTTGATCTGCCTGCAGGGAAGATTGCAATTGGGACCAAGTGGATCTTAAAATGCAAGAGGGATGCCAGAGGTATTGTGGTAAGAAATAAAGAAAGATTGGTGGCTCAAGGTTTCAGACAAGAAGAAGGGATTGACTACACTGAGGTCTTTGCCCCAGTAGCTAGGGTTGAAGCCATTAGACTATTTTTAGCCTTTGCCTCATATATGGGGTTTAAGGTCTATCAGATGGATGTCAAAAGTGCCTTCCTTTATGGAAAAATTGAAGAGGAAGTGTATGTTACTCAACCACAGAGCTTTGAAGACCCCCATCATCCCAAAAAGGTGTACAAAGTTGTCAAAGCACTTTATGGACTTCACCAAGCACCAAGAGCATGGTATGCTAGATTGTCTACCTTTCTATTGGAGCATGGATACAGAAAAGGAGCTATTGATAAGACCCTCTTTATTAAGAAGAACTCCAGGGATATCATTCTAGTACAGTTATATGTGGATGACATCATTTTTGGATCCACAAAGGAAGCATGGTGCAGGGAATTTTAAGATTTGATGAAAGGTGAATTTCAAATGAGTGCAATGGGGGAGTTAACCTTTTTCCTAGGGCTACAAGTCAAACAACACCCTGAAGGGATCTTTATTCATCAAGAGAAATATGTTAAAGATATCTTGAAAAAGTTTGACTTTGAACTTTTGAGGACTGCTACCACTCCATATGAACCACCCAAGCTTAAGAATCCAAATGAGCAAGATGAGGCTGTTAATGTTCATCTGTATAGATCCATGATTGGCTCACTCATGTATCTCACAGCCTCTAGGCCTGACATTACTTTTGCTGTCAGTGCTTGCTCAAGGCATCAAGTCACTCCCTTGACTTCTCATCTAAATGCAGTGAAGAAAATTTTCAAGTACATCAAGGGCCAACCCAAACTAGGCCTTTGGTACCCAAGGGATTCACCATTTGTGTTGGAGGCTTACAGTGATAGTGACTATGCTGGAGCTAATTTGGATAGGAAATCCACAACAGGAGGTTGTCAATTTCTGGGAAGAAGACTCATCTCTTGGCAGTGCAAGAAACAAACCATTGTGGCTACTTCTACCACTGAAGCAGAATATGTGGCTGCTGCCAATTGCTGTGGTCAGGTACTTTGGATTCAAAATCAGATGTTGGATTATGGGTTTAACTTTATGAACACTAAAATCTACATTGACAATCAAAGTACTATTTCCATTGTTAAAAATCCTATTTTTCATCAGAGAACTAAACACATAGAAATTAGGCACCATTTTATAAGAGATGCAAATGAGAAGCATCTAATTCAAGTGCTTAAGATTCACACTGATGATAATGTGGCTGATTTGTTAACAAAAGCTTTTGATGGACCTAGGTTTAATCACCTAGTTGTCAACATTGGGATGGTTAACCCTTGAATGCTATGTTTGAGGGGAGGCATAAGCCTCAGGGGAGGCATATTGATTGATGCTAAACCGTCAACTTATATTGACCAAGGAATTGGTCAACAAAGTCAAACGCATCAGACCAAATCTCCGTGGAAGTATAGGGTTTCCCCGGGTCGTTATGTCCCGACGAGGTGTGAATTGTAATCAAACGGTTTCGTGATCGGGTGAATTTGGATGAGAAAGGGGTTTGTGTGTGATTAAACTATGGAATCTACAAAGAAATAGCTTAAATAAGCTATATGAATAAGACGGGAAGCTAAGAAAAACCAGAAACGATTTAAACCTAAAAACGCGTATGTTACGTTTAAATAAAACGTAAACGTACAAAATAAAAAGTGAAAATTGAAATCTGAAAACACCCAGGGGCGAAAATGACTTTTTTACAAACTACAAGATAAACAAAAATTTTTAGAAAAAGAAAATTACTTTTTACACTAATTAATTATTAATTATTAATTAAATACTGTTTATTACTAATTATTAATATTTAAAACACTTAAATACAATATAATATTATTTAAACACTAGAAAAATGAAAATAAAATTCCTAAAATTATAAAATAACTAAAAATAAGTTTTAAAATTAAAAATAAGTATTTTTTTCTTTTTGTGGATTTTCTATTAATTAATTAATTACTAATTAATTATTAATTACCTAATTAAACTATTTTAAATTATAAAAATTAGCAAATGAACAATAAAAATTCTAATAAAATTTATAAAATTATTTTACATTATATAAAAGCTAGGAAAAATATAAAAACTAAGTTTTGCTTAATAAAAACTAATTATGCTATTTAAAACTAATTATTAATTAATTATTAATTAAATTAAATTAATTCTAATAAATACTAAATGATAAAGTAAAAATCTGAGAAAATTATTATAAATACTTTAATATACTAGGAATTTAAGAAAAATATAAAATAGCTAAGTACTTAATTAAAATTTAAAAAAGAAAATTAAAATTAAATTACATTAAATAGAAACTATCACTTAATAATTAAATTGGATTTTTGGAATTTTCTTTTTGGAAACTTGTTTTATATCTAAAAATGAAAAACTTTTGTAAAAACAAACTTTTTAAAACTTAAAAATAATCAAAATATAAGCAAATAGGGTCAACAGTTGACTTTTGTTGACCAGATGTGGAAATGAGCTAAAATGGCTTAAAGTGGGACCCACAATGGTTGAATCTGATTCAATTGAGTTTAAGGAACATGAATAAGCTAGAAAAAGCCAAAGGGAGCCACAGATTAAGCTATTAAGCTACAAAAAAGCACATGAAACTTGCTTGGAAGCTGAAAAGTGGGACAGAGTTTTGTGACTAGTTCAGGTGGGACCCAGGGAGTATGAGGTCAAACCATGGGTCAAACCTAAGAGTGTGGTAGGAGGGGAGTAGAAAGGACCAACGGTTAGCCACTGGGACCCACTGGGTTGGCCAGAAAACCACCACCAAGTGGTGGTGGTGAGTGTCAGTTCTGCTGCAGCAGGGAGCTTAGCAGCCCTGCAAGCCACTTTGATCCAAGGTAGGATGCACAAGAAAAATCACTAAAATATAATAGATGTGGGAAACTGAAGATGAGCTGGGGGGCTTTGAGATGGAACAAGTTTCACCTCTTGAAGGCAAACACAAAAATCTACAAAATTACTTGAACTTTTGTAAAAATCTGAATAACATGCAATTTGACTTTTTAAGAAAACTTAAGATTTTGACTTTTTTGGATTTCTAATGGATCTTATAGACTGTAAATATGATTATAAAGTGAGATTAGGTTATATTAAGCTTAAAACAACAAATCTCTAACTGAATATGATGATGATGCCACTTAAAGAACCACAGATGACAAGTTATGAATCTAAAACCATGATTTTGACTTTTTATGCTAAAGGGTCTAGATTTTAACTGATATCTAACCTACTGTACCCTATTTAAGCATGAATCAATAAACACAGACAACAAAAACATCCCTAAACACAGAGGGAAACTCAGATCCAAACACCCCCTTATTGAAGTTGTTTTGAAAATTTGAAAGACAGATGGTGTTTCAGCTTAGGAAAAAGAGGGACAAGGTTTAATTTAGCTCTAACATGATTAAACCAGCAAGACTAAACCCATATTAAGCAATCTATGTTAAATAGTAAGCAAAAAGGGTGAATGATAAAAAATTGACTAGTGAGATATAAAACCTAAACTAATGAAGTTTAAAGCTACAAGTTACATGTTGAGCAATATTGAACATAAATAAGCTACCTATAACTACCAATAAGCAGAAAATGATCAAATCAAATATCAAAGTACAAATAAGCAGTTGATAAGCAAAGGTGGTAAAAATGGAACTTACAAGTCCCAATGCTCAAAATCAGTGCCTAGCTTGTATCTACAAGCTCAACCTACAAGCTTGTTAAACCAATAATAATCCCATGAATCCTCCCTGAATAAGCTCTATTGCTTAAGTCAATAAGCAGTTTGACTTTCATTGACTTTTGTGGAATTTTGAACCTAAACTTATTTAAAATTTGCTGAGTTCATACATAACTTAAATGAAGCTTAAGGAACAGTAATCACCCTCTTTTAACAAACTTAAATTCAAAATGAAATTTCACATAAAAATGATACTAATGAAACCTTACTTCATTAACTGAAATTGAGATTGAAACAAGTTTTTTATTACACTGAGATATTTGGAATTACATTTAAAACTAAATTTTACACTAGGAATTTGAGAATACAATTGAAAAATAGACTAAACTAAATTACTAACTAAAATTAGCTACTAACTGTCCCTTTGCTTCTTTTTCTTGACTTATATTGACCAGTGCGGGTCCCACATCTTTTCCCACTTCTCTTTAGAACCATTGGATGAGTTGTTAGTGATCATGGCCATTGAATGGTTTTGGCGGGAAAAAAGAATCAGGCCAGTTGGGGATTGCTTGTAGTATTTCATGGGAATTAAATGGAGTTTGGAATTTAGCATTTGGATGGGGAACAAAATATGGGGTGAGTGAGGTGGAGGAGAGGGCATGGCAGGTTGAGGCAGAGCAAGTGGGGGGAAGGAGATGGAGGGTCAACGAAGGTTGACTGAGGTTTTAAATAAAAATGGACGGGGGTTTTTATTTGTGGGATTGGGCTGATGTTGGTGGGCTGGGAAAACAAAAATGGGCTTGGGTTTGGTATTTTGGATTTGGAAATAAAAAAGGGATCCGTTTGGTGTGGTATTTCTAAGCAACAAGGACCATATTTGTAATTTGGCCAAACTTGGGGCTGAAAAGGTAATTTTCACAAAGTATTCACATGGACTACTTTTGACAACATTTGAATATTATTAGGACCAAAATTACACTTTTCCAAAATTTTAAACCCCGAGGACTATTTTTGCAAAATGTGAAAGTTTAAGGGACCAAAATGTAATTTTCTCAAAACTTCACACCAAGGACTAAAAATAACTTTTGTAACTTCCCAAGGACCCAAAATGATTTTTTATTCAAAATTATCGCACCAGGGACCAAATCTGTCAATTACTGAAACTCCAGGGACTAAAACTGTAAATTCTCAAAACTTTTCAGATTTTTCACCAAAGGACTAAATATGATAACTTATGATTTTAAAAGCACCTTTGGTGACTTTTCTTTCCAAATAAATGCTCAGGGACTATTTTTGCCAATTTTTGAAACTTGGGGGACTGAAACTGCCAATTTTGTAAACTTTGTATGTTTTTCGTCTGTTTTTACTCGTTTTGCATCTAAAACATGTAAAACACAATTTTGAAATATATTTGGTATTTTGATGCATTTCTGAGTATTTTTGTATGTTTTGCAGTTCAGATTTGACCAAAAATGATGAGTGTTTGAGCACTCATCAATCCCCCACACTAAACTATTGCTAGTCCCTAGCAATACTATTTTGAAAACTTGATGGATTTGAAAAACTCTTTACGAAAAGCCATCACTTCTGGAGTAGCCAGGTGTGAGAACTGTGGTACACCTGATAACCGTGTGATTTTGAGCAAACCACCAGCTGTCAACGGATTTGAGTAGTCTTTACCAAAAGCCGTTTGCTTCTGGACTAGCCAGCTCTTGATGGAATAGTCAACATCTTGGTGAGCTGATTACCAATTATGGATTTTCCACGGCCTTTACCACAAGCCATAATCTTGCGGGCTAGCCAACTCATTTGTTTTTGGGGAGTTGAGAAACCATACAATTTTGGGCAAATTGCAAGCCGTAAACGGATTTGAGATGTCTTTACCAAGAGCCGTTTGCTCCTGGACTAGCCAATCCCTTTTGTCGGTTAGACAAGGCGGACTGATTACCACAAAAATTTTGAAACATTAGTGAAAAATTTTTAATTTTTTTTTTAAATTTTGGCTAAAAACGGGGGTATTATATAGTAAAATGTGATAAAATTCGCTAGAATAGCAAAATACCCCCCACACTTAGGATGAATATTGTCCTCAATATTCAAAATCCCGGCTATTATGCCGACATTTTGAATGTAAAAGGGCAACATTACAAGCTAAGCGTGGAAAACACCATTTTGTTTTTCACGTCATAAGTAACCATAGCATGGGGGACTCCCCCACACTTAGGGTGAAAACCCTATAAGCATGCTACTGTTTTTGTTTACCGAGTCGCTAGCTTGACTCGACCCCGAATTCATTTGTCCTTGGGGAAGCATGATGTGGAAGAAACAATCTCAATCGGACTTTCATTCAAGATGTTTGGACAAACATTTGAAGCACGTGAAAGTTCCACACCGATGAGATAAGTATCCGGCTCAAAATAATGATATATGAAAATGCCGGGATCAAATATAGTGTCTTCATTCCCGAAGGAGTGAAAAAGAGAGGAAGTCACCTTGTAGGTGAAGAAAAGGAAGAAAACCATGATGAAAATCATGATTTGATATTCTTCCTCGAGAGCAGGCTCATTAGCCTGAATTTGGATTTCAAAGGTTAAGCTCGTAAACAACCCGGGAGGGTGGGTGGGAATTTGCAAATTCTCATGATTGAGTGCATCTCCCCCCGGGCTATCAAACACCGGAGGAGTCATAACATGATGAGTGAGTTCACCGGAGAACTCCTCATGAAGAGAATTATTCACAAGATGTGAATCTGTGAATGATGAGGCGAAAAATGGTCCGTTTTTAGGGGGTCATTTAAGCCCGAATCCGAATTTATTTGATCAAATATTGCCCTAAATCATTCCTTTTGTGATTTTAGGTACTTGGAGAGTGAATTCTGGAAAAGAAGCCATTTTGGACGTTTTTGGAGCATAAAAGTGAAGAAAACGGCAAAGTCTCAATTTTCCATGCTGGGAACAGTAGGTGACGGCGTCAAGAGTAATTTCGTGACGGCGTCAAACCTTAATAATAAAATCCGAGAGTTCATGAAGGCGTCAATAGTTTTCCTGACGGCGTCAAAACCCCAAGAATTAAAATCCGTAGTTGATGACGGCATCACATACAGGGCGTCAAGAGTAATTTGTGTGACGGCCTAGGCCTTGACGGCGTCAGAAGTAGATCAAGGCCGTCCGAGGAAGTATTTGGCGGCGAGATGACGGCGTCACACCTTTGTTCTTGACGCCGTCATCCCTATTTTCCTATATATAGTTTTCTAGTTTTTCACATTTGAAGAGAGAAGTTTTGGGAGAAACCCTAAAGACGATTTTGGTGTAACTTTACAGGTTTTTCAAGGGTTCCAACCCCTTGATACCTTGCATGATTAATCAAGATAAGTGTTCTTCTAATTCAATCAATATGTCTATGTGTTGGTTGTCTATATCTTGTTCTTGTCTTAATTCTATCATGCTAGGCTAAATCTCTTTTGTGTTTGCTTAGATCTAATGAAACCTAGGTATTGATTATGTGTTGATTACTTGTTTATTCTTGTTGTGGATGAATGATTTATATGTTAGGCTTAAGAAAACTGGCAGATCTCCAAATGGTAACATGCTTGAACGTCTTAAGAAACATGAACCGAGGCGTACTAGGTCTTTATTGGTTGTATTTAATGCATGAGCCACTATTTACAATCCCTATAGTTGTGCTGGGCATGGTGTAGGAGGAGATAAGAGCTCATAGAATTGGGGAGTTATGTATGCCACCCCATGAATGGTATTAAGGAATACAATCCGTCATCCATACAATTATAACAAGTAATTAACGTGTAAAAGATATCTAGGGAGTAGTGAAATCTAAGTAAACACATTTTCTCCAATTACTGCTCACAACCTTAGTATAATTAGTTTCTTTTCATTTTTAGTATTTTATTTTGATTGCATTTTAGTTTTGGGTTAGTTGAATAGCAACTAATTCCGCCCACTCTTCTAAAACCCGAGATTTTAATTGCTTTCCATAAAATATAAAAACACAAAAAATAATCATCCCTCACCTTTAGAACTAGTAACTAGGCTTTTTAATCCTAGCGACACTATTCCTAAGCTGAACGATCAATCCCCCGGTACTTGTCACTATACTATACTACAACGATCAGGTACACTGCCTGGTGGGGGTTGTAAGCTTCTCGAGATCCCTCGAGAGGTAAAGCCTGTTGCGATTCCCACGCATCAAGTTTTTGGCGCCGCAGCCGGGGAATAGTTATTGTCTAGCTTAGGATTTCTTTTTATTAGGTCTACTTGCTAGATTCCTTTCTAGTAAGATTTTATTTTTTATTTTTTTAGGTTCTCTTTAGTCTATCTTATTTCTTTGTGCCTTTGTTCGTAACTCCTTACCATCCGACATCATGGAAGGTGGTAACATCTTTGAACCCGTCATCCCACCACAACAAAACCCCCCATTAGAACCCCTTAGGCCCCGAACCTTAGGAGAGTACTCCCGACCTAGCCACCAAGGCTACCGAAACACCATTGAGCTCACCGGAGCCAATGTGACCCCCTTGCGATCCGACACCATCCGGTTGGTGCAAAGCGGATGTGCATTCCATGGACTTCTTTCCGAAGATCCAAACCAACATCTTAAGGACTTTCTCAAAATCGTAGATTCCATAGACCTAGATGTTGCAACTAGAGAGACTACCCGTTTACGCCTATTCCAATTCTCTCTATGGGATCAAGCTAGTCAATGGCTTGAGCGTTTACCCGTGGGATCCATCACTACATGGGACAATCTCGCCAATCGCTTCCTTACCCAATTCTTTCCGCCGGAAAAGACTGCAATGCTTAGAAGGGACATTTTGATGTTTGAGCAACAGCGGGGTGAAACTTTTTACGAGGCTTGGGCCCGTTTTAAGGATCTCCTCCACAAGATCCCTCATCATGGCATAAACCTTTGGTTATTAGTCCTGATTTTCTACGACCATGTTGACTATCACACTAAGCGCACCATCGACAGGGCCGTGGGAGGTAAATTGCGTGATAAGAACGCCGAGGAGTCTTGGGCAATTATCAAAGAGCTCGCTGTTGATAATCATGAGATGTGGGAATTTAAACATACGATAGAAGCGGCCATCAATGCAGTCTCGACATCTGGAGGAACCACCGAAATCCCCGATGAACTCCTATGCAAACTTGAGGCAAAAGTTGACTATTTTGAGGAAAGGCAAAGGCGACCTTTGAGTCCTAGACGGGCTACTGTCAATTCTGTCTCAAAAACAACTTCGGCACCATTATCTGAATCACCCTCTAGGGAAAACGCCGAGACTTTTCAGAACTATGCCCCACCTTGTTCCCCTCCCAAGGAACTTAGCTCGGAATTTGAGGCTAGGATGAGAGAATATATGGCAACTCACTCAGATCGGCTTGCTAGATTCGAAGAAGCAGTTTATAAACAAAAAGAGGAGATGCAGGAGAAAATGAATGAGATGTTGAGTCTATTGGAGGAGTATGCTAACCAGAGAACCCCCGAACGAATACTACTAAGGAAAGAAAGCGTCACTCCCACCACCCAGTTTGTTAACTCCATCACCATTGTCCATAAAGATAATGAGAAGGTAGAAACTCCTGCTAAACAGACCTTAGAAAAACCATCAGAATCCCAACCTTTGAGTTACTACCTGAAACATGATATAAACAAAAACACCATAACAAATTGGATTAAGGGTGATGGGCGTAACCAATCCTCCAGACAGATTCCTGAAAAAGAGGAAGAAGAGGAAGATGAATATGATACGCTTCCTGGAGGATCAGTATTCGAATGGTTACTGGTACAGAAAGTGGCTACTAAGCAGGTGGCATGTGGGAACTTTGAAATACCAACGAGCATCGGGGACTTGAAACATCTTAGTGCTTTCGCCGACCAAGGATCAGAAGTAAATCTTATGCCCCTAACTATTTACATCCAACTAACGTCAAAAATGCCAGCACCTACTCGTGTTAGGCTATCTCTTGTTGGACACTCGTACGTATACCCCTTAGGAATCGCAGAAGATGTGTTAGTTAATGTCGCTGGATTCATGTACCCAATTGATTTTATGATCATCGATGATAAAGGGGATGGATGCATGCTAATAATCCTTGGGGCACCATTCCTCACCACCGCTAGGGCTGTCATTAAGTATGAAGGTAGGAAGATTGAGCTTAAATCTGGAAAAAGAAAGATTAGCTTCCCCATGACCCCGCGAGGTGGGAATGAGAATTTGAGTTGGAGAATGATCAAAAACAACATTGGCGCGACACCCATTCGTGTTCAGAATAAGATTCTTGCATGGGAGGCAAGAATCAAAAGCTATAAGAAAGCTAAGGATGAAAGGAGAAAAAGCAGTAAGGTTCAGGTTGAACTCGAACATACTCGACACGAAAAAAACATACACCATTTGAGGAAGGGAACTTGGTGCTCTTGAGACACTTGGAAACAACAATACCACCCGATAAGCCAAGTCCTTGGTGGTATGGGCCATTCACAATCGAAGGATTGAGCCAAGATGGGGTAGCTAAATTGAGAAGCAAATTAGGTGGAATAGTGATTGCGAGTATCGATAGGCTGAGGCACTACCACCATAATAATAATGATCGCAACTACATGGGGTATATCATTTCAAATGATGAGATCACGTAGTAACCCATGACCTTGAGTCTAGCTACAAGACTCGTAAATAAAGAAAAGCGCTTCTTGGGAGGCAACCCATGCTTTGTGTGATTTTATTTGTTTGATTGTTATTTGCTTCCGTATGCATGCTTTATTTTTATTGTTGGTAGATCATGTTTCTAAACTAAATAAGTGGAAATACTTTACTATGTTGTTTAGCCTAGTCTTAACTCCAACCTAAAAGTATTTTTGCAAAAAATAAGTGTAAGGGGAAACCCCAAATATGTTTTTAAGAAACAAACCGATCATGATTCTCCACAATAATAAATGAACATGTATATTCGTATTTGTTAGAGTCAAATGCTTGTATTGAGTCATAATGAAGTTTTGCAGGATTTTCCAGGAAGTAGGACCAAGTTTTTCCAGAAATTTTCCGGAAACTTAACATAAGAATTTCTGCAGGTCCATTCTGACGGCGTCAGAGGTTTACTCTTGACGGCGTCAGGAGTTAAAATCTGGAAATTTCACCGGTTTTGTTTCTCTAACGGAGTCTTATGGTTTTTGTGAATTATTAAGTTTTATAATCTCCAGGAAATCTGCAAACTTTATTCCACAAGCATTATATCTTACTTTGTTTTCTAGGATTTAGTAACTTATATAGGATGCCGCCGATTTTACGCGAGGTTGTCTTGTCTATTTTTGTCAGGATTTACAGGTTATGCATGACAAGAAGATGATTTACATTCTGGAAGGGAAGCTTTGATTATTCATTTTCTTGGAGGAAGATTTAACCTGGCTATCCTATTATCCATACCGAGCGAATCAGGGGAGTATTTGATTTCATTCTTTATACTTTTTAACTTTTACATTCTTTACTTGAACATTGGGGACAATGTTCATCTTAAGTGTAAGGGGAGGGTAAAAAGATGATACCTTACATATGCACTTTCGCTTGAGTTTGTTTTGTTTGATAGTAGATGTGTAATAAAACTATGAGAAATACTTGTTAGTGCAATTTTAGCGCCAAATTTAAAATTTTTTACAACATTTAGGAGTGAAACTTTAACCATAGCAAGCGTCTCATGGATAGGAGATTGTATGACTAGCACATAACCGTATATTCAGAAAAATTTTCCACCCAAATATGTGAGGTTCGCCTTTAGATTTGATAGGAAAAGCATTTACTATTAGTGCTTATGAGTGTACCGGTAGCATTTAGATTCTAGAACTTGCGTTAGTGATGCATCCCGAGACCGCTAGTGAGACTACATTCCTGTAGTAGGATTTACTACATGATAAGAGGCATTAGGATCACCCTTGTGTTAAACCCGTATTATAATTACTTGACCATTTAAGTCATATTACTTGGCTAGTTAAGTCAACTAATTTTTCCCACACCCTTAGCGTTGTACTCATTTTTAGTACACGAAACCCCTAGTACACCCCTCCGAGCCTATCTTTTCGTTTCTAACTTTAAGCATTTTACTTAAAGGAAGAATTTGTTACACCCCACTTAAATGTACACCCAAATCGCCTTAGCCTTCCGTGTATGCACTCATTTTTAGTGCATTATTGTTATTTGTTAAACCCTAAGTTAACTTTCTAATTGATTACATGGTTGCTAAGTCGAGTCATATCCTTGTACATATTGTTTTGGGACGATTGGGACTCATGGGTAAGTACTTATTTTATGGAGTAATGGGGAAGAACATCATATTATTACCCCCATATGTACGTTAATCTTAAAAGTGCTCAAAGTGTTTTTATTCTCTTAATTCGAGTCATTAGATTAGTTTAATGTAAAGTATGTAAAGATTCAAGTGTAAGGGGAATATTCATTCCCTATGATGTATTATTTTGGATGGTAGGGTAAGAGTGTATGCAAAAAAAAAAAAAAAAAAAAAAAAAAAAAAAAGAGAAAAAAACATACGGACTACCATCCTTTTTTATTCTATGTTCATTTTATGTTTTTGTTATTTTTCATTTATTAGCTTAAGTCGAGTCTAGTCTTGGCTTAGCAACGCCCTATTGTACATGTAATTAACCAAGATTGTTAACTCGCCACCAGTAAAACTTCCTTTATCCAACAAAACCGTGTAATTCATATCCCTATACCTAACGTTACAACCCTTTAAAAGACCTCTTTGATAGTTTATCCTAGGTGCTTACGCCATGTGGTGGAGGTTTGATCCTTTCCCAAGCCTATGGTAATCTATTTTGCTATGACAGGTAGTGAGAGATATCTTCCGTTTCCATATTGTAATTTACACTTTATTACACCCGAGAGATGTGAGTATCTAAATACTATTTGTGAGGTGCTTGTGTATGACCTCCGTGCTTGTCTTTGGTCTTTAGTGGAACGATTATTTGTTGTAATTACTTTTATATTAGTGTTAAATGACCCCTAACTTGTCTTTTGAGTAGAATAAAAGTGTATTTGCTTGAGGACAAGCAAATCTCAAGTGTAAGGGTATATGATGAGGCGAAAAATGGTCCGTTTTTAGGGGGTCATTTAAGCCCGAATCCGAATTTATTTGATCAAATATTGCCCTAAATCATTCCTTTTGTGATTTTAGGTACTTGGAGAGTGAATTCTGGAAAAGAAGCCATTTTGGACGTTTTTGGAGCATAAAAGTGAAGAAAACGGCAAAGTCTCAATTTTCCATGCTGGGAACAGTAGGTGACGGCGTCAAGAGTAATTTCTTGACGGCGTCAAACCTCAATAATAAAATCCGAGAGTTCATGAAGGCGTCAATAGTTTTCCTGACGGCGTCAAAACCCCAAGAATTAAAATCCGTAGTTGATGACGGCGTCACATACAGGGCGTCAAGAGTAATTTGTGTGACGGCCTAGGCCTTGACGGCGTCAGAAGTAGATCAAGGCCGTCCGAGGAAGTATTTGGCGGCGAGATGACGGCATCACACCTTTGTTCTTGACGCCGTCATCCCTATTTTCCTTTATATAGTTTTCTAGTTTTTCACATTTGAAGAGAGAAGTTTTGGGAGAAACCCTAAAGACAATTTTGGTGTAACTTTACAGGTTTTTCAAGGGTTCCAACCCCTTGATACCTTGCATGATTAATCAAGATAAGTGTTCTTCTAATTCAATCAATATGTCTATGTGTTGGTTGTCTATATCTTGTTCTTGTCTTAATTCTATCATGCTAGGCTAAATCTCTTTTGTGTTTGCTTAGATCTAATGAAACCTAGGTATTGATTATGTGTTGATTACTTGTTTATTCTTGTTGTGGATGAATGATTTATATGTTAGGCTTAAGAAAACTGGCAGATCTCCAAATGGTAACATGCTTGAACGTCTTAAGAAACATGAACGGAGGCGTACTAGGTCTTTATTGGTTGTATTTAATGCATGAGCCACTGTTTACAATCCCTATAGTTGTGCTGGGCATGGTGTAGGAGGAGATAAGAGCTCATAGAATTGGGGAGTTATGTATGCCACCCCATGAATGGTATTAAGGAATACAATCCGTCATCCATACAATTATAACAAGTAATTAACGTGTAAAAGATATCTAGGGAGTAGTGAAATCTAAGTAAACACATTTTCTCCAATTACTGCTCACAACCTTAGTATAATTAGTTTCTTTTCATTTTTAGTATTTTATTTTGATTGCATTTTAGTTTTGGGTTAGTTGAATAGCAACTAATTCCGCCCACTCTTCTAAAACCCGAGATTTTAATTGCTTTCCATAAAATATAAAAACACAAAAAATAATCATCCCTCACCTTTAGAACTAGTAACTAGGCTTTCTAATCCTAGCGACACTATTCCTAAGCTGAACGATCAATCCCCCGGTACTTGTCACTATACTATACTACAACGATCAGGTACACTTCCTGGTGGGGGTTGTAAGCTTCTCGAGATCCCTCAAGAGGTAAAGCCTGTTGCGATTCCCACGCATCAGTGAACTCATGTTCTGGAATAGACTCATCACAATCCTCATTCCGAATACCAAAGATTGGATTATCAGAAATCAAAGTGAATTCAGATTCGAATTCAAATAGAGGATTGGTGAGAGTAGTGTTAAATGTTTCGGGAACCAAGAGATTAACATTCTCTATTGGATTGTCGGGATAAGAAGTGAGTGACAGATCATGATATAGGAGACTTTCAATTTCTCCCAGATCGGCTTGGAAATCGAGGATACCATCATCACTTTCCAATGAAAGTGGATTGATGTGAGTAAGTTCATCGGCGAACTCCTCAAGAAGATGATCAGCATCAGTTTGTGGAACTGATGCCTCAACATACTCGATGTCTCCATAAGATATACAATCATCGCTAAAATCTGAGAAAGTCTCAAATTGATCTTTAGGACACTCAATAGGGGAAGGAATATCACACATATCATCCAAAGTTCCCTGTGACTCTCTCGGGATTGGGACAAGGATCTCAACACTAGACTTTATTAATTCGTCCGATTCCTTATTAGGAACAGTGCTAAGATGCTCATCCCCCATGATCAGAGAGTGAGTGTGAACTTCGGGTGTGGTAACAACAGACTGAGGGAGATGAGAGGAGCTAGCATTCATGGAATTTTCAAGTTCCATTTGTTCAACGGCTAGTAATTTCCCCGTCTCATTATTTTCTCCCTGATTTTCCATGGAAGGAATCACAAATGATGAATTTGATGAACCCGTATAAAGTTTAGAAATATCAAGGGTAACTTCATCATCATCATCATCGTCGAGAAGAGCAGCACCGCGAAATATGGCACGTGTTTGAGCTGCTTGTTCTAAGACAAGTAATTCTTTCATACTCAATTCGTTTCTAGCCTCTCGTTCTTCATCAAGTAATTCTGCCATAGATTTCTCACGAGAGTCTCGAAACGGTGTAGTAGCCAACTCCTCCTTAAGTTCTTTCAATATCTTAAGAGCTTCTATTAAAATGTCTTGCTCAGTAACAAGAGGAGTTGCTTGAATCATTTGGTACTGTGGAGGTGGGTCTGAAAACGAATAGTCGTAATTGTTACAAGGAAATGGATTCCCTGTTTGACAATCAGAGCTAGTGTGTGGACCTCCACAATACTCACAACAGTAAAACTGATGTGGCTGTGAGTCGTATGTGCTAAAGTTATAATCGTTATCAGGAAACTGCTCATAGACAAGCGTGTTTCCCGATTGACAATCAGAACTGTAGTGTGAACCACCACAGTACTCACAACAGTAAAACTGCTGAGGCTGATGGTATGGTAACTGATGGAATAAATCAGTCGTGTCATGGTAGGAATAGGGATTCTGGTTATAGACAGACCCGTTTCCTGACTCTACCATGCCACAGCTGGGGCAATTGCCACCATTATGAGGATTACCACACCATTGGAAAACCAGAAAGTGTGGATGAGACATAGAAAGAATCAAATGTGTATAGAGGGGTAGGGATGAAGAATCAAAGATGTGAGAGAGTAAAGGTGAATATTTTTGGGTTTTTGGAAAGACATTTTGTACAAACAGGAAAGAAAATGTTTTTGTGTTTTTTGTGTTCGTTGAAAACTTGATTTAAAATGTTTTCGGGGACAGTTTTGTTTTGAAAATAGGAAAATATGAACAAATGATGGATAAATGTACAATGGAACGAATTCCAAAGTCACTAATCAGAACCGTTTAGATACGCACACAACCTCCCCGGCAGCGGCGCCAAATTTTGATTGATGCTAAACCGTCAACTTATATTGACCAAGGAATTGGTCAACAAAGTCAAACATCTCAGACCAAATCTCCGTGGAAGTATAGGGTTTCCCCGGGTCGTTATGTCCCGACGAGGTGTGAATTGTAATCAAACGGTTTCGTGATCGGGTGAATTTGGATGAGAAAGGGGTTTGTGTGTGATTAAACTATGGAATCTAAAAAGAAATAGCTTAAATAAGCTATATGAATAAGACGGGAAGCTAAGAAAAACCAGAAACGATTTAAACCTAAAAACGCGTACGTTACGTTTAAATAAAACGTAAACGTACAAAATAAAAAGTGAAAATTGAAATCTGAAAACACCCAGGGGGTGAAAATGACTTTTTTACAAACTACAAGATAAACAAAAATTTTAAGAAAAAGAAAATTACTTTTTACACTAATTAATTATTAATTATTAATTAAATACTATTTATTACTAATTATTAATATTTAAAATACTTAAATACAATATAATATTATTTAAACACTAGAAAAATGAAAATAAAATTCCTAAAATTATAAAATAACTAAAAATAAGTTTTAAAATTAAAAATAAGTATTTTTGTCTTTTTGTGGATTTTCTATTAATTAATTAATTACTAATTAATTATTAATTACCTAATTAAAATATTTTAAATTATAAAAATTAGCAAATGAATAGTAAAAATTCTAATAAAATTTATAAAATTATTTTACATTATATAAAAGCTAGGAAAATTAAAAAAACTAAGTTTTGCTTAATAAAAACTAATTATGCTATTTAAAACTAATTATTAATTAATTATTAATTAAATTAAATTAATTCTAATAAATACTAAATGATAAAGTAAAAATCTGAGAAAATTACTATAAATACTTTAATATACTAGGAATTTAAGAAAAATATAAAATAGCTAAGTACTTAATTAAAATTTAAAAATTAAAATTAAATTACATTACATTAAATAGAAACTATCACTTAATAATTAAATTGGATTTTTGGAATTTTCTTTTTGGAAACTTGTTTTATATCTAAAAATGAAAAACTTTTGTAAAAACAAACTTTTTAAAACTTAAAAATAAGCAAAATATAAGCTAATAGGGTCAACAGTTGACTTTTGTTGACCAGATGTGGAAATGAGCTAAAATGGCTTAAAGTGGGACCCACAATGGTTGAATCTGATTCAATTGAGTTTAAGGAACATGAATAAGCTAGAAAAAGCCAAAGGGAGCCACAGATTAAGCTATTAAGCTACAAAAAAGCACATGAAACTTGCTTGGAAGCTGAAAAGTGGGACAGAGTTTTGTGACTAGTTCAGGTGGGACCCAGGGAGTATGAGGTCAAACCATGGGTCAAACCTAAGAGTGTGGTAGGAGGGGAGTAGAAAGGACCAAAGGTTAGCCACTGGGACCCACTGGGTTGGCCAGAAAACCACCACCAAGTGGTGGTGGTGAGTGACAGTTCTGCTGCAGCAGGGGGCTTAGCAGCCCTGCAAGCCACTTTGATCCAAGGTAGGATGCACAAGAAAAATCACTAAAATATAATAGATGTGGGAAACTGAAGATGAGCTGGGGGGCTTTGAGATGGAACAAGTTTCACCTCCTGAAGGCAAACACAAAAATCTACAAAATTACTTGAACTTTTGTAAAAATCTGAATAGCATGCAATTTGACTTTTTAAGAAAACTTAAGATTTTGACTTTTTTGGATTTCTAATGGATCTTATAGACTGTAAATATGATTATAAAGTGAGATTAGGTTATATTAAGCTTAAAACAACAAATCTCTAACTGAATATGATGATGATGCCACTTAAAGAACCACAGATGACAAGTTATGAATCTAAAACCATGATTTTGACTTTTTATGCTAAAGGGTCTGGATTTTAAGTGATATCTAACCTACTGTACCCTATTTAAGCATGAATCAATAAACACAGACAACAAAAACATCCCTAAACACAAAGGGAAACTCAGATCCAAACACCCCCTTATTGAAGCTGTTTTGAAAATTTGAAAGACAGATGGTGTTTCAGCTTAGGGAAAAGAGGGACAAGGTTTAATTTAGCTCTAACATGATTAAACCAGCAAGACTAAACCCATATTAAGCAATCTATGTTAAACAGTAAGCAAAAAGGGTGAATGATAAAAAATTGACTAATGAGATATAAAACCTAAACTAATGAAGTTTAAAGCTACAAGTTACATGTTGAGCAATATTGAACATAAATAAGCTACCTATAACTACCAATAAGCAGAAAATGATCAAATCAAATATCAAAGTACAAATAAGCAGTTGATAAGCAAAGGTGGTAAAAATGGAACTTACAAGTCCCAATGCTCAAAATCAGTGCCTAGCTTGTATCTACAAGCTCAACCTACAAGCTTGTTAAACCAATAATAATCCCATGAATCCTCCCAGAATAAGCTCTACTGCTTAAGTCAATAAGCAGTTTGACTTTCATTGACTTTTGTGGAATTTTGAACCTAAACTTATTTAAAATTTGCTGAGTTCATACATAACTTAAATGAAGCTTAAGGAACAGTAATCACCCTCTTTTAACAAACTTAAATTCAAAACGAAATTTCACATAAAAATGATACTAATGAAACCTTACTTCATTAACTGAAATTGAGATTGAAACAAGTTTTTTATTACACTGAGATATTTGGAATTACATTTAAAACTAAATTTTACACTAGGAATTTGAGAATACAATTGAAAAATAGACTAAACTAAATTACTAACTAAAATTAGCTACTAACTGTCCCTTTGCTTCTTTTTCTTGACTTATATTGACCAGTGCGGGTCCCACATCTTTTCCCACTTCTCTTTAGAACCATTGGATGAGTTGTTAGTGATCATGGCCATTGAATGGTTTTGGCGGGAAAAAAGAATCAGGCCAGTTGGGGATTGCTTGTAGTATTTCATGGGAATTAAATGGAGTTTGGAATTTAGCATTTGGATGGGGAACAAAATATGGGGTGAGTGAGGTGGAGGAGAGGGCATGGCAGGTTGAGGCAGAGCAAGTGGGGGGGAAGGAGATGGAGGGTCAACGAAGGTTGACTGAGGTTTTAAATAAAAATGGACGGAGGTTTTTATTTGTGGGATTGGGCTGATGTTGGTGGGCTGGGAAAACAAAAATGGGCTTGGGTTTGGTATTTTGGATTTGGAAATAAAAAAGGGATCCGTTTGGTGTGGTATTTCTAAGCAACAAGGACCATATTTGTAATTTGGCCAAACTTGGGGCTGAAAAGGTAATTTTCACAAAGTATTCACATGGACTACTTTTGACAACATTTGAATATTATTAGGACCAAAATTACACTTTTCCAAAATTTTAAACCCCGAGGACTATTTTTGCAAAATGTGAAAGTTTAAGGGACCAAAATGTAATTTTCTCAAAACTTCACACCAAGGACTAAAAATAACTTTTGTAACTTCCCAAGGACCCAAAATGAATTTTTATTCAAAATTATCCCACCAGGGACCAAATCTGTCAATTACTAAAACTCCAGGGACTAAAACTGTAAATTCTCAAAACTTTTCAGATTTTTCACCAAAGGACTAAATATGATAACTTATGATTTTAAAAGGACCTTTGGTGACTTTTCTTTCCAAATAAATGCTCAGGGACTATTTTTGCCAATTTTTGAAACTTGGGGGACTGAAACTGCCAATTTTGCAAACTTTGTACGTTTTTCGTCTGTTTTTACTCGTTTTGCATCTAAAACATATAAAACACAATTTTGAAATATATTTGGTATTTTGATGCATTTCTGAGTGTTTTTGTATGTTTTGCAGTTCAGATTTGACCAAAAATGATGAGTGTTTGAGCACTCATCACATATGCCTCAGGGGAGGATTGTATATGTTGTATATATATAGATTATTATGTTTACTAACTTTCTTTTGCAGGTTTTTACTAATATTGTACAATATTCTGGTTGTTCTTTTGTGCTTTTGTGTTTTGTGTGAATGTCTGGTTTCAGGTCATGTTCCTGCTGATGCTCAATGGTCTACATTCAGTGGAATAAGATGTAAAGACATTAAAGTTTATTTTATTCATAAGTGGCAAGCTTGGTACATCAAGATCAGTTTTCAGAAGAAACACAGAATACATAAAACATCAACAAAATAAACAACCACCATCCTACCACCACATCCCTAAACTGCAATAAACCACCAACATACCAACACACCCCCAAGGAACAGCCTAATCCATCTTTCTTTTCCCTTTACCCAAGTCCTTTGGGTCTGGCATCTTCTTGTGGATTCCTCTGGATTGCATGTCCTTGTTCCAGAGTTTGGGAGCTGCAAGACCAAGCACCACCTTCAATGGACCCTTCTTTCTGACTGAGGACTGTGGCTCTTCAGGGACAGAGATTCTTCTCATATCTGCACAAACTCTTTCCATTTCACTTGTTAAGAATGCAGTGACAGGGGTGAAGTCAGGGACAACCATAGCTAGAGGAGCTGGTGCTTCCTCAGCTTCAGTGGTTTCCTCTGATGAGGTTGGAGATGGACATAACTCTGAAGGACCTTCATTTAAGTAGTAGTATGATCTTTGGATTTGAGGTATGTCAAAAGTAGAGTCTGATGAATCATAAGAAATTTCAATGACATTGGGGGATGGCTTCATGACTCAATTGTAAAAATGACTTTGGGATTTGTTTTTGTGGAATGGTGAGTTGATTATGACTTGATGACTTATTTTATAGACTTGAATTAAGTTTACTGGGAGTTAATGAAAGTTAATGGGAGGTAGTTGAGTCAGTAGCAATTACTAAGTGTGCAAGTTGTCCACTTAATTGGATTCTTCGGATGAAGGTCAATGGTTTGACCAACATGCTGCTGATACTAGTTATCTTGTTGTTAAAGTGTGTTCCTGCTGATGGCCTATTCAAGTTTAATTTGTTCAGGGGAATGCTAATCTTAAGAATTTAAACAAACAATATTTAAGAAAGCAAATTTTATTGATTCTTCAGAGGTACAATACAAGATAATGAAAGTGAAAGACAAACAACAAAGTCCCTATTCTACTTTGCCCTTACCCTTGCCGTCCACAGTCTTCTTCTTGCCCTTGTTATTGATATTGAAGAGTCCTTGCCACTGAGGACAGGGCAGACCTAGTACAATCTTTCTGGTCTTTGGCAATGGAAGATTCACTTTTCTTTTTCTTGGACAAGAGGACTGAGGCTTATCAGAGGTTGTAGAAGTGTAAAGTTCATCATTCTCATCATCCTCTTCATCAGAAGATGTAAAGAAGATGAGAGACTCATCAGGAATGGGAACTCGATTTGCACTCTCCAATTTATTCCACTTTCTCTCCAACTCTCTCTGATACTCAGGATCATCAATCTCAGAGGGATATGGTGGAAGATCTTCAGATGATGATGAACATGGTGCAGGCACATCATGTTTCTTCTTCTTAGCTTGTTCCTTTGTGAGACCACGAGGACGTGTTGGCATATTCCATGGTGGTGGAGATGTTAATGAGTCAGAAGTATCTGATGAGTCAAAAGCAAGGTTGATGATAGGTTGATTGGAAGCCATGAATGTATCTTTGGCTGGAGATATGAAAATTAGGGATTTGATTTGAAGGTTGAGAGATTTGGAGATAATTAGTCTTTATTTATAAGATCCCCCAACCGCGTGTCATTATTACCATTAATGCGAGGCAGTTTGGAGATAATTAAGGGTTCTTTGAATTTTGAATTTAAAAGATCTTTGTTAAAGATATTTGGTTTCCACTGAATGGTAGATTCTGCTGAGTGATGCTGCGGATGGATCTGTTGACCATAGTCAACATTTGACTATTTTCTGCGGATTGACTATTTGTTTTCAGCCGTTTGATTTGGTTTCTACGGATGAGTCAGTTAATTGGGATTTGCCTTAGTTGATTATTGGTCAATGATTTCTTTCCAATAATTCACATAAGTTTCATTCCACGTTTGGTAACTTCCATATTTACCCAAGATGTGCATATCCCACTCCCAAATTAACTGATTCCTTCTCATTATATAATTTCAAAAACCATTTCAATATTTTTCAGAACACCCAACCCTAATTTCTCATTCTACATCAATGGCTGAACTCTATTTCAAAGGAGATCATAATAAACATGCTTTTCTTGATCGTGGAAAGAATGATGAAGATTATGTGGACATGATGGAATTTCTTCAAAGGTCTAAGATTCGTTATGCTCTGCTACAGTATCCAGAGGTTATTTATGAATATCTTGTTGTACAATTTTGGGAAACCGCTCAAATAAGGATTGTTGAAGATGGACCAACAGAGATTGTTGCTGTTATTGATGGGGAAGAGCATGTGGTTACTGAGTCATTGGTCAGGACCAAACTACAGTTGGATGATGAAGGAGGGGTGACTGATTTGCCTAAGAGTGACATACTTCGAGGACTTCAGGCTGCTGGTTATACTGGTGATGGGAAAGTATGGTACAAGAACTTGTTTTGTCCAAAATGGAGATTTTTGGCACACACCCTACTTCAGTGCATGGGCTCCAAGTCTGGTGGATGGGATCAATTCTCTACAGACATTGCTCTTGCTATTGTGTGTCTCTCTCAGGGAAGAACATTCAACTTTTCTAGGTATATCTTTGATGCTATGCTTGAAAATGTTAAGGATACCAAACTTAAATATTTATTGTATCCTAGGTTTCTTCAAATCATTTTGGACATTGAGACCAATGATCCCACTCACTTGCCGGTTATAAGGGCTTATCTAAAAAGTTGTTTTCTCAAATGAAATTTAGATTTACTGGTAATATAAGACCCTTACTTCCAGCTATGTTGCCTGGTGGCAATGCTCCTGATGGAGTAGCTGCTGATGTAGCTGTTGATGCCCCGGTAGGCAATCCTCCTAATGGAGATGCAGCTGATGTAGCTGCTGGTGGTCAGGATTCCCCTGATGCTCAAGCACCAGAGGATTCTCCTGAAAGAACTGAAGATGTTCCTGATGCAAATGCTTCAGTTGCTTCTGATGTTCAGCCTCCACTCTCTCCAAGGCTACCCACACCTGTACATTCACCAATGGATATCAATTCTCCTGAGCATGATCTCAATGAGAATTTAGGCTTTGACCAACCTGTAAACTCACCACAATTTACAAGGCTTCCTTCACTCAGTCCTTTGAGACCTCACTTTGAGGAACATGTAGATGTAAATGTAAATTTAGATTATTCTACTCACAGGACAAATGATGCTCCAAATGCCACAGATATCCCTGTTGGTGGAGCTGAAGGTCTTGTTACTCTCACTTCTGTATCAGCTTTTTTGAACAGGTATGTATTAAAGGTGGACAAATTGGAGAATGACCTGAACTTCACCAAAAAGAATCTTAGCAGTGCTGTTCTGACTCTAATTGGAAGAGTTAAGAAGTTGGAGGGTAAGCTGAAGCAAAGAAAGAGGCAAGGTGTAGTGTATGATTCAGATGAGGATTCTACTAAAGCATCCGACAACATTGATTTAGAAGGCCTTGAACTTCTTGCTGCTACTACTTTGGAAAGTGTTCAGAAGAGTGCTGACATCAGACCTGAACCATCTGTTGCTCCAATTGCTGATGTTGCTCCAACTGCTGATGTGGCTCATGCTACTGATGCAAGTGTTTCCAAGGAATTCAGAGAACAGAAGTCTGCTGGTGTTGCTCATTATGTCAGAAGGAAACATTCTGCTGATAAGAAGTCTGCTGATGTTCCTAGTCAGAAGCCTTCTGCTGATGTTTCTAGAAAGGAATCTTTTTCTAATTCCTTGCCAGAAGTGGGCATTCCTGGTCCATCAGTAGATATTCCAGGTGCTCTTCCTCAAGATTCTCCTGATAAGACTTTTGTCCCTCCTCAGAAGCAAGATAAAGGTAAGTCTATTGTGATTGATCAAGCCATTCCTTCTAGAGTCAAATCCAAGGAGGAACTTGCTTATGAGAAACTTAGTGAGAATGTTGCTGCACATATGCAAGCTAAAGAGGATGCTGCAGTTACTAAAGATCAATTGGATTTGAAAGCTTCAGAAGCATTGGCTAGGAAAATTCAAGATGACTTGGACAAGATGGGACCTCAGTATACTACCACCTTGCCTGCTGAAAGAAAGAAGGAGTTTGATGAGATAGCTAAGAATCTTACTGCTGAACAATGGGAGCATTTGGCTGAACAGGTTGCTTCAAAGCCTAATCTGGGTGAATCTGAGCTTGGAGTTGATAATCCTGATTTTGTTCAGATGATGGTTGAAAGAGGAAGATTACTGAGACAACAAGCGGCAGAAATTAAAGCTAAGTATCAAAAGGAAAGACCTTGGACAAAGAATGAAATCAGGAAATATATGAGGAACTTTGTGAAGAACCAGGGATGTTCTATGTTTGGGTCAGGTTGGACTCAAAAGAAGGTTTGGGGATTTTCTGATAAGCAGCTCACCTTCTACTATGACAAGATCATTTCAAATCTTCATTCCTCTGGTATAACTGTTCAAGATGTGTTGGAATTTAGGGGAAGATTATTGGATGAGCCTCAAGTTAAGAAAGCTAAGATTCATGATACTGCTGATCAATCAGCTGAATCTATTGGGTCTTTTCATGGTGGTCAGGAGAATGTGCAACTTCATTCAGTTTTGCCTCAGAAGAATGATACTTCTGATGCTCAGAATGATGACACTCATGATGTTCAGATAGATGATATTCCTTCTGGTTCTCATCCTGATACTGCTGAATCTCATCATGATACCCCTGAAGCTCCACATGATGTTACCCATGATGTTTCAGAAGATACTCCAATTGAGGTACCTGATGATGATGATTCTGCAGATGTTCCTGCTGATACTTCCACACAAGTGCCTAAAGAAGAACCTGCTGATGGTCCTTCTATTCCTGTTACTGGTACTAGGAGAAAGACTAAAGCTGTCAAGAGAAAGGCTCCAAAAGATATTCCTTTAGAGGATAGTACTACTTTCTTTGATTATGCTTCTGATGATGGTCAAGACCCTGTTGTATGGGAGAAAATTGTGAAGTGGGAACTGGTTGATTCTGAACTTGGTCAAGGAAAAGTGAATGTAATAACTAGACAAGATGGATCTACTAAGACCTTCTTGTTTCTGAGTCAGATCTTATATATGGTGGACAAGCAAGATCTTCTCTCACTTTATGATTGGGTTACCAAGTACTATCAAGCTCATTCCCCTGATGACATTGGAATGTATATGATGGGTGATTTGCAGATTTTGTGTGATTCTTATAAAGGTGATTCTGGTGTAAGGTTTCAAGTCTGGAAAGGTCAAAAGACATGGGTGGTTGAATATTGGAAGTTCTTTCCACTTCCTAATGTTCATATGATTGTTACAACCACTGGTAAGACCTTGTATTGTTGGGCTGATGTTCTTTACCCTATCACAAAGGAAGTAATGCATCTCATGCTGGAGACAAAGTTATCAGTTCCTCTGGATATGACTGAAAATGATCTTCATCTTGCTGAACAATTGGTAAGGTTCATCAGAAGAAGCATCTTGACCAAGAAGGAACTAGCAACCAAGCATGGCATTCAAATGGATTCATATCTGCAATGATTTGATCTTGGTATTGTATTGTGTTGTATATTTTTTATTTTTTTTATTTTTTTTTCAAGTTAAAAAAAAAAAAAAAAAAAAAAAAAAAAAAAAAAAAAAAAAAAAAAACATTTTGTTGTATAGTATTGTGTTTATTATCTGCAGGTTTGGTTATCAACTTACCTGATGTTGACTATTCCATCATAAAGTTGGCTAGTCCAAAGGGTACAGCTTTGGTAAAGACTCATCAAGTCTGTTGATAGCTGTAATGGTTTGCTCAAAACCATAGGGCTTTTCAACTCACCCATGCTTTATTGTTGAGTAGTTGAAATGGTTGTCAATTGACCATGAATTTTTCCTTTCTGGATTCCAAATAATTGGCTAGCCCACATGTATATGGCTTGTGGTAAAGGCTGTGGAAAACCATATTTGGTATTCAATTGACCAAGATGCTAATTCATCAATAATTGACTAGTCCTGAGCAAACGTCTACAGGTAAAGACATATCAAATCCGTTTATAGCTGATGATTTGCTAAAAATCATGTGGTTATCAGTGTACCTTTGAACACTTGGCTACTCCAGTAGTGATGGCTATTGGTAAAGAGACATCAAATCTATTATTTTCAATGATTCACCTCTCACAGGAGTTAACACACCTGGATGTGATGAGAATAGTATGAAACTTTTATGTTTTGATGTACATTTAGTCTTGTGTTGCTGCAAAGAATGGTGTTTTTCACTTAGTTGCTGATCATAGAGATTCTGCTTATGAAGATTCTTTGCTGCTGATGTTTATTCACAATCATCTGATTTATGTTATTCGTGCTATATCAAGAAATCTTGAACTTAACTATGTCAAATTCAAGATTAGGGGAGGATTGTAAGGAATTATTGAAGATACTACTGATAGATACTGCGGACAGGTTCCTGCGGAAGGCTTAGTGACTTTCTGCTGATGACTGGTTCCTGCGGACATCTAGAGATCCTACGGATAGAGTTTAACCGTGGATATAATTTATGTATTTTAGGACAAGATATGTAGAATATCTTTTATTAGTTTTTCATTATTCGTTTCTTGTAAGAAAGGTTAGGGTTTCCACTAGTATATAAGGAACCCTAGGTCATTGTAATAGATATAAGTTTTAGTACGAAGTTTTATTAATATTATCGATCCATAGAGGATCAAGTTTAGTATACGTTTGTTTTTATATTCCGCATAATAACAAGCTCACAGAGATTATCTAATTTAGTCTAGCTAGTGATTACATTAGTTGGCTAACGATCTATTGGCTCGTGATCTATCAAGGAATAGATCCCTACACAAAAGTCTAGCCTGCACTTTCAGCAAGGTTGAAGATTGTACTTTTCCGTTGCCTGCTGCTGCACTTTAATCCCTCCCTTCTAGTTTTTAAGTTTTCTAAGGTATTAGTTTTTTATCGAACTATTTTGATTACATTTGTGGCACATGAATCTAATTGATTAGTCGGGCTGTTTAATCTATTTTCTTTACATCTAGAGATGTATTTATTTTATGGGATAATTATATAACTAGATCGTTGCCCTATGTCACTTTTTAGACCAGGGGTAATTTTAATTCGAAAATAGACCTGGCAACTTGTACAACAGGACACTTGTCAGCTTATGAAATTCAACAAGTATCCCGTTGTACAAGTTGCCCGGTCGCCCGATTTATCAAAAAAGTTGCCCGAGCGACTGGTCTATTTTGGTAATTTTCCCTTATTTTATTTATTTTTGCATAATTACAATTAATTGTTGACACCTCTAAGATGTTGTATTAGGCTAAGCGCACTCGATCGATCGGTCGACGACCGATTCGACGACGACACAACAACAACAACAAATAAATAAAATAAATAAAAATTAAACAATTTACTTTAACACTATAAATACCCCACTCGAACTATAATTCAAACTACTTCTCATATTCATTTCACCATGTCTAAGAAAACTCCCAAATCAAAACCCTCAAGATCCCGAATGCAAGAAACTGTTCCGCATTTAACACCGGATCCGAATTTCCGATTATTCGGTGTATCACCACCCTTTCACGTTCGATCCCCCGGTTTTGAATATCATTCACAAGTACCACAACCACCACAAAATCAAAACATGTTTTCTCAAAATCGTCCATTAACCCACAGTATAATAACAACCAACAATCTTTTTTCCAATCACCAAATGGATTGCATTATCCTACTATGGATTCGTCGAAGTCTTCCCAATCAAATCATCAACCGTATTCTCCGGTTAACCATATTAATCTTGATATGTATTTTGAGCAGTTAATGCATACTCAAGATTATTATGCGGGTCAAGGTTTTGGTGTACCGACGTTCAAGATAATTATCCGAGTCAAGATTATTCTATGGGTCACGGTTCGACCCATGGTTTGTTTCACGGTTCGGCTCCAGTTTAAGACGACTCTCCTACCGAAGAAATGTCACCCGTAAAAGCTAAGAAGCCTTCGAAACGAGCTTCAAAGGCCAAGAAAAATGATAACAAGAAGAAGGATCAGGAGCCGTCGATATGGACAACGACGGAAGAGATCGCGTTGTACAGAGCTTGGTGTCATGTGTCGGAAAATAGCGAGAGAGGAAACGCTATAAAGAGTAAGGGGTTTTGGTAGGTGGTTATTAATTACTTTATTAACGAAACTGGTTCAATGAGAGGGTACGACTCAATCCTTAGCAAATGAAAAAATAGGATTCGTGGATTTTGTGCCATTATCAACAATATCACGAAAGTGGTTCGAGTGACCTTACTTTGTACCAAAAAGCGTGTGCAGAATACGAATTAGTGTACAATCATCCCTTTACATTGGAGCCGTGTTGGATCATTTTGAAGGATCATGCTGCTTGGAAGGAAGTTGAGATGCTTGCTTTTAACAAGAACAAAAAGGGTAAAAAAATAAAAATAAAATAATCCAAGACTTCTGAAACCACCTCGGGGTCAGCACAAGGTGGTTTCAATTTGAACGATGAAGCGGATGAGTCTGAGGAAGAGACTCGAGAAGAGCGGCCAATTGGTCGTGAAAAGCTAAGAAGAAATCATCTGTTTCCCCTCGTGAGGGATCTTCATTTACTGATGCGATAGCTAACAAATTCTTCAGCTTGAAGTCGGTAAAATGAGGAAAGAAGAATGCCCAACAAAACTCCTATATATTCAGTTGAAGAATCAAGAGTTGGATATTGTAGAGGCGGCACGTCGGGAAGCAGCGAAGTTGCAAAGGGAGAAACTTGAAATACAACGTCGAAACCTGAATTAGCAAAAAAAAAAAAAAAAAAAAAAAAAAAAAAAAAAAAAAAAAAAAAAGGGAGAAAGACATCTTATTCTTTAATTCAGTAATCGACCCCTCATTGCCCCCAATACAACAACAGACGCTGTTGGAGATGAAGGAAAAAAATCAAGGCACGATACAACTTAGATTATCAGTTTAAGTTTTAATTATTATTGTAATGTTTTAATGCTATTTGAATTATTACGTAATGTTTTTATTATTAATGAAATTTAATTTTGTTATTGAACAAATTTGAAAAAATACAACAAGGCCACCAAGGAGGAGAGTCAGATTGACTACCAAATTTGTGATATAATACCAAAATATGAAAAGATGTATGTTGCTAATGCTATCTTGTGTAAAATGAACCAAATGTTGTGTTCTCGAGTTAGTTTTGTAAAGAGAAGAGATATGAGAGAAAAGAAAGAGTACCAATAATTTTTATTTATTTTATTTTATTTTATTTTCAAAAGTGGGAGGAGGATTTTAGATTCCTTCTCTAAAAAAATCTTGAGAACACAAATTATTTTCAATTTCTTTTCCTTTCACAAATTTGGTGGTCAATCTGACTCTAGTGTTTCGATATATTTGAAACAGAAACCAGTGATAAGCAACAAGTTCAAGCACGCATGTATAGTGACATAAGTTCCGGAGGCCTAGTATTTGAATGATTAATGTAAATAGATATTTTGCATCAAACATAAGTTGGGCTAAAAATTGAGCTGAAGGGGAAAAAAAATCTAAGAAGCCAGATGTGACCATGTGAGATTTCATGCCATTATTAATGGCCATAATGCATAATGAAGGGGGAAAAAAAAACTCCGCAGATTGAACCTTCACTTCATAGCTACAGAGAGTTACACCGAAAAAAGGGAACCATTCTCGCTACTCTTTAAATTCACTGGCAGAGTGTTACCACTGAACGTGTACGTGAAAGTGAAAGAGAGCTTTTGATCAATGAAAACACTAAAGCTAAACATAACATCAAAAGAAAATAATTCACACTTGAATCAAATATATCATATGAAGCTCAAAACGTGTTAGGAATGGCACGTATTTAACCTACAGATAATAGTAATTTCCTAGTAATCATGAGACATCAATTTACAAAACTAAGAGTATGTTGAGACCAGACCTCACTGCTAAATAGCTTTACTATCACCACCATGAACAGCCCAAAACACATTGTGAGCATCATCGCACTTCCCACTATCAAGTGCAATAGTCCATAACATTGCCCGAAAAGCATCACAAACAATTAAAGAAGTTGACGAATCAGTGCTTGAAGAAACCCTAACAATATTCTGTAACCCCAAATGCATTCCATCAGCAGCGCATGAGGTATCCACCTTTAATACCTCTGACATCTTATCATTCAAATCTTCTAGTGATATTTCCAAATCTTTAGTTGATAATCTGAGGGAAACGGTTGTCTCAATTAGTCTCTCACCTAAAATGCTGAATTCTTTGTTGTTTTCTAACGAATACGATGAGTGAGTCATTGCTTGGCGTAGGAGCACGATGTTCTGAAATTCGTAACTGCACCAAATAAACAGATATTAAAGAAACTGAACAGATATAATAGAAAATATTTGAGAGTTTGATATTGCTTTTAAAGCTACTTATGCTTTTCAGAATAAGCATATTCAAAGACAATCAGCTGTTACAAAATAAACACAAGCAAGAGTGTTTACTGTACCGTTCAAACAAAACAGAATAACAAGCAAGCAGTTGTCTTAACTGTTTGGCGATTCTGCATATATAAAAATTTCAAAGGCAAAATAGTAGATTTTAAATTTGAATAAGCAACACCCAAACTCTCATTCAAAAATGCCTATTTCCATAAAAACGCCAACACTCGAGACTACTTATCTGCTATAAAAAAGCAATAAAAACACAACAAGCAATCCCAAACATCCCTCAGATATATACAAGTACAGACTAGCCTATAATTGGATAATAGTGGGTTTGTTGTGGTTAATCTTGTCCATTCATAATGGATGACCAAGATTCAAGTTCTTTATCTTATTTTTTGGGGACCTGCGTGCATATTAGTTTCAAAAATCAACTCCAAAGCTGCTTATTTTGATAAAATTATTAACAATTAGTTTTTATCCTAACACTAAAGAGTAAAGACTACTTATCTAGTATGAAAATGCAATAAAAACACAATAAACATCCGAAGAGAGATATATAAACAGATAATTAGCATATAACTAGATAATAACTTCCATTCAACTATCCTTTCTCTAAAATCTACTAAATTTCGTAGTCTATTAAGAACCTCGAAGAATGCAAGTGCTAGTATTTGCTTGCATCTCTTTATGTAATAACAAAACATACTAATCAAATAAACGCATGCCACAGTGTCACAATTCTGGTGAGTCAAAAACTTAAAGGATGAAATAATCAAAATCTGAATCTACTTATAAATAACTGCTCATTTAGCTCATACTCTACAATTAATCATAAACAGTTCTCTTTTATCCAAACATTACCTATATGATAATACTTTTAATATTAAATTAGAAAAATAGAAAATGGTGATCATTCCAATAACTTACTTGAGCTGTTTCTGAAGTGTTTCCAGAGATGCAGAGAACGACGAAGACAATTGTGGTTGAGCTGAAATCTGATAACAATCACAACTGCACAAAATAATAGGAGATTTCATACCTTGATTAAAAATATATGGATAATTTTAGTATATAATAATCAGAGAATACAAAATGGCGATCCCTTTTCCTGTGACTTACTTGAGATGTTTCTGATTCGTTTCAGGAGCAGAACGGAATGATGAAAACGGTTGTGCTTGAGCTGAATTCTGATGTGTTTCAAGATCAGCAAGACCGATCCATGGAAATGATTTTCGAGCTGATTTCTCAAATTTTCCCAAAGTAAGATCGAACAATAAAGATCCTGATAGTGATGGAGCTAAATTCCCGTATGTTACACGATCAAAAGTTAATAATTGTGATCGAGCTGAAACCTGAAAACCATCAAATATATTGAAAGTTAGCGTTAATAATTTAGTTGTAGAATATCACATTAAAGTTAACTACAATACTTTTGATACAGTACTATTCAAGTCTTTCGATGATTTCTGAAAATCATAATCATAACTGCACAAAAAATCTCTTCACATGATAAACAGATATAAATATCGACATATGATCTAGTACGTAAATTATGTGTTCGGGATTGCTAATCTTTTTGAAACAACGACGAGCCTATAGATGAATAAATTTGAGGATAGAATAAAAGAAATTGAAAATGCTGGTCGAGTTTCAGGTAACTTACTCAGGATGTATCTGAAGTTGTGTAGATTGTGATCGAGCTGAAACCTAATAACGATAAATTTATAAAAGTTAGGGCTTTATTTTTATTAGTTGTAAATACACAATAATACAAAATGTAGAATGTACCGGTGGTAAAGAGTAGAAAACGATGGAGATGATGATGATGAATACGGGATGGATTGATAGGAGTTGCATGTTGCCAATGATGAAATTTACCAGTTTTTGGAGCGGTCAAAAGTTAAAATTACAACTTTTTTAACCTAATAAAGAGTTAACAAAATGTTTAGGTTATATTGGTGTATAGGAGGAGTCTATTTATAATGAAATAAATGTTACACAATAGTAACAAACTTTTACTATTTTTGCGAAGCTACTTACATTATTTTTGCAATTGAAGCTTGGCCTGTTAGAGTTTGTTGATAAATATTAATATGTATATATGTTTAGTATCGAACTCGAGACCACAGGATTACACACTTTACGTATAAGAATTAAAGTTTAATAATTTAATATAAAAAGTTATATTTAATTATTAATTACACAAAACAAATAAGAACATTAGTAATTGATGAAAATTGACTAATGTACAAAAATAAGGACCATGGATAAAAAATAGATAACAAAAGATCTAGAACCCAAGTGTTTCTTAAGTTTTGTTATCTTACAAAAGCAAGGTGAAGGGTTTATTTTGACGAGAGTCTTGTACACGTTAATTTTATTTAACAAACTATTCCTACTTGTTTTTTCCTATTTGACTTTGTCGACATATGATCACAGAGTACATGATATTATATGATGCATGTGCATGAATAATTAAAAGAGGTTTTCTTTTCTTATGGTTACTGTGTTCGATAAAAACAACAACACAAAAGAGTTTGGTAGTTTGTTGTACAGGTCGACTGGTTTTGTTTTTATAAACAAATTGTTTTGTGTATTATTTAAACTAGCATTTACTTTAATTCGTTAATAGTACGTGTGTACAATAACGTGGTACAATCACACTATTGATTGTATCTTGGATCGATTAACAAAACGGTAAGGGGTTAATCAATAGATCACTAATTCACATTAACCCTAATTAGGGTTTTTCAAGAATTCAATATTGCATACGGTACGTTCCTATTTATGTTTACGTTAATAATTATATGTTATATTTGATCCATAGCTTCCACATACGTGTGTACTTTGATTTATATGGTTGTCATGATATTAAAATTCTAACATGGCCTAGTAGTATTACACACCGATCATAAACGTTTAGACCATGTATAATGGTGACCACCAAGAGACCAACATTCTAACTGCACATTTTCTTTCTTCAGGACAACTTCATGACCAATTTAAAATAAGGGTTTTGGTAATAACAGCCTTTAGGGTTGTCGTTAAGAGAATCAATTTTATTACAAAGTCATCTATAAATCACTATGATTGGATGTTAATCCCGAAAAACATGGATACAATCCCTAAAATCTGGATGCACAACAAACATTTGATTCTGATTGGATGATTTCATTTCTTACATTAAATTGTAATAAAAAGATTCCGTTTAACCATAACCCTAAGGGCTGCCATTAGCATTTCCCTTAAAATAATGAGATTGAAAACACCACCAAAATATACTCCACAAAAACAATTAAATAGACACACTTCACACACAAACAACCTCACACAAATCGGTCACATAAGCAAACGATTCTCTCCTTTCTTCCGCATGCGACGCGTCCCACGGTGGTCTGTGTAATTGGGGGGGGGGGGGGGGGGGGAGGGGGGACAGAAGGAGACTCGTCTCCCTTGGAGGTCGACGGTCCCTTCGACCGAACCACTACACCCAGCTTTAGTTAACTAGTTAAAAAAGACTTCGAGAAATTAAATCATGACTTCAAACCTAAGTTGTGACTAAATGTCACATGGACATGTAGTAAGACGCCAAACACCCAACTACTTATTCACTGAAAGCTTCTACTACCTAAAACCCGACTAATTCAAACTCTTATTTGGTTTGATTATCCGAAACGTTTTTAGATATTTAAAAAAAATGAGATTAATCCAACCAGAAAATCCGACTGATCAAACCCCTAATAATTATAGGAAACATGATTTAAAAGCATCAAACAACTCTAAATCAACAAACCATTTTAGATAGAAGGTTCAAGTAAACCATATTAAGGATTTAGAGGTTGATCTTTAATGTTTTTCGAGATACAAGCTAATAATGCTTTACAAACCATCTCCCCTTTCCCAAACCTTAACTAGGGTTTGGGGAGAGCAACCACAAAAGAAGAATCCAGGCTTAGGAGGTTGGAAGAACGAAGTTCTCGTCGTCAAACACCAAATTTACCTATACATTACTTTATACTTATGGTTTAGTATACAATATTTATACCCCATAATTCTGGGGGGAAATAATTATTTTCTCGCAATCCTTGTCTTGTGAGAGTGTTGTTTTACCGAATGTAGTGGGTTTTCAATGATATTTGACTCGTATATCCTTCGAAACTTTCAAAGGCCATGTTTTGTAATATTCGAAGGGAAAACAGAATAAAAATACAATGTAATAGGAGTATAGCTTTTTACCAATATCTTCTAACAATGTAGTGTGAATCGAAAACTTACATTTTTATGGTGTAAATTATTGTTAAATCAATTACTTGCCCAAGATCCATATAACCATCATTGATGAGGTATGGACTCCTCTGGATACTTTGGAGGAGATAATCACAATTAGTTCTTAATATTTCTAAGACAAATCCACTATGTGATGGAGCATCATCTGCTCAGGAGGAATAGTGATGGAGCACTGCCTACTCAGGAAGCATAGTGAAGGAGCAGTGTCTGCTTAGGAGGTAGAATGCTGGAGCAATGCCTGCTTCGAAGTTAGTACACTAGCAGCTGACGTACAAGTACAATGACGTACGAATGAGCATAGACTTTGGTCCACAACTAGTAGTTGTAGCCTAATGACAACTTAGACCCCGAGGACCATGCCTAAAGCTCATCAGCGATATGTGCACTACCCCTAGAAGACAACTTAGTCTCCACAATCATTGTGTCGTGGGACTAAGCTGAGGTAGCATAAAAGCATATTCAGACACATGACACATGAATAGACAGACACACTCTGATACTCACATCTCTCTCTATTCTCTGATGAGGCAAAAAATGAACCACTTTTAGGGGGTCATTTAAGCCCGGAATTGAATTTATTTAATCAAATATTGCCCTAAATCGTTTCTTTTGTGATTTTAGGTACTTTGGGAGTGAATTCTGGAAAAGGAAGCATTTTGGACGTTTTTGGAGCATAAAAGTGAAGAAAATGGCAAAGACTTAATTTTCCATGCTGAGAACAGTACCTGACGGCGTCAAGAGGAAAAATGTGACGGAGTCAGGAGTAAAATCCGTGACGACCCAGTGAAAACCTGAAGGCGTCAAGAGAAGGGCGTCAAGAGTATTTTTAGTGACGGCCTGCATAAGGAGTACACATGACGGCGTCAAACCCAGATCTAGGCAGTCCGAGAAATTATTTGGCGGTGAGATGAAGGCGTCAGACATTTGTTCTTGACCCCGTCACCTCAGAAAAACTATATATACTTTTCTGTTTTTCATTCATTAAAGAGGAACTTGTGTGGAGAATACTAGGGCCGAACTTGAGAAACCCTATGTCGTATTTTACAGTATTTTCAAGGGTTTTTACCCCTTGAAACCTTTCATGTTCAATTAAGATAAGTCCTCTTGCAATTCATTCAATATGTCTATGTGTTGTTTGAATATATCTTATGCTTGTCTTGATTTCAACATGCTAGGCTAGATCTATCATGTGTTTGCTTAGATGTAATGAAACCTAGATGTTAATTATATGTTGATTACTTGTTTATAGTTGTAATGGATGAATGATTTCAATGTTAGGCTTAAGAAAACTGGCAGATCTCCATTGTGTAACATGCTTGAACGTCTTAGGAAACATGAACCGATGTGTACTAGGTTTTATTGGTTGTATTTAATGCATGAGCAAATTATAATGATCCCATGTTAGGAGCTTCTTAGCCGGCTCGACATAGGAGTGAAGTAGGCGCTTATAGGATTGGGGAAGTAAGTACGCCACCCCATGAATGGTATTAAGGAATACAACCCGCCATCCACGCAACTGTAACAAGTAATTAACATGCAAAAGATATCTAGGGAGTAGTGAAACCTAAGTAAACACAATTCTCCCATATATTGCTCACACCTCTAGTTTAATTTAGTTTATTTTCATTTCCAGTATTTTATTTTGATTGCATCTTAGTAATTGGGTTAGTTGACTAGCAACTAATTCCGCCCAACTCCTTCAAAACCGAGATTTTTAATTGCTTTCATAAAAATATAAAAAAATACAAAAAGAATCATCCCTCATCTCTAGACCTAGTCTTTAGGTTTTCTAATCCTAGCGACAATATTCCTAGCTGAACGATCAATCCCCCGGTACTTGTCATTATACTATACTACATCGATCAGGTACACTGCCTGGTGGGGGTTGTAAGCTTCTCGAGATCCCTCGAGAGGTAAAGCCTTGTGCAATCCCTACGCATCAAGTATTTGGCGCCGCAGCCCGGGGAATAGTTATTGTCTAGGTTAGAATCTCTTTTTATTAGGTCTACTTGCTAGTTTCCTTTCTAGTGAGATTTTTATTTTTATTTTTATAGGATTCCTTTAGTCTATCTTTTTCTTTGTGCCCTTTGTTTGTAAAACCATTTTCATTTGTCTTCATGGCGGATGAGATTCCATTTAGATCATTAACAATAGAGGAACAATTAGTTTACTCAGATAGATTTGCTTCCTGTTGTTCCAATGAATTTTTAAGTGATCTTAGCTATATATAATAGAAGATGGGTGTAAAGTTTGATAGGTTTGATGAGTTATGTGCATGTGTGGCATATATTAAACAATCATTGTTAGGATCAATTCCTTTTAGTAAGACCCTTTGGAAAATGATAAGGGGAAAAATGATCCATTTTTAGGGTGTCATTTAAGCCCGAATTCGAATTTATTTGATCAAATATTGCCCTAAATCGTTCCTTTTGTGATTTTAGGTACTTTGGGAGAGAAATCTGGAAAAGGAAGCAATTCGGACGTTTTTGGAGCATAAAAGTGAAGAAAACGCCAAAGTCTTAATTTTCCATGCTGGGAACAGTAGGTGACAGCGTCAAGAGTATTTCTCTGACGGCGTCAAGAGCAGAAGTCCATGACGACCCAGTACAGATTTGACGGCGTCACGAAGGAAGGGCGTCAAGAGTTAAAAGTCATGATGGCCTGGAAATGATTAAGTCTTGACGGCGTCAAATGTAGATCAAGGCAGTCCGAGAATAGTTTTGGCAGCGAGGTGACGGCGTCACAATGTTTGTCTTGACGCCGTCAGACCCATTTTTCTATATATAGTTTTCTAATTTTCACACATTAAAAGAGAGAAGTTTTGGAGAAACCCTAAGTACGATTTTGGTGCAACTTTTACAGGTTTTTCAAGGGTTCCAAACCGTTGATACCTTTGATTGTAATTGAGATAAGTGTTCCTTTAATTCAATCAATATGTCTATGTGTTGGTTGTCTATATCTTGTTCTTATCTTAATTCTATCATGCTAGGCTAGATCTATCTTGTGTTTGCTTAGATCTAATGAAACCTAGATGTTAATTATGTGTTGATTACTTGTTTATTCTTGTCTTGGATGAATGATTTATATGTTAGGCTTAAGAAAACTGGCAGATCTCCACTTGGTAACATGCTTGAACGTCTTAAGAAACATGAACCGAGGCGCACTAGCTCTTTATTGGTTGTATTTAATGCATGAGCCACTGTTTACAATCCCTATAGCTGTGTTGGGCATGTGTGTAGGAGGAGATAAGAGCTCATAGAATTGGGGAGTTATGTGTGCCACCCCATGAATGGTATTAAGGAATACGATCCGTCATCCATGCAATTATAACAAGTAATTAACGTGTAAAAGATGTCTAGGGAGTAGTGAAATCTAAGTAAACACATTTTCTCCATTTACTGCTCACAACCTTAGTATAATTTAGCTTATTTTCATTTCTAGTATTTTATTTTAATTGCATCTTAGTATTGGGTTAGTTGATTAGCAACTAATTCCGCCCAAATCCTTCAAACCCCGAGATTTTAATCGCTTTCTAAAAAATATAAAAATACAAAAATAATCATCCCTCACCCTTAGAACTAGTATTTAGGCTTTCTAATCCTAGCGACACTATTCCTAAGCTGAACGATCAATCCCCCGGTACTTGTCACTATACTATACTACAACGATCAGGTGCACTGCCTGGTGGGGGTTGTAAGCTTCTCAAGATCCCTTGAGAGGTAAAGCCTGGTGCGATTCCCACGTATCAAGTTTTTGGCGCCGCAGCCCGGGGAATAGTTATTGTCTAGGTTAGAATTTCTTTTTATTAGGTCTACTTGCTAAATTCCTTTCTAGTAAGATTTTATTTTTATTTTTAGGTTTTATTTAGTCTATCTATTTCTTTGTGTCCTTTGTTCGTAAACTATTTCGATGGATCACAATAACATTGATCGTTTGATTCCTGTTATTCGTGTTTTTCGTCGTAGGATCTTCCAAATGCCCGCCCCACTTCCTTTAGCAGAAAATGAGAACCCACCTAACCTCTCACCCAACCACCACTTTGACAATAATTCTGATTTAGAAGAGTCTGATCATGATGATGACCGTAGGGCTAGTCCTGTCTATTATTCAGACTCCGATGAGGATCTTGATGATGGTGATGTGATTAATGAGAATAGGATGGAAGAAGAAATAAACCCTCTTAGGTATGTTGACCCTAGGACTAGGATTGAGTGTGATAGTTCATTTAACATGCAATTCCCTTGTAAGATCGGATTTAAGAGCTTTAACGCCTATCTCAACTCATCTTTTCCAATGAACATAATCTCACGTAATGAATACAATCAAATCATGGTAGATGAGTTAGAATACAAAGGAGAAAACATTATTGCTAAGGCAATACCATTGCATGTGTTTGTAGGAAGCTTGGTTTATCTTGTTGAGTTCATGGTTATGGAGAATCTAGGAGAGTTTATTGATAATAAGTTGACCCAAGTTGTGTTTGGAAAACCTTTCAAACAGTTGACCAACCTTGATGAAAAACTCATAGAAGGGTTAATTACATTCTCGGATGGGGAAGATGATTTTGTCTATCAAATGCCCCGCACACACCCTAGGTTCAAGGGATTTCCCATGGAAAAGTGTAGTAGGTATCCGCCCATAGAGATGCTAAGTGAGAATGATAAGAGAAAAGGACTTAAGTATACTCATGAAAAGAATAAAAGATACTATCGCGGATGCTTAGAATTAGGAGATGATTATAAGAAAGATGAGGTGACTATTAGATGGCTCACACTTGGTTATGTGAGCATAAGCGATACACGTTGACCCATGACCTTGAGTCTAGCTACAAGACTCGTAAATAAAGAAAAGCGCTTCTTGGGAGGCAACCCATGTTTTGTGTGATTTTATTTGTTTGTTTGTTATTTGCTTTCGTATGCATGCTTAATTTTTATTGTTGGTTGATCATGTTTCTAAACTAAATAGTGGAAATACTTTACTTTGTTGTTTTGGCTTAGTCTTAACTCCACCTAAAAGTATTTTTGCAAAAGATAAGTGTAAGGAGAAACCCCAAATATGTTTTTAAGAAACAAACCGATCATGATTCTCCACAATATTAAATGAACATGTATATTCGTATTTGTTAGAGTCAAATGCTTGTATTGAGTCATAATGAAGTTTTGCAGGATTTTCCAAGAAGTAGGACCAAGTTTTTCCAGAAATTTTCCGGAAACTTAACATAAGAATTTCTGCAGGTCAATTCTTACGGCGTCAGGAGTTTATTCTTGACGGCGTCAGGTGTAAAAATCTGGAAATTTTACCGGTTTTGTTTTTCTAACGGAGTCTTATGGTTTTTGTGAATTATTAAGTTTTATAATCTCCATGAGATCTGCAAACTTCATTCCACAAGCATTATATCTTATCTTGTTTTCTAGGATTTAGTAACTTATATAGGATGCCGCCGATTTTACGCGAGGTTGTCTTGTCTATTTTATCAGGTTTTACAGGTTATGTATGACAAGAAGATGATTTATATTCTGGAAGGGAAGCTTTGATTGTTCATTTTCTTGGAGGAAGATTTAACCTGGCCACCCTATTATCCATATCGAGCGAATCAGGGGAGTATTTGATTTCATTCTCTTTACTTTTTCACTTTTACATTCTTTACTTGAACATTAGGGAAAATGTTCATCTTAAGTGTAAGGGGAGGGTAAAAAGATGATACTTTACATATGCACTTTCGCTTGAGTTTGTTTTGTTTAATGGTAGATGTGTAATAAAACTATGAGAAATACTTGTTAGTGCAATTTTAGCGCCAAATTTAAAATTTTTTACAACATTTAGGAGTGAAACTTTAGCCATAGCAAGCGTTTCATGGATAGGAGATTGTATGACTAGCACATAACCGTATATTCAGAAAAATTTTCCACCCAAATATGTGAGGTTCGCCTTTAGATTTGATAGGAAAAGCATTTACTATTAGTGCTTATGAGTGTACCGGTAGCATTTAGATTCTAGAACTTGCGTTAGTGATGCATCCCGAGACCGCTAGTGAGACTACATTCGTGTAGTAGGATTTACTATATGATAAGAGGCATTAGGATCACCCTTGTGTTAAACCCGTATCATAATTACTTGACCATTTAAGTCATATTATTTGGCTAGTTAAGTCAACTAATTTTTCCCACACCCTTAGCGTTGTACTCATTTTTAGTACACGAAACCCCTAGTACACCCCTCCGAGCCTATCTTTTCGTTTCTAACTTTAAGCATTTTACTTAAAGGAAGAATTTGTTACACCCCACTTAAATGTACAACCAAATCGCCTTAGCCTTCCGTGTATGCGCTCATTTTTAGTGCATTATTGTTATTTGTTAAACCCTAAGTTAACTTTCTAATTGATTACATGGTTGCTAAGTCGAGTCATATCCTTGTACATATTGTTTTAGGACGATTGGGACTCATGGGTAAGTACTTATTTTATGGAGTAGTGGGGAAGAACATCATACTATTACCCCCATATGTACGTTAATCTTAAAAGTGCTCCAAGTGTTTTGATTTTCTTAATTCGAGTCATTAGTTTAGTTTATTGTAAAGTATGTAAAGATTCAAGTGTAAGGGAAATGTTCATTCCCTATGATGTATTATTTTGGATGGTAGGGTAAGAGTGTATGCAAAAAAAAAAAAAAAAATAGAAAAAAAAAAAAAAAAAAAAGCACATACGGACTACCATCCCTTTTTATTCTATGTCCATTTTATGTTTTTGTTATTTTTCATTTATTAACTTAAGTCGAGTCTAGTCTTGGCTTAGCACCGCCACATTGTACATGTAATTAACTAAGATTGTTAACTCGCCACCAGTAAAACTTCCTTTATCCAACAAAACCGTGTATTTCATATCCCTACACCTAACGTTACAACCCTTTAAAAGACCTCTTTGATAGTTTATCCTAGGTGCTTACGCCATGTGGTGGAGGTTTGATCCTTTCCCAAGCCTATGGTAATCTATTTTGCTATGACAGGTAGTGAGAGATATCTTCCGTTTCCATATTGTAATTTACACTTTATTACACCCGAGAGATGTGAGTATCTAAACACTATTTGTGAGGTGCTAGTATATGACCTCCGTGCTTGTCTATTGGTCTTTAGTGGAACGATTATTTGTTGCAATTACTTTTATATTAGTGTTAAATGACCTCTAACTTGTCTTTTAAGTAGAATAAAAGCGCATTTGCTTGAGGACAAGCAAATCTCAAGTGTAAGGGTATATGATAAGGCGAAAAATGATCCGTTTTTAGGGGGTCATTTAAGCCCAAATTCGAATTTATTTGATCAAATATTGCCCTAAATCGTTCCTTTTGTGATTTTAGGTACTTTGGGAGAGAAATCTGGAAAAGGAAGCAATTCGGGCGTTTTTGGAGCATAAAAGTGAAGAAAACGCCAAACTCTTAATTTTCCATGCTGGGAACAGTAGGTGACGGCGTCAAGAGTATTTCTCTAACGGCGTCAAGAGCAGAAGTCCATGACGACCCAGTACAGATTTGACGGCGTCACGAAGGAAGGGCGTCAAGAGTTAAAAGTCATGACGGCCTGGAAATAATTAAGTCTTGACGGCGTCAAATGTAGATCAAGGCAGTCCGAGAATAGTTTTGGCAGCGAGGTGACGGCGTCACAATGTTTGTCTTGACGCCGTCAGACCCATTTTTCTATATATAGTTTTCTAATTTTCACACATTAAAAGAGAGAAGTTTTGGAGAAACCCTAAGTACGATTTTGGTGCAACTTTTACAGGTTTTTCAAGGGTTCCAAACCCTTGATACCTTTGATTGTAATTGAGATAAGTGTTCCTTTAATTCAATCAATATGTCTATGTGTTGGTTGTCTATATCTTGTTCTTATCTTAATTCTATCATGCTAGGCTAGATCTATCTCGTGTTTGCTTAGATCTAATGAAACCTAGATGTTAATTATGTGTTGATTACTTGTTTATTCTTGTCTTGGATGAATGATTTATATGTTAGGCTTAAGAAAACTGGCAGATCTCCACTTGGTAACATGCTTGAACGTCTTAAGAAACATGAACTGAGGCGCACTAGGTCTTTATTGGTTGTATTTAATGCATGAGCCACTGTTTACAATCCCTATAGTTGTGCTGGGCATGGTGTAGGAGGAGATAAGAGCTCATAGAATTGGGGAGTTATGTGTGCCACCCCATGAATGGTATTAAGGAATACGATCCGTCATCCATGCAATTATAACAAGTAATTAACGTGTAAAAGATGTCTAGGGAGTAGTGAAATCTAAGTAAACACATTTTCTCCATTTACTGCTCACAACCTTAGTATGATTTAGCTTATTTTCATTTCTAGTATTTTATTTTAATTGCATCTTAGTATTGGGTTAGTTAATTAGCAACTAATTCCGCCCAAATCCTTCAAACCCCGAGATTTTAATCGCTTTCTAAAAAATATAAAAATACAAAAATAATCATCCCTCACCCTTAGAACTAGTATTTAGGCTTTCTAATCCTAGCGACACTATTCCTAAGCTGAACGATCAATCCCCCGGTACTTGTCACTATACTATACTACAACGATCAGGTGCACTGCCTGGTGGGGGTTGTAAGCTTCTCAAGATCCCTTGAGAGGTAAAGCCTGGTGCGATTCCCACGTATCAGAAAAATTTTGAGGAAAGCCTCCTAACCGTGAACCATGAGTTCAATGAGTTGATAGGTTTGTACACATCACAACTTGAGGAAACAATTAAGGAGGATTTAGCCGAACATGATCATATTGAACAAAAAGATGAATCCTTTAGGCAAATTAAACATTGTAATCAAGTTATTGAGGAAGGTTCTTATGAATCAGATTTAGAACTTGAAATGGCTAGAGAAGGATTTGAGATACTTAGGAACATGTTTAGGTTAGATTCTACTAAAACACGTGATGAGGATATAGGTGATGTTGAGAAAAGGAAGGATGAGGTAAATAACACAAACCTACAAAGTACCCCACAACTCCCACCATCACTTGAGGAATACACACCACCCGTGACTTACCCGGAAGAAGTAGAAGAGACTATAGTGTGGAAAACTAGAAGGGGGGGTTGAATAGTTTTACGTCTTTTTAGTTTTATGAAAACTTAGTTGTTTAAAAGTCTTGTTTACTTTTAAAACTTTGATTCGATCTTATGTGAATTCAAGTCCTGAACAATATGAACAACTATATCTAAGCATGAGCAATAATAATAATGCAAACTAAGTATGTGAAATCAACACATGCATAATATAAACAATTATAGCTATATACGAGAGATAAGTAAGTAAACGTTTATTTTATAATCCTTAGTTATATTTTGTATGAAAACTATACTTGATCGAAATGATCAATTAAATGTATGTTACCTTTTTAGTTTGATTGTTAAAACTTTGTTTTGTGAATGAAACTTTTGTTTGATCTTTAAGTAAAATCAATACTAGCACTATATGAGCAACTATACATATACGTCTACGTCTACAAAAGTAATAACGATATAAGCAAGATAATAAGTAAGATATGGAAAGATCTAACCGCGAGACAAAGGATTTATAGTGGTTCGGCTACAAGGACACCTTCCTTGCCCTACTCCACTCCTCGAGTCACCTACTCGAGAGTTTTCTTCACTATGTCAACAAGCTCCCTTATGGCGGAGAAAACCTTACACACCAATATACACACCACAACTTCGTCACAACTTATTCACACCTTCTACACAACTTCTTCACGACTTGGCACACCTTCTTCACAACTTGTACACACCACTACTACTTCACAACTTCACACTACTCCACTACTTCTTCTTCACACCACTACTTATCTCACTACTTCTATTCACAACTTCTACTCCTAGATCTATCTAGTTACACTACTATCACACCTTTACAATGAATGTACACAACAACTAGACTATATACACAAATCTACAATACTTCACAACTTGATGTTGAAGGAGTATTCTTCTCTTGCACTTTGAGAGATGAGAGGTGAGGGAATGAATCACTTGAAACAAGGATTAACAATTATATGATCAAAGGGTTTTTAGGAGGATGTTTAGAGAGATTTGGATCTGAAAATTTTCGTGCAAGAGGTGGGAAAAATTCCAGATTTAAGGTGGTATTAATAGAAAAAAATTTCTGACATAATCTGACAGGGGAGCGTGGCCGGTCCCCTTAATTGTGTGCCGGACCCCTTAAAATTAAGGGGGCCACCCTTATAATTAAGGGGGCCGCCCAGACGAAAACTGCAGTTTTCTTGTCTTTTTCTGAGGAAAGTTTATTTGGTGAAAAACTAACTAATTTTGGTTAAAATTTTTAATTCATATATTTATTATGAATAAAACATTTTCCATTATTACCAAAAATGTTTTTCAAAAATATATAATAAGTTTATTTAATTTTATAAACTTTGTATTATTTAAATAAACATCCCTTTGATCATAAAATGTATTAGTCACTTGTTTATTCATACCTTAAGTGATTATGTTGGATGAGATGATATAAACTTGCTTAAAACTTGTTTACGTATTAACTTTGCGTTTAATGTTCTTATATTTTGTGATCGTCAAAACTTAAGGATATTGAAAGATATTAATAATGTTTTTATACATTATTTATATCAACAATCTCCCCCTTTTTGATAATTACAAAATCTAAACTCATTAAACTAAAAATTAATATATATGCAAGTTTTTAGTGTGAGTTTATATCACTTCTCCCCCTTTTTGTTAACATCAAAAAGGTTATCCCGACGAATGTATAGCTCCCCCTTGAAGTATACTCCCCCTCGTTTTGAGGTCATAAGAGATCGAGATATGGAATGCTCACAAGAAAAATAATAGTAGCACAAGCATATATAGAAGAATATGCAATATACAAATAACAAGAATAGCAAACAAATATTAAGGATGCATAACAATTAATTCAAAGTGATTATGTTCAAGATCCTAATTTGCCAAAGAGATCCATCGGACTTGCTTGTAACAAAAGGTTGGTTGATTCGTATTTGAAAGTAAAAATCATAAGCATATGGTATGATTAGATGGTTGATGATGAAGTGTTTGGAATGAAGAAGGTTGAGTTAGGGTAAGGTTGTTGGATTAATGGAGGTATATGTTTGGGTCATGAATGTTGGAGAGTTTGGTGGTGGAGAGTTTGTAGCGGAAGAGGTTGATTAAGGTTTTGGATGTTGTTCAAGTGAGGGTATTGGATGTGATATAGTGAGAAGATATTCAATCCAAGTGAAGTGTTCATTGAATGCAATGGTTTTTAGGAGAAAGATGCAACAAGGTCAATTGTTGACATGTTTTTCAACTTGATTCAAGTTGTGGGGTAATGAAAGGAGAGCTAGAGGAAAGTTGTTCCAAGTTGCATTGAGTAAGGTGTAAGGCAAGAAGAGCACAAAGTTCATGGGCTTCCTTGAGTTCTTCAATGAACTTCAAGTGTTCGGAGGAAGGTGATAGGACATGCAACATAGGGATAACATGTGTGTTGGTAGAAGGTGGTGGTGGAGATATTTGTGAGTTTGGGTAATCATGAATGGATGAGAATGAAGTTTTGGAGGATGTATCATGAGTGGAGGATGTTTTGGATGGTGGATTGGTAGGTTGAACAAAATGTGAGGTGTTAGGAATGTGATTAGGATTGTTGTTTTGAGATTGAACATGCTCTTCATTTGGCTTATGTTGGTAAGATGAAGGTGTATTTTTGGGAACAAGGTTGGATGTTTGGTTATTATGATGAGGTTTGTGAAAGGGTTCATTTGAGTGAACATGAGGTTTGTGTATCATGAAATATGGTTTGACCTTCATGGGTTAAGTTGTAGTGGTGATGACACACTTTGTGGAGTGTAGGAAATGGGTATATGGTTGAATCTTTTGTGAGGATGACTAGGTTGAGTTATTGGTGAAGATGGTAAATGAGTATCAAGTGATGTGATAGGTTAGAGTGAAAGAGCGATGTTCATGGAAGGGATTTCTTGGTAGGAGGGTGTTATAGATGGTGCATTAGGTATACTAGGAGATGAAATTTGAGGTTGGGTGAGTAAAGGTTATGAGGTTTGAGTGTGTAAAGGTTATGAGGTTTGAGTGTAATGTAGAAGGATATGGGTGAGTAAAGGTTGTTGATATGTAATGTTGAAGACATAGGAGGATTTTGGTGTTGGATGTTTGACAACATCATTTGATTTGATGGGCTTTTAATGGAAGTTAGGCTTTCTTCTCCAAACGGGGTTTCTTGGTGGTTTTGGTTTGATGGGAGAGGACATGAAGGGATGAATGAAGATTATGAATAATGGGAGTGTTTATAGTGTAGGATAGGTGAGATTAAGGATGGATAAACTTTGATAGAAGGTTTAGGATAAAATAGGTTTGTGAATTTTGAGAAGTGTAGGATGAAATGGGCTAAAAAGTAGAAAAATGAAACAACACCTTCGACCATCAGATGGCCGGTCCCCTTAATTGGAGGCCGGTCCCCTTAATAATTAAGGGGGCCGCCTTATGATTTAAGGGGGCCGCCCATCTGGTGATTTCCAGATTGCCAGAAAAGGATTTTTGGTAGGGGTGGAAATGAGCCGAGCCGCTCGTGAAAAGCTCGGGATCGGATCGGTAAAAAGCTCGAACGAGCCGAGCCTAAACGAGCTCAAGCCCGAGCTCGAGCCAAAGTTGCAGCTCGTTTATTAATCGAGCTCGAGCTCGAGCTTTACATAAAAAGCTCGTTTGGGCTCGCGAGCCTAAACGAGCCTAAACAAAAATATGATATTTTAACTTATATACGAGCCGAGCTCGAGCTTATTAACGAGCTCAATAAAGATATATTACGAGCCGAGCTCGAGCTCGAGCCAAGCTTTAACTTTTCATGGCCAAATCGAATAAACGAGCCGAGCTCGAGCCGAGCCCGAGCCTATATAATATTCCACGAGCCGAGCTCGAGCTTAAAGTTTAAGGCTCGAAATGAGCCGAGCTCGAGCTCAAGCCTTTTAAAACTTAAACGAGCCGAGCTCGAGCTCTGGCAGGCTCGGGCTCGGCTCGGCTCGTTTCCACCCCTAGTTTTTGGTAGTGAATTGCAGAAAGGTTGTGTTTTTGGTTTTAAACAAGTCCAACTCTTTGAGGCAATTAAGCATATACTAATTATGTAGGCAATTATGTAGCCAAAGCATGTTAATCAAAGAGATTAAGTAAACAAGCAATTTCATCTAGCATGCAAACATACTCATCAAGCAAGTAAATATAAGTGCTAGGAAACAATAAGCAACATCAAGTATTTCATAACTACATAACTAGGAGGATTAATCCTAATGTGTATCAATGTGCGATAAGTGGGTAGTTATGATAGCATGAATTTCTAGACTTGTTACAAACAAAGTCTTAATGAACAAACCATGGTCCTCTTGATTTGATTTAGTTCACTTATAAGTGTCATTTATTTAAATATAGATGACAAATATGAGATCACCATGCATGATTTTAAAAGAGACGTTTTTAGCATTATTCAACAATGTTTGAAAGTAAGTTTTCACTTAGATGTGAGAGTTATTTGAATAAGATAGATTGGGTTTTTACTTCAAAATGTGTGAATGAACGGTAAAGAATATTTTCCCAATCTTTAGTTTTGATCAAAACAAAATTGTGGATATTGATAGTGAAAACATGTTATTTAAAAGTGGGATAGTTATTTGAAAAACTATTTTCCAAAATGTGAGGTTTTTGCATATTTTTAGAGATATTAGATTTTTGACAACAAATATCATAAATCAAATATTTTTTTTTAAATGTTTATTAAAGATCTCATGCTCAAGAGGATTGGTTAAGCCTATTATTATCTCATGCTATCGTTTCTACATATCCTATGATCCTAAAGGAAATGAAGACGATAATTTATATGTTAGATGCGAGAGTGTTGAATGGGGTATAACCTAACATCTATAGTTCCTTTGTTTTCGCACGCTTATCTAACTTAATGCCATAGTCTACGAGAGCTTGTTTCATCCATAGTTTTCTTACGCGAGGGATCTAATCCTACTTCTATATTAACGATCGATCTACTTAACTCATTTCACTTCATCACCATGAGTTTGCTAATAGTGGATATAGAAGATTTCCATTTTCTATTTTGTTCGGCAATGAACAATTTTATCTTATTCCTAGGAGAGTCAACCAATGATGTTTCTAGGTTATAAGAATATAAGCTATTATGTACACATATATGTATAGCTAAGCATTAATCTAACTAATCATATATCTAAGCATGCAAATTATAGCAATGGACTTAAAAGAAACGCGTACCTTTTAGTCTTTAATGGAATATCTTCAAGCACTTCAAGTGACCATGTTGACTTATAGAAGTCATTTGTAGATGATATTCCAACTTCTTTCAAGATTGACAGCTTAACCACTTGGTCCCCATTGTCTCATTGGTCCAAACATATTCAACATTTGGCTAGGATGCATGTATGGTGGTAGTATTCCCCAAGGATTGTAACTTGGTTGATAATTCCACATTTAATGACTAGTATTATTGTAGTTTTGTCTATTTTGGTTTCTTCTAGGTTGAGGTGTTTTAGATCGAGTATGAAGATTATTTGGTTTTCTCGGTGGTGGAGTTTTAGATCTTAATTTAGATTTAGAGGATCCTACTTCGGTCTTTAAGGATGGTTTATAAAAAGTTTTTACTTTTTCATCATTCGCAATGGGTATTTTTATATCTTTTGTCAGTATATACTTAGGTTTTGATTCTAATGATTTTTATTTACTAGATTCACATTCAAACTTTATACTTTTATTTTCACTAGTTGAACATTAGTTGAGGTTAATCCTAGACCGGTTTTATCTCCCGAAGTTTCTTGAACACTTATTATTTTCTTAAGTGGGTTACTACTAATTTTAAACTTGTCAAGTTTGAAAATTTCTTCTTTAAGTTTTTCGTTCTCATTTTTAACCTCTATGCATGTTTTACATTCTATAAAAACTTCTTTTCCTTTTTCCAAATGTTGTAGTCTAATTTTTAATTCGAGTACTTCATTTTCTAATAGATTAATAATATGTTTTAGTGACTTATTTTTAGCTATAACCTTTTGACCTAATTTTCATAACCTATTATATTCACTATCTAGGTCTTTTTCGTCTAATGATAAATTTTTGTCACTAAAGTATTCGGTTTCGGAAGGTACCTCGCTTGATGTCTTAGCCATAAGACATTTCTCTTCATTTGTGATTTCTTTCTCATCGTCATCGCTATCACTCCAAGCTCCTCCAACAAACGCCTTTTGATTTCTTGACATCATTGGACATTTTCCGATGAGATGATTTGGATCACCACATTTGAAGCACTTCCTATCACTTTTGCCATTTTTGTCATTTTTATTTCTTTGGTTTGCTTTCCTTTCATCATGCGGTTGTCTAACGAATCTTCCTCGCCTTTTGAAGAATTTCTTGAAGTCTCTTACGGCCATCGCATATTCTTCGTCATCACTTTCGGAGGTTGAGCTATCCTCGTTACTAGATTCCTTCCTAGCTTTCAATGCAATTGCCTTGCTTTGCTCTCTTTTTCCATTGACCATCTCGGAGTCTTTCTTTATTATTGCTTCGTAGACTTTCAGGTTTCCGATCAACTCATCAAGTTGAAGAGTTGACAAGTTCTTCGATTCTTCAATCGCCGTAACTTTAGCTCGCCATTTTGGATGAAGAGCTCTAAGAAATTTCCTAACAAAATTCTTACTAGAAAAATTCTCATCAAGTGCTTTTAAACTTGTGATGATAGTGTTAAACCTAGCAAAAGCATTATCTATTGATTCCTCCTCCGGAATCGTAAATTGTTTATATTGTTGAACAAGAAGATCTATTTTGTTATCTTTAACTTGACTATTACCTTGGTGAGTGATTAGTAAAGAATCCCAAATTTCTTTTGCGGTTTTACACATAAAAATTCTTTCATATTCTTTGCGTGGTAACGCATTATAAATAACCATTTTAGCCTCATTATTTTTTGTTAGTTTCTTTTTCAAATCATCATTTTGTTTTTCAAAAGATACAATTTCATCCATTTTAGTTTCAAAATTATATTGAATAGGGGGAAAATCACCAAAGGTAATGACGTGCCAAAGATCAAGATCTTTTGATTTCACATAAGTTTCGAATCTATTTTTCCAATAAAGAAAACCATCACTTTCAAATAGTGGTGGTCTTTGCATAGATTGCCCATCTAAATATTTTTCCGATTCCATAGATCGATACAAGTTTTAAAATACAATATATTTTGAAAATCTAGTTTAACGTAGCTCTGATGCCAATTGTGGAAAACTAGAGGGGGGGGGGGGGGAGGTTGAATAGTTTTACGTCTTTTTAGTTTTATGAAAACTTAGTTGTTTAAAAGTCTTGTTTACTTTTAAAACTTTGATTCGATCTTATATGAATTCAAGTCTTGAACAATATGAACAACTATATCTAAGCATGAACAATAATAATAATGCAAACTAAGTATGTGAAATCAACACATTCATAATATAAACAATTATAGCTATATACAAGAGATAAGTAAGTAAACGTTTATTTTATAATCCTTAGTTATATTTTGTATGAAAACTATACTTGATCGAAATGATCAATTAAATGTATGTTACCTTTTTAGTTTGATTGTAAAAACTTTGTTTTGTGAATGAAACTTTTGTTTGATCTTTAAGTAAAATCAATACTAGCACTATATGAGCAACTATACATATATGTCTACGTCTACAAAAGTAATAACGATATAAGCAAGATAATAAGTAAGATATGGAAAGATCTAACCATGAGACAAAGAATTTATAGTGGTTCGGCTACAAGGACACCTTCCTTGCCCTACTCCACTCCTCGAGTCACCTACTCGAGAGTTTTCTTCACTATGTCAACAAGCTCCCTTATGGCGGAGAAAACCTTACACACCAATATACACACCACAACTTCGTCACAACTTATTCACACCTTCTACACAACTTCTTCACGACTTGGCACACCTTCTTCACAACTTGTACACACCACTACTACTTCACAACTTCACACTACTCCACTACTTCTTCTTCACACCACTACTTATATCTCACTACTTCTATTCACAACTTCTACTCCTAGATCTATCTAGTTACACTACTATCACACCTTTACAATGAATGTACACAACAACTAGACTATATACACAAATCTACAATACTTCATAACTTGATGTTGAAGGAGTATTCTTCTCTTGCACTTTGAGAGATGAGAGGTGAGGGAATGAATCACTTGAAACAAGGATTAACAATTATATGATCAAAGGGTTTTTAGGAGGATGTTTAGAGAGATTTGGATCTGAAAATTTTCGTGCAAGAGGTGGGAAAAATTCCAAATTTAAGGTGGTATTTATAGGGAAAAATTTCTGACAGAATCTGACAGGGGAGCGTGGCCGGTCCCCTTAATTGTGTGACGGCCCCCTTAAAATTAAGGGGGCTGCCCAGACGAAAACTGCAGTTTTCTTGTCTTTTTCTGAGGAAAGTTTATTTGGTGAAAAACTAACTGATTTTGGTTAAAATTTTGAATTCATATATTTATTATGAATAAAACATTTTCCTTTATTACCAAAAATATTTTTCAAAAATATATAATAAGTTTATTTAATTTTATAGACTTTGTATTATTTAAATAAACATCCCTTTGATCATAAAATGTATTAGTCACTTGTTTATTCATACCTTAAGTGATTATGTTAGATGAGATGATATAAACTTGCTTAAAACTTGTTTACGTATTAACTTTGTGTTTAATGTTCTTATATTTTGTGATCGTCAAAACTTAAGGATATTGAAAGATATTAATAACGTTTTTATACATTATTTATATCAACATATAGGAGCCCCAATAGAGGTAGAACCCTTGGACCAAGCACAACTAGAGAATATAGGTTTTAACACTTGTAGTGATGACCTTTCTTTTAGTTCTAAGGAAGTTCCTAGTTTTGATGTACCGGAGCCCCAACCAAAACCGTTACCTAATCTTCCATCCTTGGATGAACATTTAGGAATTGAAATAGGTTCCGATCCACCCATCAAACCATATAGTCTGGGTAGTCTTAGGATAAAGGTAGTGGACTCTAAGCCTTGTAGAGAGGAAGCCAATATAGGAGTGGAAAATGACCTTACATGCTTACATCACCCATTCATGATTGATCACAAAAAACATTATGGGTTTAAATCGGGTTTATTAGGTCAAGATGGATCCCCAACTAGTAGTCTCTTGAAGTTGATAGAAAATGATCCCTTTCTAGAAGAAAATCTTAATCCACCCATTACCTCGATTGAATTAGGTAAGGTTATGATGATAGGAGCACAACCCTTTGAGCATATAATTCATCCACCACACGTTCCTCACGAGGCATATTTCCATCCTAAGAGTGTGTATTGCTACTTCCACCCGCACTTAATCCTAAGCGTAGGGAAAATCTCTCCTGTTTCCGTTAAATAAGGGTAGAGTCAGGCTCGTGACTCGAACAAAAACAAGCACTTCTTGGGAGGCACCCATGTTTTGTGTGATTTTTATTTTGTTTGATTGTTATTTGCTTCCGTATGCCTTTATTTTTGTTGTTGGTAGATCATGTTTCATACTAAATGGTGAAAATACTTTATTTTGTTGTTTGGCTTAGTCTTAACTTCATCCAAAGGTATTTCGCAAAAGCTAAGTGTAAGGGGAAACCCCAAATATGTTTTTAAGAAACAAACTCGATCATGATTCTCCACAATATTAAGTGAACATGTATATTCGTATTTGTTAGAGTCAAATGCTTGTATCGAGTCATAATGATGTTTTGCAGGATTTTCCAGGAAGTAGGACGAAGTTTTTCCAGAAATTTTCCGGAAACTTAACATAAGAATTTCTGCAGGTCACTTCTGACGGCGTCACGAGTTTACTCTTGACGGCGTCATGAGTAAAATTCTGGAAATTTTACCAGTTTTGTTTTTCTAACGGAGTCTTAAAGTTTTTGTTGAATCATTAGTTTTATAATCTCCAGGAAATCTGCAAACATCATTCCACAAGCATTATATCTTATTTTGTTTTCTAGGATTTGTTAGCATATATAGATTGCCGCCGATTTTACGCGAGGTTGCCTTGTCTATTTTCTCAGGTTTTACAGGTTATGTATGACAAGAAGATGATTTATATTCTGGAAGGGAAGCTTTGATTGTTCATTTTCTTGGAGGAAGATCTAACCTGGCCACCTTATTATCCATACCGAGCGAATCAGGGGAGTATTTGATTTCATTCTTTTCACTTATTTCACTTTTACATTCTTTACTTGAACATTGGGGACAATGTTCATCCTAATTGTAAGGGGAGGGTAAAATGATGATACCTTACAGATACACTTTCGCTTGAGTTTGTTTGTTTGATAGTAGATGTGTAATAAAACTATGAGAAATACTTGTTAGTGTAATTTTAGCGCCAAATTTAAAATTTTTTACAACATTTAGGAGTGAAACTTTAGCCATAGCAAGCGTCTCATGGATAGGAGATTGTATGACTAGCACAAAACTGTATCATTCAGAAAAATTTTCCACCCAAATATGTGAGGTTCGCCTTTAGATTTGATAGGAAAAGCATTCACTATTAGTGCTTATGAGTGTACCGATAGCATTTAGATTCTAGAACTTGCGTTAGTGATGCATCCCGAGACCGCTAGTGAGACTACATTCGTGTAGTAGGATTTACTACATGATAAGAGGCATTAGGATCACCCTTGTGTTAAACTCGTATCATAATTACTTGACCATTTAAGTCATATTACTTGGCTAGTTAAGTCAACTAATTTTTCCCACACCTTATCGTTGTACTCATTTTTAGTACACTAAACCCCTATTACACCCCTCCGAGCCTCTCATTTCGTTTCTAACTTTAAGCATCTTACTTAAAGGAAGAATTTGTTACACCCCACTTAAATGTACAACCAAATCACCTTAGCCTTCCGTGTATGCACTCATCTTTAGTGCATTATTGTTATTTGTTTAAACCCTAAGTTAATTATCTAATTGATTACATGGTTGCTAAGTCGAGTCATATCCCTGTACATATTGTTTTGGGACTCATGGGACTCATGGGTAAAGTACTTATTTTATGGAGTAATGGGGAAGAACATCATTTATTACCCCCATATCTACGTTAATCTTAAAAGTAATCCAAGTGTTTTGATTATCTTAATTCGAGTCATTAGATTAGTTTTTTGTAAAGTATGTAAAAATTCAAGTGTAAGGGGAATGTTCATTCCTTATGATGTATTATTTTGGATGGTAGGGTAAGAGTGTATGAAAAAAAAAAAAAAAAATCGAAATAAATAAAGAAAAAAAATAAATATAAATAAAATAAAAAAAAAAGAAAAGAGAAAAAATATACGGACTACCATCCCGTTTCTTTCTATGTTTATTTTATGTTTTTTTTATTTTTGATTTATTAGCTTAAGTCGAGTCTAGTCTTGGCTTAGCAACGCCATATTGTACATGTAATTAACCAAGATTGTTAACTCGCCACCAGTAAAGACTGCCTATATCCAACAAAACCGTGTATTCCATATCCGTACACCTAACGTTACAACCCTTTAAAAAGACCTCTTTGATAGTTTATCCTAGGTGCTTACGCCATGTGGTAGAGGTTTGATCCTTTCCCAAGCCTATGGTAATCTATTTTGTTATGACAGGTAGTGAGAGATGTTTTCCATTTCCATATTGTGATATATACTTTATTACACCTGAGAGATGTGAGTATCTAAACGCTATTTGTGAGGAGCTAGTGTATGACCTCCGTGCTTGTCTTTGGTCTTTAGTGGAATGATTATTTGCTGTAATTACTTTTATATTAGTATTAAATGACCCCTAACTTATATTTTGATTAAAATAAAAGCGCATTTGCTTGAGGACAAGCAAATCTCAAGTGTAAGGGTATATGATGAGGCGAAAAATGAACCACTTTTAGGGGGTCATTTAAGCCCGGAATTGAATTTATTTGATCAAATATTGCCCTAAATCGTTCCTTTTGTGATTTTAGGTACTTTGGGAGTGAATTCTGGAAAAGGAAGCATTTTGGACGTTTTTGGAGCATAAAAGTGAAGAAAACGGCAAAGACTTAATTTTTCATGCTGAGAACAGTACCTGACGGCGTCAAGAGGAAAAATGTGACGGCGTCAGGAGTAAAATCCGTGACGACCCAGTGAAAACCTGAAAGCGTCAAGAGAAGGGCGTCAAGAGTATTTTTAGTGACGGCCTGCATAAGGAGTACACATGACGGCGTCAAACCCAGATCTAGGCAGTCCGAGAAATTATTTGGCGGTGAGATGAAGGCGTCAGACATTTGTTCTTGACCCCGTCACCTCAGAAAAACTATATATACTTTTCTGTTTTTCATTCATTAAAGAGGAACTTGTGTGGAGAATACTAGGGCCGAACTTGAGAAACCCTATGTCGTATTTTACAGTATTTTCAAGGGTTTTTACCCTTTGAAACCTTTCATGTTCAATTAAGATAAGTCCTCTTGCAATTCATTCAATATGTCTATGTGTTGTTTGAATATATCTTATGCTTGTCTTGATTTCAACATGCTAGGCTAGATCTATCATGTGTTTGCTTAGATGTAATGAAACCTAGATGTTAATTATATGTTGATTACTTGTTTATAGTTGTAATGGATGAATGATTTCAATGTTAGGCTTAAGAAAACTGGCAGATCTCCATTGTGTAACATGCTTGAACGTCTTAGGAAACATGAACCGATGTGTACTAGGTTTTATTGGTTGTATTTAATGCATGAGCAAATTCTAATGATCCCATGTTAGGAGCTTCTTAGCCGGCTCGACATAGGAGTGAAGTAGGCGCTTATAGGATTGGGGAAGTAAGTACGCCACCCCATGAATGGTATTAAGGAATACAACCCGTCATCCACGCAACTGTAACAAGTAATTAACATGCAAAAGATATCTAGGGAGTAGTGAAACCTAAGTAAACACAATTCTCCCATATATTGCTCACACCTCTAGTTTAATTTAGTTTATTTTCATTTCCAGTATTTTATTTTGATTGCATCTTAGTAATTGGGTTAGTTGACTAGCAACTAATTCTGCCCAACTCCTTCAAAACCGAGATTTTTAATTGCTTTCATAAAAATATAAAAAAATACAAAAAGAATCATCCCTCATCTCTAGACCTAGTCTTTAGCTTTTCTAATCCTAGCGACACTATTCCTAGCTGAACGATCAATCCCCCGGTACTTGTCATTATACTATACTACATCGATCAGGTACACTCCCTGGTGGGGGTTATAAGCTTCTCGAGATCCCTCGAGAGGTAAAGCCTGGTGCAATCCCTACGCATCATTCTCCACTCTCTCCCTCTATCATTCATTCACACCAAGTACTTACTTTCACACCGGAGCTTGGTCTCAGATTAAAACCCCGAGGCGAGCTAACGGTTTTCTCTTATTTCAGCATAAGAGACGAAGGAGCAGCTGCAGGACCTCCTAAGGATCAAGGCTGAAGAGCACTTATGAAAATTTGCTCGAATAATCATGAATGAAATCCGATAGATAGCATCTACATTTCCTCCCCGGAAGAAACATTTAATAATAAAAATGTAGATAGTTGGAGCTTGATTTTCGAAGTAAAAAATCCGATAGCTCCATAAAAACTTCAAAAGACACCTTACCAAACATGCCCAAAGATAAAATGTGACTTGCTACTTACACATTTTGTATAAACACTTTTACATGTAAAAGCTAGGGGTAAACACATGTAAGAAAAAGATTTTTATACCCCAATAGTTTTTGTTCTGCAGGTTAAAGGATAAGAGAGAGTAAGATTGACCACCAAAAATTTGACAGTACTATTAATATACATGAAATAATTACCGATGTATGAAACGATGTATGTTGCTAATTGTGCCTATTCAACCCATGAAATGCTTTGAATGATCTGTTCCGCATATAATAGAAGGAATCTTAGAGACGCAGTTTAAATGTCCCAATTGAAAACATTAAGGGCCCATTTGGTTTGTAGATGGGTTTAGGATTAAGGATTTGAATTTGGTGTAGGTTTGAAAAAAAGTAGGAGAGAAAATGTAATATAAATTAGTTTTGAAAATACTTATTGAATAAAAAAATGAAAAAAAAAAAAAAAAAAAAAAAAAAAAAAAAAAAAAAAGTAGAAAAAATGAAAGATAAAGAAATAGTATGTGGTGTATAATAAAATGATTGTCTAAAACATCTGACTTTGTCATAAACCCATCAGAATTAACGTCAAATCAAATTCAAACCCTCTCTACACCCTCGAACCAAACTACACCTTAGCTGTTTGGTTTATATTAGGAATGACAATGTGTATGATAATTGGAATGGGTTTGTAAACCAATCACCCTTGGTGGGTTTAGAAAGTGCCTCAAGTTGAAGGTTAGATTTTTTTTGAACGGCGGAATATATTAAAACTAGCAAGAAGCTAGATAAAACTACATAGAAATGAGGTTCGGGTTTTTCATCCACTCTAACATACTAAAATTGACATTACTCCTATATCTACTCCAAAAAACGATTTAGAAACAAGAACATCAAAAAAATTCGCCGTAGGAGAATACTTAGCATCGAAAATAGTCTTGTTCCGATGATTCCAAACTAGCCACCACGTAACATAGAAAATCCCTTCCAATATTGTTTTACGTCTCGAACTCAATCTTAGCGCTGTAAAGTGTAAACCACTCCGGCCAGCTTTCAAACGAAACAAACTCCTCATAAGGAAATTCCCACCACAAAGCAATCTTCCTATAGATATTACTCACCAACGAGCAAGCAAAGAAAATATGATTCGTGGATTCAACCTCCTTATTACAACATGGACAAGAGATAGACTGAATCTCGATACCTCTACAAGACAAATTCCAATGAGTGGGCAAAAAATCATACCGAACTTTCCACGCCAAGATATTGATTTTAGTTGGCACCGTATGTATCCAGCGAGTCTTGTGGGAAGATCCTCCAAGTTGAAGGTTAGATTACCATTATCAAATTACTAAACCCTCTAACCTAATAACTACAATCGAAATGAAAGTCATTCCCTCATGTCCACACCCTCAAACCAAACACCAAGTCCAAGCCATTTAATCAAAAAGTTCAACCGAATCATTTCCCAAATGAGTCTTGTGTACAATGTGACATAAGGTTTTAGGTTGATTCGTGCTACGTGAAGGCCACATTCACTGGTCAGGAAGACCTTTTCTTGGCATTTGTATGCCTAGTGTACATTTGCTTTCCGTCAACTATACTAGCTGGACAAATAAGGAATATAAGTACTACTTCTACACTAAGAACTAGCAAAGTCGGTAAGATTGTTAATGACCTGAAAACCATCAAGTAGCTAGATGTGATTGTGTGAGATTTTATGCCATCAATCCATAATGAATACAAACAGACTATCTCAAAGGCTTATAAAAGAGCTGCAAATCTTCCAAGCATATTACATTCAAATAAGTCTGACACACAACGCCAGGAACAAATAATGATAGGGACAGATCGTGCTCTTGATTACCAAAGCATAGTCTAACATCATCAGAGACTATAATCCTTGAATCACTTGATGCAAGAAATTGCATACTCGTGCAAGGAATGGTGAATTTGTTGCAGTTAATGGTTAATTGGTTAAGGAACGTTGAGTATGTTCACTGAATGGTTAATAAAAATTCACTCCAGATATGAGTTAGAAGTGAATCGTAATAATCAAACATGTACATAATCTCACAGGATGATAATTGATAAACCACGCTAGAAACATATATATCACATGAAGCTTAAACGTGTTGGGACCCAAGCGTATCAAACTACAGGTAATAGTACACTTCCGAGTAATCATCAAACAGCAATTTACAGAACAAGGAACATCAACTACGATTAGTTCTTACATTGGAACCGCTTTACCAGCAGCACCATGAACCACCCAGAACACATTGGCAGCATCATCAGACTTCCCAGTATCAAGCGCTACAGCCCCAAAAATCGCCCTAAATGCACCACAAACAACTGATGACGTCGATGAATCAGTACTCGATGAAACTCTAACCACATTTTGTAACCCCAAACGCATTCCATCAACAGCACACGATGTATCCACCTTTGATACCTCTGATATCTTATCATTCAAATCTTTTGATGATATATCTATATCTTTAGTTAATGCTCTTAAGGCCACAGTTGTCTCGATTATACTCTCGCCTAAAATGCTGAAAGCTTTGTTGTTTTCTTCAGAATAGGAAGAGTGAGTCATTGCACGACGGAGGAGTCCTATGTTTTTAAATTCATAACTGCACAAAATAATCTTGTAAGAAATGAGCAGATTTATTAGATTCGGGTAATGTATATAGAAGAGACTGTTTCAGATTGCTTATTATAAGTTAAAACAGCTATGCTTCTAAAATAAGAACAAACAGCTTTGAGATAAGTGAAGGCAAATTATCAGCTGTAAGAAAAAATAATTGCAAGACATAGTGTTTGTATTTGAACGACATATGACAGTTAGTTAAGCATAAAAATGGTTTTTATTTTTTTAAATATTTATGAATGGTCGCATAAAAATGGTTTTAATAAGCAGTCCATAATAAAACCCGTAGATATAAGACCAATTATTAGCAAAGAATTAGATAGTTATTAGCATAGAATTGAAAAATAGTTTAAAGGTGTTTGGGTAAGCTTGTTTAAACAGATCAGGCTTATTTAGAAACAAATTGTGAAAGCAATAGATGTTGATAAAACTGATACAAGTAGACAAACAGTTTGCACGAGATAGTGTTTGGATAACAAACACAACAATTAAATATGCGGTTGTTTTTGTGTTGCGTTTATATTGTTTTAGTAAACAACTTAAATACAAAAGTAGTTTAAATCAATCCCAAACACCCCTAAGAGGTAAGATAATAAAAATCAAATAAACAATTGAATAAGCAAGTCTCATCAAATTTACTTATTTCACCTTCAAACAACATACAAAATCATACAAATACGTTTTATCTGAACACTCATAACGCATTAAATGATACTGTATTTGTTATGTATGCAATAACAAACCTAAGAGAGTTTATAGGCAAACTCAAAAAATGCAAGTACAAATCAAGAGATAAGTTTTGCCAATAACTTACTTGAGATGCTTCTGAAGGGTTTCAAGAGCAAGAGAAAACGATGACGACGACTTGGATCGAGCTAGAATGCTGAAATCTTTGTCGTTTTCTTCTGAGTAAGACGAGTCACGGAGTCCGATGTTTTTTAACTCATGGCTGCACAAAGTAATCTCGTAATGAAATTTAAAAATAGTGATTAAACAAATATAGTTTAAAAAATGTAAGTGTGCTTATGATAACTGTTTATGCTTTTGAATAAGAAGCAGCAGTTTTGAGATAAGCAGTTAAGCACTAAACAAAAGCAGATAAAAATTGTAAAAAAAAAAAAAAAAAAAAAAAAAATGCGTAAGGCATACAATAGTGTTTGGATTTGTTTATGATGTAACTAAATGCAATAATCAGATACACACAGTTGCTTGGACATTCTGTTTTTTAATTGGATTAAGAGGTAAGATAATTAACATCAGATAAGCCATTCGAATAAGCAATTCCCAAAATGCTCATTCAGCATATGCTCATTTCACCCTCATTGTATTAAGATGCAATAATCAGTAGGGGTTTTGGGTAAGATCACTCAAACAGCTCAAAAGTTTTTTTAAGAAAAAACGTCTTAGCTTCTTAAGCTGATAACAAATTTAAGTGTGAAGGAGCTCCACCCAAACAGCAAACACAATAAGCTGATATGATGCATTAATTAGCTCAACTAAACACCCAATTACCCCAAAGATATGAAAATATTAATTAATATGGAATATGGAATTAGAAGATATTCATGTTTAGGAAAGCTTAACAACTTATGCTTATTTACCACACAGCTTATGAGCTCATGATAGAGTGCTTATTAAAGTGCTCTTTTAGTTAATTTAGTGTAAAACAAGCAAATAAGCCCTTTTTTCAAACTAACATTGCTTATCTGATGAAGCACTTATTATAAGCAATCTCAAACATCAGAGATAGTGTTTGTATATGCTTATCAGCTTGTGCTTATATTGGTGTAAACAAGAAAATAAGCACTATTTTGCCAAACAATTGAAAGTGCTTATCTGCTGAAAAAAAAAGCAGATAAGCACTTATAAGCAATACCAAACACTGGAAAAAGTGTTCGTATATGCTTATCAGCTTATTTTAAGTATGCAAAAGCTGTCCTAAACAGCATATTATAATAGCTTAGATAATAAGCTCAAAAACATAAGCTGTTTTGCTCTATTCAAACACTTTAAGTAAGCAGAAAAAAAGCAGGTAAGCACTTATAATAAGCAATCACACACAGCAGAGAGAGCGTATCAGCTTAGTTAAGTAAGCAGAATCCTCGTCATAAACAGCTTATAAGAATAGCTTAAAGAGGTGTTTGTTTAAGCTAATTTTTTTGGCTTATAAGCTTAATTGACAACAGCAACAGCAACAACAACATACCCAATCCTGAGGTATGATGTAGACAGTCACACCCCTACCCAAGGGTAAAGGGAAAGGAACTGCTTCTGTGTATATGTAAATTTATGTGTTGTCGTGTGGCATATAGGAGTCCTATATAAAAAGCATAATTGACTTGGCCTATATTTCATAAGCCTAGTTTTTATGGCGTATTTTCTAGCTTATGAGCTTATTTTGCATCTTTAGGTCATAATAAGCTCATATAAGTCTGAAAAATAAGCCAAATAAAACAAGTTTATGAAAAATAAGCCAAACAACATAAGCTCACAAACCCAAAAGAAGTTTAAAGCCTTGAACATACACCCCTTAAAATAAGCTCACGTTTGTATGGCTTATGAGCTCATTCAACTTCTCTAGGTTTTAAAAAGCGCGATGCGCGTCGATGCATTAAGAGTCAAAAAGCCGAGGCGCGAGGCGCCGAGGCAAAAGCGCGCGCATCACGTACCCGAGGCGACAATTTTATAAAAAAAAATACTTAAATTATATATAGTGCACAAAACACATTTATACCACATTTAATATCAAAAGATAACATCCATTTTCATATTTCACGATTCTATGTCGCTAAAATACATAAATAGTCGAAAACTAAGATCAAAAGTCTTATAGTTTATAAGGAATTGGTTAAATTGGACCCACATCTTAAAAGTAAAGCCCATGAGAAGAAGCCAAATACACATTATTAAGTCCAATTTTATGTTATAAGGCCAAAAGTACATGATGCACAAAAAAGTGCTTATGCATGCTTCAGCTAATGCGTGCCTGATGCTCGCGCATCACCACGCATCCCGTGATCGAAACGCATTAGGGTGTTTGATGCAATAGGGCCGTGCATTGCAACGCATCACGCCTCAAGCGCGCATCACCCGCGCTTTTTTAAACACATAACTTATGAGCTTATTATGACTTAAATATCATAAAATAAGCTCATAAGCTAGAAACTAAGCCAGAAATAACCGACTTACAAAACATAAGCTCATAACAAACACCCCCATAAGTCGTTTGGCTCTACACTTACACTTTTTAAAAGCACTAGTTCGCTACAATAACCACTCACAATAAGCTTACCCAAACACCCTAACTTCTTTCTAGTATCTACATACATTTTATAAAGAGCAAATTCTCTAAATGCCCAAGTCACCCAAATTGCTCACTTTTTCTAGACAAAAAATAATAATAATAATAAAAAAAAAAAAAAAAAAAAAAAAAAAAAAAAAAAAAAAAAAAACTTTTCAAAATAGACAAGGCGACTTGGGCAACTAGTCACTCAAAAAGTCGCCCAAAGTATATCAAAGGACACTTGTTAACATTTTATTTGAGCCACTTGGAAAGTAACTTACAAAAAAAAAGTTGCCCAAAGTACAATCAGGGGACACTTGTCAACATTTTATTTGAGCGACTAGACTCTCAAATCGCCTTGTCCATTTTGAGAGTTTTTTTTGTTTTTTGTTTTTTTTGGTCTATAGAGGTGAACAATTTGGGCGACTTGGTCATTTAGAGAATTTTCTCTTTTAGAAATGCAATTAAAAAATAATAATAATAATAATAATAATAATAATAATAATAATAATAATAAAAAACATAAAATTATAAAGGTGAACAATTTGGGCGACTTGGGCATTTAGAGAATTTTATCTTTTAGAAATGCAAAAAAAAAAAAAAAAAAAAAAAAAAAACTAACATAAAAATATAAAAAATGCAAAATATTAAATGAGTGAAAAAAAAAAATCAAATATAACTTACGTTAGATTGTTGAGAAATTCTTCAACTGCATCAGATAACGGTCGCGATGATCGAGCCGAAACCTATTAATAACAATTGTTTTTATTTATTTATAAAAGTTAGGGTTTAACAGCACTTTTTATAAAAATGTAAATAAATACAGTAAAGTTAACTGAGTAGTTATTGTTGTAGAAGTGTAGAATGTTACCGTTGGTGAAGAGGAGAAGATGACGGCGTCGATGATGAGGAGGATGGGAAGTGATGATCGGAGGTACATTTTCGCCGTGGAATTTTTGATGAATAAAAAGTTTAAAAAAGTTGGTTTTATGGTCGTTGGATTGTTGGATTCTTTCATGAATCACCATTGGTACCATTTTTATTTTTTTTATTTTTTTATTTTTTTATTTTTTTTTTGTGTTCGGCAGGTGGCAAAATTGACACGAGTTAAAATCAAGGTTGTAAAAATCGCTAGGTGTTAGTGAGACGGTTGGGTAGGACTTAGCGATTAATCAGTTAGGCTGGAATTAATCGAGGATTAGTCGGATTGAAATTTTTATGCACAAAATTGTAACTTTAAATATTATATTATATTATATGTACATGATAAGTATAATGAAATATTTCAAGTGTTCAAATATAAACATAATACATAATTCTTTAAAGTTCAAAGTCAAACATAGATATTACTTGGTTTGTTGACCATTTTTAAGCGATCTTTGACTGATTTTGTCCGATTAATCGGTTTGTTAACCAATTTTTAAGCGATTTTGTCCGACTTTTAAGCGATTTTGTTGACCAAATTTTAAGCAATTTTGTCTGATTAATCTGATTAGACCTATTTTGTCTGATTAATCGGTTTGTTGACCGATTTTTAAGCGATCTTTGATCAAAACGATTAAATATGCCGATTATGATAAATCAAGGCGCTTAGTGAGTGATTAGCGATTATGCGGGGATTAATCGGTCGCCTGGGCCGATTTTTACAACAGAGGTTAAAATACGGGTTAATCGGTTGATTCTAACTTTTGGGTTTTACAGGTCTCCAAAAATTATCCCGTTTGGTTGGGGTGTATGGGTATGAGTCTTTGACTTTGAAAGTCATTAATGTTTGTTTGGTTGGTTATGAGGCCCACCACAATGGATTGAGGATACCAAAATGTGAAGATTTTCTCATATCTTATGTGTGTAGGTGGTTTCATTATACCCTCCATTACCATTCCACTTTATACCAACACCCATACCCATTTTGATTCATAGCAACAAACCAAACGCACAGACAGTAAGAAGAAATTATAATCAAATATTTTAAATACTCCTATAAAAGTACATGCATTTCTTTTTAAAAAAATTTCTCTTATTTGTAATATATGGTCTCATTCTTTTCATTTTAGTTTTTCTTTTAATTTTAACATTTAGGTTTAATGAGCCTTTAAAATCTTTTTGAAAATAAAAAGAACAAGTCAAATAAGTATAGAAAATAGGTCGAACGGGTAAATATCAAATCACTAAAAAATAAGATACGCTACTCTTGATTAACTTCTTCAGGGTGTGCTTGGTTCAATTAAGGGAATGAGAAAGAGAAATGCAAAAGATATACTAAAGAATGTAAAGGGAATGAATACTTTAACCCCCCAATTTGTAGTGAAATGGGTCATTACCTTGTTTAGGGTAATGTTTCATTCCTTTATATTAAACCAAACATAATTAATGATTGTTTTTCCTATTCCACACCCCCTAATACTCTCAACTAGGGGTGTCATTCGAGTTGACCCGATCGGGTTCGGGTCAACTCGAGTCAAGTCTCCAAAAAAAATACCCGAACTCGACCTTGTTTAGAACTCGGGTCACTCGGGTCGAGTAAATTCGGGTTCGGGTCAATTCGGGTTCGGGTCAACTCGGGTTCGGGTCAACTCGGGTTCGGGTGTGTGTCCATTTTTCTTCAATATGTTATGTGTTAATTGACTCAGGTTGGTCGGGTTCGGGTCAATTCGGGTCAAGGCTAAAATAAACATACCCAAACCCAACCTTATTTAGAACTCGGGTCAATTCGGTTTGACCCGATTGACCGAATATAATTTTGAAGCCGATTGACCATACCCAAATTGACTCAGGTCGGGCTCGGGTCGAGTCAACCCGAATGCCACCCCTACCGTCAACAAAGCATGCCCTCAATTCATAATGTCAACATATAAAATTTGTCTTTAGCTTTTAATTTTTTACATGACTATAGTTAAATACTTCGTTAATTTGTTTGTAAAGTGATTATTGGGGTCTTTTTCAATTTATTACTTTTTAAATCAATCAATTATATTAATTTGGTTTTAAAGCTTAGATTATCTTCAATCAAATTTATATGCTAATGGTGTAAATTTGGTTTGTGTTATTGGGTTTTTTTTTTTTATTAACTAATATTTTTTCATGGGAAATTTTTATGTATTTAGTGTACTATTTGTAGTTGTATAAAGATGGATGGAGTTTTTGTTTGAGATATGTGATTTTCAAGTTCGTAAGTAGTTGAGCATTGAAAACTAAGTATGTATATTAAGAATGTGTGTGAAATTATGATGTATTAACTATTAATTGTATTGTTCGTGAATCGTTATTGTTTCGAGATGAATTAGGTATTTGTTCTATGCTTTGACAAGTTTAGTTTGCAAGCAGTTAAATAACAAATTCTTGTTTAGTTTGCAAGGTTTTTACGTCCTTAGGTTTATGAGTGATTTGTTTGGTAAAAAAGAAGAAAAGTAATGGAGCGAATTGTCCTGGAATTGGGGAAGGAGAATAGGGATAACGAAAAATGTATGTGAGGTTTAGGTCTTCTGGGCTCCTTTAGTAATCTTAAAATTATTTGATATTAATAGGTAATTAAGATCAACAAAAGGAAATGTACCCAACCCGTTTGACCCGTGACCCATTCTTAAAGTATGATCTGTTTGACCCATGACCCGGTCTGACCCATGACCCAAACCAACCCGACCATTTGCCACCGATGACTAAAGTGTCGAAATGATTACATGATATCTTGGTTAAGTCGTGTATATTTAAGTAAGATATTTGCTTATATTTGGTGTTTGAATATAGAAAAACTCATTGGTGTACTGATTTTTAAGAGCTGTTTATTGTTTTCTCTACCGACCATGATTTTTGATTGTTGACCGACTACTCAAGAGGTTTGAGCCTGCTAGTTTTGCGGATAAAAAAATAATGTGGTATGACCGGATTTAGGGTTTTAGTTGTTCTTGATTCTTGATTTCTTGTTTGGCTAGAAATCAATAAGGTACGCATATCCTTTTAATTCGGTTAATTCATTACAAGTATTTGATCTTTACTTCCGCTGCATGCTTTGATGATGTTATGTGTTTATTTATATAAATTGTTATGATTCATAAATTCCAACAGTGGTATCAAAGCCGTTAATACTGTGTAATTAATTACCGAAACACATAAAATTGGATCTTAATTGATTATTACATGTTATGGTTTTCTAGGGTTTTGAAAATTGTAAACCCTAATTTTTTAATTGAGGGTCGATTACCCTTATTTTGTGTTAATTAGGTTTTGATTTTGTAAAATTTGTAGAAACCCTAGGATGCATGTAATTTTTTATGTGATGTTTAATGAATATTTGTTATATGTCACTAATTGATATGCAATCATTGACTTGATTATCTATACTACTTATAATGGAGGAATGACTCTCTTTCCAAAAAATTCAGATGTACACAAAATGATGCATGGTTTACAACACTTTAAAGCAAACAATTTTCATAATTACAACAACCAAAGCATTGTGTACAACAAAAACTAGCATGAATCGAAATTCAGACCACTTTCCTTATAATTCTACATTAATAGCATTAAAAACACCCCTACACCCAATATTACAATTATTTAAACACAATGTACAAACCTCATTCTACATTAATAGCATTAAAAACACCCCTACACCCAATATTACAATCATTTAAACACAATGTACAACCTTCATTATACATTAATAGCATTAAAAACATCCCTACACCCAATATTACAATTATCTAAACACAATGTACATCTATACTACTTATAATGGAGGAATGACTCTCTTTCCAAAAAATTCAGATGTACACAAAATGATGCATGGTTTACAACACTTTAAAGCAAACAATTTTCATAATTACAACAACCAAAGCATTGTGTACAACAAAAACTAGCATGAATCGAAATTCAGACCACTTTCCTTATAATTCTACATTAATAGCATTAAAAACACCCCTACACCCAATATTACAATTATTTAAACACAATGTACAAACCTCATTCTACATTAATAGCATTAAAAACACCCCTACACCCAATATTACAATCATTTAAACACAATGTACAACCTTCATTATACATTAATAGCATTAAAAACATCCCTACACCCAATATTACAATTATCTAAACACAATGTACAACCCTCATTGTACATTAATAGCATTAAAAACACCCCTACACCCAATATTACAATCATTTAAAAACAATGTACAACCCTCCATCTTAACCTAGACATGAACCTGTGACCAAGACTCGACTCAATAAAACTCGACTCGATACACAAAGCTGTGACCAAGCAAATTTAGGTGTCGGAATGACATCCCATGACATTTTTATTAATTCCATTGAAAAATTTTATTTCAGGGTACCCACCGCTGTAACGTGCGGGTACCCTGCTATTGTAATAATAAGTGCTATGTGGGAATCCATGACGAATCCATGCAAGTTTTGTCATGGATTATGATGTATTTGATATGATTTTGATTGTTTTGTGAATTACATGCTAATTATGCGATTGAAATTAATTAATTAGGGTTTTAGTAATAAAATTGTTATGACATGTTTAATTACTAAAAGTCAATTAATTATGTAATTAGGGAAGACCTAAAATTGGAGAAGACCCCAAAATAAATCGTTATATTAAATCAATTATGTGTGTTATTGTATATATTCATCTGTAGGTCAATAGTTATGGATCTAAGTAGTCTTGTGCAAGACAATAGATAACTTGGATAAATCCAAATTAATCTATATGAGAAACTCTTAACAATATGTATTTGAATGTTAATGCGGAATCTTAACAAACAATTATGAAGAACACAATACAAATTACTAAACTTTATATTCTATTAAATTGCTAATAGGCTTGGATGTTTTCTTCCACAGCCGTAGAGTTCCTTTTATACACCAAGGAAACCCTAATACAAAATGTGTAGAAGGATGAACATATCACTTCCTAATATATCTCCTAATATATCTATTATGTTATACATAAACAGACTTAACTATTTAATACTAAACAAACTTAACTATCACTGCCAAACTTAACTTTGTATTGTCAGTACTAACTAGCCTACTAGGCTTAACTTTACTACTAACAGACTTAAGTCTGGTTTAAAATAATTCCCAACAATCCTCCTCTAACTTGATCTTCATACTTCATGAACTTCAAGTTTCTTTCTTTATGAGCTTCCTGAGGATGTTGAACTCTAACTTCTTGGAATTATTCTTGAACTTCAACTCTTCATTTGATCTTTGCAGCAACATTGACTGTTTGTACATCAATTCATAAAGTTTCATACTATTCTCATCACTTCCAAGTGTGTTAACTCCTGTGAGAGGTGAATCATTGAAAATTTAATGGATTTGATGTCTCTTTACCAATTAGCCATTAACTCTGGAGTAGCCAATGTTTGGTGTAAAACCATGGTACATTGATAACCATTTCAACTCTTTGTACATGAAACAATGGAAATATAGGGTAGGTGTGCTCAGTCTAGATTAAACTAGTTAAGTAATGAAAAATATGTAAAATTTTAATGATGAAACATTTTGTGGAAAACTAGAAGGGGGGGTTGAATAGTTTTGCGTCTTTTTCATTTAATAAAAGTTTGCTTTTAAAGAATTGATGCTAATAGTATAAACCTTTGAAACTAAAGTATAGATACAAATTAATTCACATATATCACATAGTCACTACTTATTTAAAGTGTTGAATAGAAATTATAATTTCATATATCTCACTTAAATATAAGTTTGTATTTATATATGTATATGTATTTTAATAATTGTATGTACTTATATTTTATTAATGTACAATTAATGTTGTAAATGGAATCTAGTTTGATCTTTATGTGAAATCAATATATGCACAACACACAATTATAACAATGTATGAAAAGCTAATAAGTAAACAAGCAAAGAGTGAGAGATGGAAAGATCAAACCGAGAGACAAAAGATTTATAGTGGTTCGGCTACAAGGACACCTTCCTTGCCCTACTCCACTCCCCGAGCACCGAACTCGAGAGTTTTCTTCACTAAGTCAATAACCTCCCTTATGGCGGAGAAAACCGTACACACCAAAAGCTTACACCAATTTACGACACAAAGCAAAATGTCGAGTTCTAATCGTAGCTAGAACTAATCTCACAACAAATATCACACCACACCATCTTCACACCTTTTCACTTCTTCTATACTTCTTCACACCACAAGTATCTTCACGCCTTCACAAATACTTCACGACTTCAATGTCTTGCAACTTCACAACTTCAAGGCACTAACGTCTTCACAACTTCAAGGCTCTAATGTCTTCACAACTTCAAGCCACTAATATCTTCACAACTTCAAGCCACTAATGTCTTCTAGTCTTCTCTACTTGGAAGCTTCAATTTATTCACTACTATTCTCTATTGCTACTATCTCCTATCACCACTACTATCCAACACTACTTCTTCACTTCAAGTTCCACTTCACACTTACAACAATTCTAGATTTTATAACTAAATCTAGCTAACTAATACATATACCTTATTCACCAAAATATGAAGGATCAACAAGATGAAATAAACAAACAACTTAGATAACAAGATGATACTAAGTTGTAATACTTCTAATAGAAGTATTCTTCTCTTTGCACTTGAATGTTGAGGCTTGGATCACTTTGAAACAAAGATCAAAGTATATAAGATCAAAGATTTTTAGAGGAAGGAAATGGATGTTTAGATCAGAAAGTTTTCGTGCAAAAAGGTGAGAAAAATATGTGGAATGATCCAATATTTAAAGGCTAGAAAATATTGTTCTGGAGCGTGTCGGTCCCCTTAATGATTAAGGGGGCCGCCTAGTACAATTAAGGGGGCCGCCCTCCTGAACGTTGGATTTTCTTGTCCTTTTGTGAGGGAAATTTTTGTGGATTAGATTTGCCATTTTTGGTTGAAAATTTGAATTCATAAATTTGTAATGAATTAAACATATTCTTTTAATGCCAAAAAATGTTTTATAAAAGATATAAAATGTTTTGTGACATTTTATAAATATCTAGTGATTAACAAAAGTGTTCCTTTGATCTTATAATGCATTAGACACTTTGTTTATTCATACCTTAAGTGATTAGATGGTAAAGGTGAGTATTTACTACTAAATACTTGTTTATGTCATGATCTTTGGTTTGATGAGTTTTCGTTTTGTGATTATCAAAACATAGAGATATCGAAAGATATGAATAACGTTTTTAGACATTTATTTATATCAACAATCTCCCCCTTTTTGATGATTACAAAACCTTAACTCATTAAATCCAAAAATTAATTTTTAGACAAAGTATTTAGTGAGTTTATATTCACTTCTCCCCCTTTTTGTAGAATCAAAAAGGTTTAAGCCAATAAGAAGGAAGCTCCCCCTTGATGTATGCTCCCCCTTGTTTGAGGGCACCAAGGGTTCGAGTATTGGAATTCTTGCAAGAAAAATATTAGAAGCACAAGCATGGCACAAGCAAACACATATATCATAATACCAACAAATAATAAGCATGGTAAAAGATAATTAGAAACACATATTAAGTCATTCATTAATAGAAAATGATTATGTCAACCCATAATCATTGTTACAAAGGCCATAAATGTATAATACTAAACTAAGTAGAGCATCCTAATGTGCTAACAAGGAGTGTCACCAAACTTTCTTGAATCCCAAAATGGTTGAAGAGTTTTATTTGAAAAAGAGAAACATAAGCATATAAAATGCTTGGTGGTTTAGTGGAGATAAACTTTTGGTTGCATGGATGTTGGTGAGTTTGGAGATGTGGAAATTGGAGGTGGTGGATTTGAAGTAGGGTTTGTTGATTGAGGGTTTTGATGTTGTTCAAGTGATGGTGTTTGTTGAGATCTTGTAAGAAGATACTCAATCCAAGTGAAGTGCTCATTCAAAGCAATGGTTTGTTGTTGAAGGAAGATGCAACAAGGGAAATTGTTAACATGCTTCTCAATTTGGTTGATGTTGTGTGGTGATGATGGTGAGCTTGATTGGGGTGGATCCGAATTGCGTTGAGCAAGATGTAATGCTAAAAGAGCACTAAGCTCATGAGCCTCTTTTAGCTCCTCAACGAACTTCAAGTGTTCGGAGGAAGGTGATGATGGTGGAACATGATGGTTGTCTTGGGTGAAGGTTTGAACATGCAACATAGGAATGGCATGTGAAGTTGTAGGATGTGGTGGTGGTACTCTTGGTGGTGGAGACATGGTTGAGCTTGGGTAGTCATGAAAACATGAAATGGGTGGAAGAGGTTCTCCATGAGTGAGTGGCGTTTTTGTTGAATGAGCAACATGTGAAGTATTGATTGAGAGATTGGGATTGTTGTTTTGGGATTGAGCATGCTCATCATAAGAAGAAGCATTAATGAGGGAATGAGTGGATGATAGGTTGTGAGATGAGTCATTAGTGTGGGTTTGAGGTTTAGTAGTTGGTTGACTTGGAACAACATCACTTGAGTTATGACAAGAATCAAGTTTCCTCCTCCAAACGGGTTTGACGGAGATCCTTGCGGTTCTTGAAATATTTGGTTTTTGGTTGTTGGGAGATGACATGTTTGGGTGTGATGGAATTAATGATGGGAAGAGGGTATGTATAGTGTATGAGAAATTTGGTTTAGGAAGGTAGATTTTGAGGGATATTATGGGACAAAATATGTCTGTGAATTTTGGGAAGTATAGGGTGAAATGGGTCAAAAAGTGATAAAGAAAACAGTATTCCCGACCATCGGATGGCCGGTCCCCTTAATTAGGGGCCAGTCCCCTTAAAATTAGGGGGGGCGCCTTATATAATTAAGGGGGCCGCCCATCTGGTGATTCCCAGAATGCCAGAAATGGGTTTTTGGCAGAAAATTTTCAGAAAGGTTGTGTTTTTGGATTTGGATTCAAGTAAGTTCAACTCTTTGAGGCAATATAGGGCATACTATTCATGAATGTAGAAAGTGATATAGAAATAATTAAATTAGACAATTAATTTCTAATAATCATGCTATCTACTAATTTATCAATTAAGATATGCAACTAGGAAAGTAATAAAGCAAATTAGTTAATTATGTAACTATATGATAACATGTAGGCTAGTGCAAACATATTGATGATTATTTACAAGTGACAAGTAGGAAGATATGATTATATGGACTTCAAATCTTGTTACAAACAAGATCCATATGGTCAAACCATGATTCTCATGAAATGATTTGATAAAATTGTGAATGTTCTTTTCATAAAATTGAATGACATATGTGAGATAATCAAATATGTTTTAAATGAAACGTTTTTAGTTTTATTCAACAATGCTTTGAAATGAATTCAAGTGTGCATTAGAATAGAGTAAATTGAGTTTTGCTTCATAACATGTTAAAAAAAAATCCAATCTTGATTAAAATAAAGTTATGGTAGCTAATAGTTAAACACGTTGTTTGAAGAAGAGTGATATAAATATTAAAAAAATTATTATTCAAAGAGAGAGGTTTTAAACAATATGTTTTAATTTTGATAATCAAGAAATTGTAAGTGAAGGATTTGAAATGGAAACTCATCATACTCAAGAGAATCAATTAAGCCCATTGTTACATATAATCATCTCTAATGACAACTAAAGATATGGAAGAGAGATGGTGGATTCTAATGATCTTAATGCAATATAATTGAGGTGATAAAGTAAATCATCTAAACACACTAGATTAACACATGTGTGTGTGTGTATATATATATATATATATATATATATATGATGAGGCGAAAAATAATCCGTTTTTAGGGGGTCATTTAAGCCCGAATCCGAATTTATTTGATCAAATATTGCCCTAAATCGTTCCTTTTGTGATTTTAAGTGTTTGGAGAGTGAATTCTGGAAAAGAGGCTATTTTGGACGTTTTTGGAGCATAAAGTGAAGAAAACGACAAAGTACCAAAAATCCAAGCTGGAAATACAAGGTGACGGCGTCAAGGGTTTGCTCTTGACGGCGTCAGACATGAAGAATAATTTACCGTAGCTGGTGACGGCGTCAGATGGAGTTATGACGGCGTCAAAGTGGCCAAGATTAATTTACCGAAGGTGGTGACGGCGTCACATAGGCCGTCACGATTGGATCTAGGGCGTCCGAGGAAGTGTATGGCGGCGAGTTGACGGCGTCAGATTTTACTCTTGACGCCGTCAGGACGATTTTCCTATATATAGTTTTCTAGTTTTTTCATAAAAAAGGAGAAGTTTTGGTGAAACCCTAAAGACGATTTTGGTGCCTCTTTTACAGGTTTTTCAAGGGTTCCAAACCCTTGAGACCTTGCATTGTAATTGAGATAAGTATACTCTTAATTCAATCAATATGTCTATGTGTTGGTTGTTTATCTTTTGTTCTTATCTTAATTCTACTATGCTAGGCTAGATCTCTCTTGTGTTTGCTTAGATCTAATGAAACCTAGATGTTGATTATGTGTTGATTACTTGTCTATTATTGTTTTGAATGAATGATTTTATATGTTAGGCTTAAGAAAACTGGCAGATCTCCAAATGGTAACATGCTTGAACGTCTTAAGAAACATGAACCGAGGCGTACTAGGTCTTTATTGGTTGTATTTAATGCATGAGCCACTGTTTACAATCCCTATAGTTGTGCTGGGTCATGGTGTAGGAGGAGATAAGAGCTCATAGAGTTGGGGAGTTATGTATGCCACTCCACGAATGGTATTAAGGAATACAACCCGTCATTCATACAAGTGTAACAAGTAATTGACATGTAAAAGATATCTAGGGAGTAATGAAGTCTAAGTAAACACAATTTCTCCAATTACTGCTCACAACCTTAGTTTAATTAGTTTAATTTTATTTTTATTGTTTTATTTTGATTGCATCTTAGCTTTGGGTTAGTTGATTAGCAACTAATTCCGCCCACTCTTTCGAAACCCGAGATTTTAATTGCTTTCATAAAAATATAAAAATACAAAAATAATCATCTTTCATCTCTAGAACTTTTAATTAGGTTTTCTAATCCTAGCGACACTATTCCTAAGCTGAACGATCAATCCCCCGGTACTTGTCACTATACTATACTACAACGATCAGGTACACTGCCTGGTGGGGGTTGTAAGCCTCGCGAGATCCCTCGAGAGGTAAAGCAAGGTGCGATTCCCACGCATCAAGTTTTTGGCGCCGCAGCCCGGGGAATAGTTATTGTCTAGGTTAGAATTTCTTTTTATTAGGTCTACTTTCTAGATTCCTTTCTAGTAAGATTTTTTATTTTTATTTTTAGGTCTTCTTTAGTCTATCTTATTTCTTCGTGCTTTTGTTCGTAACTCTTTACCATCCGACATCATGGAAGGTGGTAACATCTTTGAACCCATCATCCCACCACAACAAAACCCACCATTAGAACCCCTTAGGCCCCGAACCTTAGGAGAGTATTCCCGACCTAGCCACCAAGGCTACCGAAACACCATTGAGCTCACCGGAGCCAATGTGACCCCCTTGCGATCCGACACCATCCGGTTGGTGCAAAGCGGATGTGCATTCCATGGACTTCGTTCCGAAGATCCAAACCAACACCTTAAGGACTTCCTCAAAATCGTAGATTCCATAGACCTAGGTGTTGAAACTAGAGAGACTACCCGTTTACGCCTATTCCAATTCTCTCTACGGGATCAAGCTAGTCAATGGCTTGAGCGTTTACCCGCGGGATCCATCACCACATGGGATGATCTCACCACTCGTTTCCTTGCTCAATTTTTCCCACCGGGGAGAACTACTAAACTTAGGAATGACATCTTGATGTTCCAACAACGTCAAAATGAATCTCTTTATGAAGCATGGACTCGTTTCAAGGACTTACTCCAAAAAGTCCCTCATCATGGCATAGATTTGTGGCTCCAAGTCCAAATTTTTTATGACCATATCGATATCCCCACGAGGCGAACCATTGACCAATCGGCCGGTGGTAAGCTACGTGATCTTAGTGCGGAACAATCATGGGAACTCATAGAATATCTTGCTCTCTATGACAACGAAAGTTGGAATGATCCCCGTGATTTGAACAAAACGGTCAAGGCAATATCTTTGCCTTCGAATAATTCAAGCACTCCCGACCGTAGGATCATGGAACTTGAGGACCAAGTCAAGTTTCTCATGAAATCTTACGAAGCTCCGAAGCATTCAAGCCAAGTGAACAAAATCACTTCTTCATGCGAATTATGTAGTGGTCCCCATGACACTCGTGATTGTATGGAACTCCCCGGAACAGCTTTTGCGGACTACGCATCCACGTGTACCGACGAAGCGGGAGATAAGTGGTACACTTTCAAGCCCGAGCCAAACACATACGGTGATTCATATAACCCCTCATGGAAAAATCACCCAAACCTTAGGTGGAAACAAAATCAACCAAATTCTTCCAATCCGCCTAATCGTTACCAATCAAACGGTCCACCATCCAACCGTACCTTCAACAACAATCCTTCTAACAACTATGGTAGTACCAACAATCTTGAAGGATTGATGTCGAAATTTATGGCATCTCAAGAAGCTCGCATAGCTAGGTTTGAAACCGAATTCAACCAACAACAAACGGAGATGACCAACAAGATCGACAACTTGTTGAAAGCCCTCAACAACCAAACATTAGCCACACCTAGGAAGGACACTAGGGACACCAATAGTGGAATCCAAGCTAAGGACCCCTCATCATCCAAACATGTCCACTTTGTCAATGTTGTCACCATTAAGCCGATAGATAGGGAGATAGAGGAGAGTGACAAAGATGAAGTTAGAGTAGAAGCCAATAGTGAGGATGAGAGTAGGGAAGTTGAGGTTAATAAGGATAAGGAATTAGAGGAGGTAGAACCTATAGAGGGATATTTTGATAAGTTGCCAACCAAGGAAGAACGGGAATACCATAAGTATTTATTCGATAGTCCCGAGACAACATATATCTTTGGCGATCCCCTGATCAAAATGGGAGACCCCTCTAACATTAACATCCCATGCAATATCGGGCACATGCATGTATGGAAAGCTTACATAGACCCTAGATCCCCCGTGAACATCATGTCTAGGACTTATTACAATTGGGTGATGAAGAAGCAACTCAATTTTAGGATAATGCCCGGTAAAAGTTGGATAAGTAATTTTGCAGGAAGAGTTAAGGGAGTACATGTGATTATAGGGAATCTCACCTATGAGATTGATTTCATGATAGTGGAAGACACGCGTCCGGTGATAGATTCTTGCCTAAGTCAAATAATATTTGGGAAACCATTTGTTGTGGCCACTAGGATGAGTTATGATCCAACGTTAGGGATAGTTAGATTCAAGGAAGAGAATGATGAGGTTGCTTATCAAATGCCCTACAAGATTGAGCAATACCGCCTTCTCTCTAATTTCGAAAAGGAACATAAGCAAGCGGCTTATTATAGGAATGATGAAGATAGACGTAGAGGAGTAGAGTATGTTAGAAATAGGATGCTTGGTTTCTACAAAGAATGCTTGCAACTAGGTCCGGAATACAAAACTGGTTTAGAAGACGACCTAGAGAGTGGAACCAATGATGAAATCACGTAGTAACCCATGACTTTGAGTCTAGCTACAAGACTCGTAAATAAAGAAAAGCGCTTCTTGGGAGGCAACCCATGTTTTGTGTGATTTTAATTGTTTGATTGTTATTTGCTTCCGTATGCATGTTTTAATTTTATTGTTGGTTGATCATGTTTCTCAATTAAAATGTGAAATACTTTATTATGTTGTTTAGCCTAGTCTTAACTTCAACCTAAAGGTATTTTTGCAAAAGATAAGTGTAAGGGGAAACCCCAAATATGTTTTTAAGAAACAAACCGATCATGATTATCCACAATATTTAATGAACATGTATATTCGTATTTGTTAGAGTCAAATGCTTGTATTGAGTCATAATGAAGTTTTGCAGGATTTTCCAGGAAGTAGGACAAAGTTTTTCCAGAAATTTTCCGGAAACTTAACATAAAGATTTCTGCAGGTCCATTCTGACGGCGTCAGGGCATTGCTCTTGACGGCGTCAGGAGTCAAAAATCTGGAAATTTTACCGGTTTTGTTTTTCTAACGGAGTCTTATAGTTTTTGTGAATTATTAAGTTTTATAATCTCCATGAAATCTGCAAACTTCATTCCACAAGCATTATATCTTATTTTGTTTTCTAGGATTTAGTAACTTATATAGGATGCCGCCGATTTTACGCGAGGTTGCCTTGTCTACTTTTGTCAGGATTTACAGGTTATTTGTGACAAGAAGATGATTTATATTATGGAAGGGAAGCTTTGATTGTTCGTTTTCTTGGAAGAAGATTTAACCTGGCCAACTAAAATCCATACCGAGCGAATCAGGGGAGTATTTGATTTCATTCTCTTTACTTTTTAACTTTTACATTCTTTACTTGAACATTGGGGACAATGTTCATCTTAAGTGTAAGGGGAGGGTAAAAAGATGATACCTTACATATGCACTTTCGCTTGAGTTTGTTTTGTTTGATAGTAGATGAGCAATAAAACTATGAGAAATACTTGTTAGTGTAATTTTAGCGCCAAATTTAAAATTTTTTACAACATTTAGGAGTGAAACTTTAGCCATAGCAAGCGTCTCATGGATAGGAGATTGTATGACTAGCACATAACCGTATATTCAGAAAAATTTTCCACCCAAAAATGTGAGGTTCGCCTTTAGATTTGATAGGAAAAGCATTTATTATTAGTGCTTATGAGTGTACCGGTAGCATTTAGATTCTAGAACTTGCGTTAGTGATGCATCCCGAGACCGCTAGTGAGACTACATTCGTGTGGTAGGATTTACTACATGATAAGAGGCATTAGGATCACCCTTGTGTTAAACCCGTATTATAATTACTTGACCATTGAAGTCATATTACTTGGCTAGTTAAGTCAACTAATTTTTCCCACACCCTTAGCGTTGTACTCATTTTTAGTACACGACACCCCTAGTACACCCCTCCGAGCCTATCTTTTCGTTTCTAACTTTAAGCATTTTACTTAAAGGAAGAATTTGTTACACCCCACTTAAATGTACACCCAAATCGCCTTAGCCTTCCGTGTATGCGCTCATTTTTAGTGCATTATTGTTATTTGTTAAACCCTAAGTTAACTTTCTAATTGATTAAATGGTTGCTAAGTCGAGTCATATCCTTGTACATATTGTTTTGGGACGATTGGGACTCATGGGTAAGTACTTATTTTATGGAGTAATGGGGAAGAACATAATATTATTACCCCCATATGTACGTTAATCTTAAAAGTGCTCCAAGTGTTTTGATTTTCTTAATTCGAGTCATTAGAATAGTTAAATGTAAAGTATGTAAAGATTCAAGTGTAAGGGGAATTCTCATCCCCTATGATGTATTATTTTGGATGGTAGGGTAAGAGTGTATGCAAAAAAAAAAAAAAAAAAAAAAAAAAAAAGAAAAAAAGAGAAAAAAACATACGAACTACCATCCCGTTTTTATTTTATGTTCATTTTATGTTTTTTGTTATTTTTCATTTATTAGCTTAAGTCGAGTCTAGTCTTGGCTTAGCAACGCCATCTTTTACATGTAATTTACTAAGATTGTTAACTCGCCACCAGTAAAATTCCCTTTATCCAACAAAACCGTGTAATTCATATCCCTACACCTAACGATATAACCCTTTAAAAAGACCTCTTTGATAGTTTATCCTAGGTGCTTACGCCATGTGGTGGAGGTTTGATCCTTTCCCAAGCCTATGGTAATCTATTTTGCTATGACAGGTAGTGAGAGATTCTTCCATTTCCATAATGTTATATTACTTTATTACACCCGAGAGATGTGAGTATCTAAACACTATTTGTGAGGTGCTTGTGTATGACCTCCGTGCTTGTCTATTGGTCTTTAGTGGAACGATTATTTGTTGTAATTACTTTTATATTAGTGTTAAATGACCCCTAACTTGTCTTTTGAGTAGAATAAAAGCTCATTTGCTTGAGGACAAGCAAATCTCAAGTGTAAGGGTATATGATGAGGCGAAAAATGATCCATTTTTAGGGGGTCATTTAAGCCCGAATCCGAATTTATTTGATCAAATATTGCCCTAAATCGTTCCTTTTGTGATTTTAGGTGTTTGGAGAGTGAATTCTGGAAAAGAGGCTATTTTGGACGTTTTTGGAGCATAAAGTGAAGAAAACGACAAAGTACCAAAAATCCAAGCTGGAAATACAAGGTGACGGCGTCAAGGGTTTGCTCTTGACGGCGTCAGACATGAAGAATAATTTACCGTAGCTGGTGACGGCGTCAGATGGAGTTATGACGGCGTCAAAGTGGCCAAGATTAATTTACCGAAGGTGGTGACGGCGTCACATAGGCCGTCAGGATTGGATCTAGGGCGTCCGAGGAAGTGTATGGCGGCGAGTTGACGGCGTCAGATTTTACTCTTGACGCCGTCAGGACGATTTTCCTATATATAGTTTTCTAGTTTTTTCATAAAAAAGGAGAAGTTTTGGTGAAACCCTAAAGACGATTTTGGTGCCTCTTTTACAGGTTTTTCAAGGGTTCCAAACCCTTGAGACCTTGCATTGTAATTGAGATAAGTATACTCTTAATTCAATCAATATGTCTATGTGTTGGTTGTTTATCTTTTGTTCTTATCTTAATTCTACTATGCTAGGCTAGATCTCTCTTGTGTTCGCTTAGATCTAATGAAACCTAGATGTTGATTATGTGTTGATTACTTGTCTATTCTTGTTTTGAATGAATGATTTTATATGTTAGGCTTAAGAAAACTGGCAGATCTCCAAATGGTAACATGCTTGAACGTCTTAAGAAACATGAACCGAGGCGTACTAGGTCTTTATTGGTTGTATTTAATGCATGAGCCACTGTTTACAATCCCTATAGTTGTGCTGGGTCATGGTGTAGGAGGAGATAAGAGCTCATAGAGTTGGGGAGTTATGTATGCCACTCCACGAATGGTATTAAGGAATACAACCCGTCATTCATACAAGTGTAACAAGTAATTGACATGTAAAAGATATCTAGGGAGTAATGAAGTCTAAGTAAACACAATTTCTCCAATTACTGCTCACAACCTTAGTTTAATTAGTTTAATTTTATTTTTATTGTTTTATTTTGATTGCATCTTAGCTTTGGGTTAGTTGATTAGCAACTAATTCCGCCCACTCTTTCGAAACCCGAGATTTTAATTGCTTTCATAAAAATATAAAAATACAAAAATAATCATCTTTCATCTCTAGAACTTTTAATTAGGTTTTCTAATCCTAGCGACACTATTCCTAAGCTGAACGATCAATCCCCCGGTACTTGTCACTATACTATACTACAACGATCAGGTACACTGCCTGGTGGGGGTTGTAAGCCTCGCGAGATCCCTCGAGAGGTAAAGCAAGGTGCGATTCCCACGCATCATATATATATATATATATATATATATATATATATATATATATATATATATATATATATATATATATATATATATATATATATGTATGTATACAAAGAACATCATAATATAAAGTTACTAACAAGTCTCAATAATAATACATCTATTAATGCAACTAGTAAGATCATATAGCTTAAATGAAAAGTATTCTACTATAGATCATAGAGGATCTTCAATATAAATGAAGACTAAGAAAAATGATAATAGACTAGACTACAAGAAGGTTAATAATCCTAATATCATATATGCATATATTAGTATTAATGATTTAAAAGCATGGCAAATTATAAATTAAATCATATTTACATACTAATTGAAGCATTCTTTAATATAATGTAATATTGGCAAGTTTTTGAAAAGAAGACTTACCTCAGGTCCAGCTTTTCTTTAAGAGTGGGCATAAGAGAAATGGAAGACATCTTAAAAGTATGTCCAAAACATGTCGAAGTAGCAAAGTGACATTCCAACGCAATAGAAATCAAGGGAGCTTGATCCAAAATGCTTAATCGATCACACCAATCATCACAAGTCATGAAGACTAAGAATAATTGTGCTTGGGAGTCTTCATCTTGAAATAGTAACGGACACACCATGAAACCAATACTCCAAGAATGAAGAACACAATGCCGAGACAATAAATGACCGCAACAACGTCATAGGTAGATCATGTGCAGAAAGTGAAACATAGTGTTAGAAACCAATAGCCGTCAAAAGTAATAGAGCGAGGTGAGCAATCCAAAACGTAAAAGTCACTTCGATCGTTAATTACCTAAACATGATAAAGAGCTTGGTACCCAGATTCTCATGGGTCCGAGTTGGTTAGTTGAGAACATCCATTGCATTTAAATGCACATGATGAGGATGTCGTCGGGAAGTACAAGAATTCATCAATAGTTTGTTTTAATCAACAAACAATGACTTTCTTGACTAGAGTAATAAATAATGAGTGTAAATAATATTAGTTCTAAATTTCTTCACTAGGTTTAACAAATTTTATTTATTTTGATACATCTGTTGAAGGATCATTTACGGTAAATCCTAAGCCGGTTTTATCATAAAATGGCTTTTGAATGTTAAGTAAATATTTTAAAGATCTAGAACTATTTTTAAATTTTGCTAATATTTTTGCTTTTTCATTTTCCATTTTAATTTCATGTTTATAGTTTTGACAATATTTACATTTAAGATCAATTTCAATATTGCTTTCAAGTCTAGACATTTTATCTTCTAAAATTATTTCCTTTTCAAAATTATTTTCAATGAATATTGAAGATTTATTTTTAGGAATCATTTTTGAGTCAATGTTGCAAAAATGTTTGAAGTTGTTTTCCAATTTTGAAAATTCTAATATAAATTGATCATAACAAAAATGTTCGGTTTCGAATTGTACCTTATTAGTAGTTGTATAATCTTCACATACTATATGTTGATCAATTCCATCGTCCATGTCTCTCCATGTTTTATTTGTAGTTTCGTTTTGATCTAGATACATGTAGTCCTTGCCATCAATACTTGTATTCACATTTGTTTGAATATTCTCACAAGCCGTATATATCATCGTCTTCTTCGTACTTGTTGCACCATGATTTATTAACGCTCTTTCTTCGGATTTGGCTCATGTATTCTTCGTTATAGATACCTTCAATGATCACATTTGAATTAGTAGTACATGTGTTTATTTCAACTAAAAATTTATTTATTAAATTTTCTAGATTAACTATTTCTTGTGCAATATCAAGTTTATCATCTTTGGTTTTATATTTCTCTTGGTGAAACTTTATAAGACATTTTCAAATATCATTTGCCGTTTTACAACGAAATAATTTTTCATATTCAACTCTTGGTAGAGTTTTGAAAATAAGTAATTTGGCTTTAGTGTTTTTATCAATTTTGGTTTGAAGATTATTATATTGGTTTTCAAAATCCATTTTGGTTGGTTTAAGATCACCAATTGAAATGATATGCCAAAGATCATGATCTATTGATTTCACATAATTTTCAAATTTATTTTTCCATTCAAGAAAATGATCATTTTCAAATAATGGTGGTTTTTGCGTAAATTCCCCTTCTAGATATTTTTCGAATTCCATAGATCGTTACAAGTTTTAAAATACAATATATTTTAAAGATCTTGCTAGACGTGGCTCCTGATACCAATTGTGGAAAACTAGAAGGGGGGTTGAATAGTTTTGCGTCTTTTTCGTTTAATAAAAGTTTGCTTTTAAAGAATTGATGCTAATAGTATAAACCTTTGAAACTAAAGTATAGATACAAATTAATTCACATATATCACATAGACACTACTTATTTAAAGTGTTGAATAGAAATTATAATTTCATATATCTCACTTAAATATAAGTTTGTATTTATATATGTATATGTGTTTTAATAATTGTATGTACTTATATTTTATTAATGTATAATTAATGTTGTAAATGGAATCTAGTTTAATCTTTATGTGAAATCAATATATGCACAACACATAATTATAACAATGTATGAAAAGCTAATAAGTAAGCAAGCAAAGAGTGAGAGATGGAAAGATGGAAAGATCAAACCGAGAGACAAAAGATTTATAGTGGTTCGGCTACAAGGACACCTTCCTTGCCCTACTCCACTCCCCGAGCACCGAACTCGAGAGTTTTCTTCACTAAGTCAATAACCTCCCTTATTGCGGAGAAAACCGTACACACCAAAAGCTTACACCAATTTACGACACAAAGCAAAATGCTGAGTTCTAATCGTAGCTAGAACCAATCTCACAACAAATATCACACCACACCTTTTTCACACCTTTTCACTTCTTCTATACTTCTTCACACCACAAGTATCTTCACGCCTTCACAAATACTTCACGACTTCAATGTCTTGCACCTTCACAACTTCAAGGCACTAACGTCTTCACAACTTCAAGGCTCTAATGTCTTCACAACTTCAAGCCACTAATCTCTTCACAACTTCAAGCCACTAATGTCTTCTAGTCTTCTCTACTTGGAAGCTTCAATTTATTCACTACTAATCTCTATTGCTACTATCTCCTATCACCACTACTATCCAACACTACTTCTTCACTTCAAGTTCCACTTCACACTTACAACAATTCTAGATTTTATAACTAAATCTAGCTAACTAATACATATACCTTATTCACCAAAATATGAAGGATCAACAAGATGAAATAAAGAAACAACTTAGATAGCAAGATGATACTAAGTTGTAATACTTCTAATAGAAGTATTCTTCTCTTTACACTTGAATGTTGAGGCTTGGATCACTTTGAAACCAAGATCAAAGTATATAAGATCAAAGATTTTTAGAGGAAGGAAATGGATGTTTAGATCAGAAAGTTTTTGTGCAAAAAGGTGAGAAAAATATGTGGAATGATTCAATATTTAAAGGGCCAGAAAATACTGTTCTGGAGTGTGCCGGTCCCCTTAATGATTAAGGGGGCCGCCTAGTATAATTAAGGGGGCCGCCCTCCTGAACGTTGGATTTTCTTGTCCTTTTGTGAGGGAAATTTTTGTGGATTAGATTTGCCATTTTTGGTTGAAAATTTGAATTCATAAATTTGTAATGAATTAAACATATTCTTTTAATGCCAAAAATGTTTTATAAAAGATATAAAATGTTTCGTGACATTTTATAAATATCTAGTGATTAACAAAAGTGTTCCTTTGATCTTATAATGCATTAGACACTTTGTTTATTCATACCTTAAGTGATTAGATGGTAAAGGTGAGTATTTACTACTAAATACTTGTTTATGTCATGATCTTTGGTTTGATGAGTTTTTGTTTTGTGATTATCAAAACATAGAGATATCGAAAGATATGAATAACGTTTTTAGACATTTATTTATATCAACACATTTTTCACTAAAAACTACGCGTAGTTGCATTTTACAAAGGCTACGGCGTAGTTGCATTTTACAAAGGCTACGACATAGTTGCATTTTACAAAGGCTACGGCGTAGCTAACCCTAGAGCTAGGCCGTAGGGGAGTTGGGCACTATAAATACTAGCCCTAATTCCGAGTTTTATCAATCACTTTCACATCACTCCACCACACAGAAGTTAAGAGGAATTCATGGAGCAAGGAGAACTACATTTCACCTGCATACAAGTCATCTCCAAGGGAGAAATCACACTACAAATCATAAGTTTATCCATTTATAATTCTTGTATTAGATTTATGTTTTCATTTACAATGTTGAACATAAGTTTTTCTACATTTATTAATATGAGTGGCTAAACACCTTTTGGTGTTAGCCTAGTTATGAAATTGTTATTATTATGATTTAGTTTTCTCACATCTATTATCGTTTTATTTGAATACTTTCTTAGCTTGTCTTAGGAAACTCTAGTTTCGGTAGTAATGATGTTTGGTAGTTCCTTAGATGGGGGTGTAAGTACCGACCGGCTGCATCTCATTATAAGGTTGTGACTTGGAGATAGAAATATCACCATACACTTGGAAATTTCAACGAACGACCTCCTACTAAACGGACCTGCTTAAGGAATTAGACGGGATGTAAGTTGCGAACGCCCGCATCCCGTTAGGCTAGTCTAAGTTAGTAGAGACACTTAATGACTCTTGCATCTCGTAAGTTCACGCCGCCCAACAAACTCTTGGAATGGTAAAAAGTTTCAGGAATAGGACAAGGTGTAAGATAGGTTAGGTGATTTGACCATCTGAGTCTACCGACTTGAATCCCCAGATAAAATGATAGGATGCACTTAATTAGAAAACTTGTCATGATAATAACAAAAATAATAACTAGGTTAACACTGCTTCTCTTCCTGATTTCCTTCGTTTTCTTATTTGCCTTCATTTATTTGTTTTATTAGTTTAATTAATATTTTAATCTTAAAATCCCTTTTTAAACGTGACACTAAGCTTAGATAGACTCCACACGCATAGTTCTTGGGACAACCTCGGCTTTACCATCTAGCTATACCTCACACGACCAGGTACACTGCCCGATAGTGCATTAGGTAGACCTTAGGTAGATGAGACTTTATAAATATTAAAACCTGGTCGGTAAAACCTGCATCAAGTTTTTGGCGCCGCTGCCAGGGAGCTATTAGGATTTTATTTAAGTTTTACATTTCTTATTTTTAATCATGTCTGGATATAAGACTCGTAATGCTAAGCCCTTTTTAGCATCACCATATGAAAATCCCGAAAGACAGTTTCGGGCAAAAAGAAATAACACTCCCATTTCTATTCATGATCTTTTTTCTTTTTGTGAGCATTTAGATTCAGATACAGAATGTTGGGAATTATCCTCATCAGTATTAACAAGATTGGAGACAAAGTTCCTATTGCTGAAGAATACACTAAAGTATAAAGTTAGTTAGTACTGTTAGGTATACACAGTTTATACTATTTATGTTTTAGCAGAATAGGAAAGATGTGTAATGCAAGAATAGAAAAGATATGGTGTATATCTTATTGTAATAGTTTGATATGTATATTGTTTTACTTGTAAAGTACTCCTTGTGTCTATAAAAAGAGATCCTAGATTAGGGTTTTAGATGATCCTAAGAAAAACTCTAGCATACGTATTGTGATAGCTTCAAGTTTGTAAAACCTAGTGATATACTTGATCACTCATATTATTGATAATAATATTGAAGCAATTTGTTCATTCATTGTTCATTACACTTATATACTATCATACACATCATGCATACAAATCTTCTAAGTGTTTACTAGTGAATTCCGCTTTCTAGTTAACATTACTCAAAGTATCTATCTAACACAAGGTGTGTGTTTAAATCCTCCACAAGTGGTATCAGAGACAGGTTTCTGATACTTTGAATTAGAAGATCCAGAAGATTAAGTTCTTGTTACTCTCAAGATAATGGACATGGAAACTACTCAATCATCCTCCACTACTGCCAAGCTACCCATACTCAAGCAGAATGAGTATGATCTCTGGAGGCTCAGAATTGATCAATATTTCATGGTGCAAGATTATGCATTATGGGATATTATCAAGAATGGTGATACTTTCAAAGCATATACATATGAAGTTACTAATGTAGATGGCTTCAAGTCTACTAAGCTAAACACTGAACCAGTAACAAATGATGAAAAGGCTAAAAGGAGGAATGATCTCAAAGCCAAGCATCTCTTGCTTATGGCTGTGCCTAATGATTAAGTGTTGAATTTCAGCAACTATGCAACTGCAAAGGAACTCTTTGAAGCCATTGTTGAAAGATTTGGTGGGAATGAAGCCACCAAGAAAACTGAGAAGACTGTAGAAAACTAGAAGGGGGGTTGAATAGTTTACTGGTTTTTAACTTATTTAACTTTGAAAACTTTACGTGTAATCAATAATTGAAACTAATTAACGATAAGTAATATGCAAGTGTAAAGTAAGAAACGATCAAACCATAACACGATTGTTTATCGTGGTTCAACTACAAGGACTCTTTTTCCTTGCCCTACTCCACGCCCCGTGTATCCAACTCGAGAGTTTCAATCACTAGTCAACAAGCTCCTTTCACCGGCGGAGAAAACCTTACACGTTGCTTACACAAGATTTCTGACACAAAGCTAGATGTCGAGTTCTTTTACAAGGGAACAACCACTCCCGTCACACTATGTATTTTAAGGCCTAAAATACTAACCGATCACTACTGAAATTACATAATGAAATGATGTATAAACTTCACGAGTTTACACAATGCTAAGCTATCAAGACTTGCAACATTGTGTTGAGACTTGTAACTTTTAGTGTGAACTTTGTGATCTTCTTTGCTACAAAGATCTCACACAAATGAAATGTTAAAGTTAGATGAATGTATTGAGAATGTATGTGTAAAATATAATGAGATGTGATGATGGATTTCTTGAGTGTTGCTTGGTATTTACACCCAAACAAGACAGCAAGCTGGCAGACCCGGCGGAACCAAAACAAGGGTTCCGCCCTTGTATCCACAAGGTTCACCTAGTCTGACAGTCAAATGCTCAAGAAATCTTTCCATATCTATGCAATGTCTAATCAATATCCTTTAAGTCAACTAAAAGATAGATTGAGTAAGAATCTTTCCAAGTGTGTAAGAAATCTTATGGAAAGTCAATTTCTAGATTTGGAAATCTTTCCATAAATGCTCATGATGTAAGCCATGATGTCATACCACATTTTCTATTTATAGAAATATGAAAATGTTATGTTTTATGCAAAATGTAAATGTAGCAAATGTAATGTTTAAATGAAATAAAGTTCTAGTTATGAAAGACTTAAACTATATTCATGATTTGCTAAGAATTAAAGTTTATACTTTGTCGTTAACAAAACTTAGCAAAGATAGTAAAATATAAATAACGTTTTTAGGCGATATTTGTATTAACAATCTCCCCTTTTTTGTTGAGGACAAAACATAAACTTTATTTTTAAGCAAGTCACTAATTATAGTGTTAAGTCTTTAAAAATTTATATTTAAACTTGTTTTGACTTATGAAAATTCGTTTTGAGTAGCGTTGCAGAATGGTTCAAGCCAAACGCTCCCCCTTGGACAATACTCCCCCTAGTTGGGGTGCCAAGTAAGGAGACATGGATTTTGATCCTACAAAAGAAAAGTTAGTGTCGAAAAGACAATATATATACATGTAATCACAAGAAGGTATAGTATGAACAACAATCACCATACCGAAATGGTTAACCAACAATGCACACAATTTAGTAGAATGTAATTCATTTGATGTAAAATTTGACTTTTGTAAAGTCAAAGACAAGAAATGAGGTGGATAACATCCTACTTCTAAAAAAAATAAAACCAAAAAGGAACAAAGAAAGAAAATAAAATAAAATCCTACTTCTATAAAAGGAAGTCACCCAACATTGTCTTAATTGGGGCAAAAAGCCTCCAAACACGCTCTAGGAATGGTTTGGGTGAGAAAGAGCATCCAAACGCTCAAGAATGTATTGTAGACCAAAGCGGGTTTCATCTTGGACTTGGTGAAGCATTATCTTAATGCTTTCACTTCTTTTTGTCGAACGCTCACAATGTGAGCACCCATGGTGAGGATTGGGTAGGAGTGGGTCATTTGTTGATGGTGGTGGTGGTGGTGGAACATTGGTGGTTTGTTGAGATGAGGTAGGATTGGAAATGGAGGAGAGCAAGGTGGTTTGGAACTCCATTGCTTGATGGAGATGGGAGTCGACCATGCTTTTAAAAGCATAGAGGTTGTCTAGGTGCTCATTGATCTCCTCCTTTGTGTTTGGTGGGTTGTTCCATAGGGATGCCTCTATTTCCTCATAGGAAGGAAAAAAAGGACTCAAAGTGCTGTGATTGGGATTGTGATTGTGGTTGAGTTGGTTGAGGTGGTGGTTGATCATGGTGTTCAAAGTTTGGTTCTCTATAGAGTGGGCCATGGATATCTTTGAAAAGAGGGTGAAACAACAATAGTTTTGGTTGGGGTGGTTGTGAGGATGGTTTTTGTTGTGATGAAGGTTCTTGTTCAAAAGGTTCATTTGGCTCAAAGAATGCCCTTGGTTAATGGGTTGCCATTCGTTCAATTGAGCCAAACCAAGGCAATGGTGGTGGATTGGTGGATCTTGGCGGAAGATCATCTAAGTCTTGCAAGAAAGGATGTGGAGATGTTGGTGGAGTGCCAAAAAGCTCCATTGGTACAAATTTTGGTGATTTGGGTGGTGATGGAGATTTAGATGGTTGAGTTGGAGCCGGTGGTGGACTTGGGTCAATGGGAGTTTTTGTTGGAGGTGGAGTGGTGATCACATTAGTGAGCCTTAGTGATGGTTTGGGAGTTGCAAGGTTTAAGAAGTATTCATCTTTGATGGGTGAAGAGATGATAAGTGGTGATTCATCCGAAGATGAGGAGCTTAGGTTGATGGTAGTGTTGAAGCAACATGGTTTCACACTAATACAGGCGGTTCTCCTAATGGGTCTTGATGGTGGTAAGGTGTTTGTTAACTTTGTCATGGTTAAAACGTTGGTTAAGAAGCTTAAGATCAGAGATTGTGAAGGTGATGGTGTGATTTGGATGTGTTCTAAGGTGGTCAAATTTATAGAGTTGAATAAATGTTGAAAGGGGTGTTTGGATTTGATGTTCTACCATACAAATTTGAGGTTTCTAATGATTTGGATGAATTATGAAGGTTGTCAAATCATTTAGAGTCAATCCAATGAAAATGGTGGAGAAGAAGACCAAGATATGCACTAAATGCTTAGTGGTCATGTCAAAGTGATTTGGATTAGATGTTCCACGGATTCCAAGGAACCTTTTGGGGGTTTCCTTGCCTTATGGAGAAGGGTTCCTTGAGTTAGTTATGATTTAATTTGATTTTTGGCGGGAAATGGGTTCCTATTGGTTCTAGAGAATGAGAATGATCCTAATGCAGTTATGAACTAATGAGAAATGAGATTCTTACTAAAAAGGATGATTTGAGGTTGTGTGGAAGTTGGAATTTTGAAAAATTGAAATTTTTTTGCAGGTGACTGGTAGAACCAAACGATTACAAAGGCGGGACCTTTTTTGGGTTCCATCTGATCCGTTGGGCCAAAACTGGGTTTACCCAGAAAATGCACTAGCAGAACCCTATATTTGGTTCCGCTAGATCCGCCAGGCCAAAAAAGTAGACACAACAGTATTATCGAGGGCGAGACGTTTTCCAAATTTTCCGAAAATTCTTGGAACATAAACTTAAATTTATATCTGATTAGGAAATGCAAAAAATGGATATGGAAACACTCTTACCGTTAGACTTTGACCAGGGGCTAGTGAATTTCACTAAACTTAGTGAAATTTATTTGACAACATCTAAAATGTCGTCGACATGCATAATTGTTAGTGCATACATGTTCCAAACATTACCAAATATCCTTACAAATACATAAATCCATAAAACAAATTGTTTAAACGACCACATTGTACAAATGACACCTAGTACCAAACACTCCCCACACTCGCTCTTATTGGCGATCCGTCTTCTTGTTGAGCTTTCCAAGGAATCTCCCAAGGCACTTGAACATCCCCTTAGTTTGCTTGTGCTCCTCAGACTCATTTGGAATGGTTGGAAGTTGTGAAAGGTATTCAAGAGACGGGAGCCTAGAGTTTGGTAACCCATCATCTTCACTTATTGAAGATGATGTGGAGGAAGATGGAGAATGAGGGCGTTTCCCTTGGGCTTTGGCGACTCTCCTATCACTAAGTGGAACAAATGTGTGTGGAATTAGAGAGTAGTCTAGGCGAAGACCTCTTAGAGTTGGAGGAATAGGAGCAATGTACCTAAAGAGACGGGTCAAGAGTATTCCAATATGGCACTCGGCCATCTTTTTGGCCATGTAGTGTCGGAGGTCCTAACAAAGAGATGATCACGAAGTACATCCATGGACACAAGTGGATTGTCATAGGGATGGATGCGGTCAAAGAGTGTGTCAAGAGTTGTTAGGGTATGTTTATCGGTATAGATGCAAGTACGATGATTTGGAACACCTAGGATTTGGGCAAACTCATTGAGAGTGATGGAGTATTGGTGACTGCTAACCGAGAAGTTTAGAGACATGAGACCATAGTCATCGGTGGAAAGAGTGACAGATGCATAGAACTCTAGAATGAACCTAGGACAAATAGGCTCGTCGATATCTAGGAGACAATCAAAGTTGATGTTGGCAAGTTCCCTACGGAGATTAGTTCCTTCTAGGAATGATGGATCAATGGTTCTACCCTCGTGGACATAGCGTTTTTCTAAGGCTTTGAAAACATTGACTTGATTTTGAGTAAGATCTTTGGTTTTGTGGTGTTTGGGTAGGTAGTTAATGCACTGGTACAAAAAGTTGTATTGGTCACACCAAAAATGTGTGACGATATGCATATAGTCACACACGTTTTTTTCGTTGTGTGTCACCATAGGTCCCGCCACCGTAGGTGGCATATGGTCACATTGTTGAGTTCGTGGCCTTTTTCATCGAAAAAGAGTGACCAAAACCCCGAATATGTGTGACAAATTAGGCACAAGTTTTGTTTGATTAGTCATTATCAGTGACCGTAAACACTTTATAGTCACACGAATGTTTTTTGAGAGTAACTATTTTTCAACCTTTGGCCACATAAATATATAATATATGTGACATTTGAGATGATATATTCAAGTAAATGTGTATTTTGTGCGACTATTTCACGTCCTGTGGCCACATGAATATACAATAAATGTGACGTTTGTGATGATTTAGTCACACAATGGGTGTTGTTTTTTTGGAGTTAGTCACATACAATTTAACACAAAGTGGCCAAAAGTGTTAATAAGTGTGACCATATGCTGTTTAAAGTGAAGAAATGTGTATTTTGTATGACTATTGATCATCCAATGACCACGTGAATTTTATGTTGTGTGGCCTTTTGTAATATTTAGTCACACAAAGCATGTTTGTTTTGGGTATTTAGTCACATACCATTAAGCAAACAGTGGCCAAAAGTGTAAATAAGTGTGTCCATATGCTGTTTAAAGTGAAGAAATGTGTATTTTGTGTGACTATTGATCATCCAATGGCCACATGAATTTTATGTTTGTGTGGCCTTTTGTAATATTTAGTCACACAAAGCATGTTTGTTTTGGGTATTTAGTCACATACCATTAAGCAAACAGTGGCCAAAAGTGTTAATAAGTGTGACCGTATGCTGTTTAAAGTGAAGAAATGTGTATTTTGTGTGACTATTTATCATCCAATGGCCACGTGAATTTTATGTTTGCGTGGCCTTTTGTAATATTTAGTCACACAAAGCATGTTTGTTTTAGGTATTTAGTCACATACCATTTAAGAAACAGTGGCCAAAAGTGTTAATAAGTGTGGCCGTATGCTGTTTAAAGTGAAGAAATGTGTATTTTGTGTGACTATAGATCATCCAATGGCCATGTGAATTTTATGTTTTTGTGGCCTTCAGTAATATTTAGTCACACAACGAATAAAGCAAACAGTGACCAAAAGTGTTAATAAGTGTGATTATATAAATCTTTTAGTCACATTTAAAAAATCAATATATATCAAAACAATTCAAATATATATCAAAACAAATTCAAATACAATAAAATTGGAATGTATATAACTGAACAAAATATAAAATTGGACATCCTTTTATACAACAAGGAGTCCTAGTCGGCTTACAATAGTTTCTTTATAAGTATCTATAATCTTTTCCATAAGCAAGTAGCAACTTCGAGCGGTCTTAATTTCTGAGCAGTACCAACTTTGACTAGCAGTAGTAACTTTTGTACTAGCAGTAGTAAATACTTGGCACATTTTCTTTGAAGTTCATGAGCTGCACAACCCCAAGTTTTAGTTTTAGTGCATAAATAGAATTCCTAGACGCAGATCAGGAGTGTAATTATGTTTAGAATACTTACAATGATGATTTGAGAGCAAGGAGGATGATGGAAAGACCAAATTTTCGTATGTGGATGAGTAGTGAAGTGAATAGTAACTATTTAGAAGTGGTGGTATGGGATTAGGGGTGTTTGGTTTAATTTAAAATAAGAAAATGGTGCCTGCAGGTTGGCGGATATGGCGGAACCAAAAATGGGGTTCCACCCGTTATGGCTGAAGGTTCCGCCAGATCAGCAGAAAGAAACAATTGTTTTGATTTTTGCTTTTTATTCTATTGTTCCAAACTACATTGTAGGTTCCATAAGTCCTAAGTCAAGCCTAAGAAGGTTAAATGGTTCTCGTTTAAGAGGTTTTGTAAGATTGTCGGCAATGTTGTCTTCGGAAGAAACTTTCTCAATTGAGATGTTTCCTTTTTGAACATTGTCACGAATGAAATGATGACGGATTTCAATATTTTTAGTGCGAGTATGTTGAACTGGATTCTTACTAAGATCGATAGCTCCTTTGTTGTTATAAAGAATGGAAATGTCGTTAAGTTGAATTCCGTAGTCGACAAGAGCTTGCTTCATCTAAAGAGCTTGTTGACATGCTTTTCCGGCCGATACGTATTTGGCATCAGTAGTTGAGATAACGAGAGCCGTTTGCTTCTTAGAGAACCATGAGGTGAGACAATGTCCAACAAAAGTACAAATACCACTTGTGCTTTTTCTATCAACATAGTCACCGGCATTGTCCGAGTCGGCATACACTATGGTGTCTACTTCGTTCCTTTGGGATACCATAATCCTAAATGTGTAGTGCCCTTAGTATATCTAAAAATCCTTTTAACGGCTTCAAGATGAATTATTTTAGGATTTTTTTGAAAACGAGCACATAGACAAACACTAAACGTAATGTCGGGTCTACTAGCCGTTAGGTAAAGTAGACTACCAATCATACCTCTATATTTAGTACTATCTATGGATTCACTTTCCTCATCCTTTGTGAGTTTAGTTTCCGTGGACATAGGTGTTTTGATTGGTTTCGAATCTTCAAGACCAAATTTCTTAAGCATGTCCTTAATATATTTTGATTGGCTAAAGAAGATACCATCTTCTAATTGTTTGATTTAGAGTCCTAGGAAAAAGTTGATTTCTCCCATCATACTCATTTCAAACTCATCGTGCATGATTTTTGAGAAATCGACACATAATTCTTGACAAGTTTATCCGAATATAATGTCATCAACATAGAGTTGGACTATGATAATGTGTGAACCTTTCTTCTTAGTGAAGAGAGTATTATCGACTAAGCCCATGGTATACCTATGGTCAACTAGGAAGGTTTTAAGTCGATCATACCACGCTTTTGATTTTGCTTAATTCCGTATAAAGCCTTTTTAAGTTTGTAGACATGATTAGATTTTTCAAAATCGATGAAGCCCGATGGTTGAGCAACATAAACTTCTTCATTTATAAACCCGTTTAAGAATGCACTTTTGACGTCCATTTGAAAAAGTTTAAAATTGTGTGCGCATGCATATGTGTAACAACCCACAAAAACTCATTTCTATCATTCCCATTACAAATACCTATAGTAGGTATTTCACAAGTAAATTTTTGCTTTTTATGTGCATTATTACTTGCATGACTCACTAGACCTGCTCACGTACCCACACAAGCCAAATAACTCAACACTCTATAAACCCCTGGTATGTCAAACATAAGATCACCACAACACCATAATAAGTAATCTACCAATCTAACACACTAAATATATGACAAAACCCTAATAAACCTTAATTAAACCCTAATTAGGTCTATGAGTTACCTTAGGAACATTAGGATACCTTAGGATCATTAGACACTAGTACAACCCCTAAGAATTTTGGTACAAGTCCCTTAAGCACAAAACCATAACTAGGTCATAACTTCTTAGAATTAGGTCTAAACTATCTCAAAACTTCACCATAAGTCACTACCACTTAGTATAAGCCTCTTAGGACCTAGGATTAGTAATTAGGCACTCATAGGACACTAATCTAGGCACTAAACCATAGGATAAACCCTAATCTCTCACTAAACACAAATAGGTCATTTAGGTCACAAAACTAGGTCAAACCTTCCCAAATCTTTCCCATAAGCTACCATCACTTAATATAAACCCCTTAGGACTTAGGATTAGCTAATAAACACTCTTAGGGACCTAACCTAGGCACTAAAACTTAGGTAAAACCCTAAACTCTCACTAAGTAAAACTAGGTCTAAACTTAACCTAAACTAGTAAAACCTAAACATAAGCACCTCAACCTAGCACCCTAGCACCTTAGTCATTCTTAAGCACACACCCTAGAACCTCTAAGCTAGCACACAAGTAGGTAATGCACCTACTTGTCACCTTCTTCCTTAGTCAGCTTCACCACCACCACATAAACCCTAAACCGCCATGTAGACCTCCACCTCCACCCTTATAACTCCCATTAGTCACCTACTAGCTGTGGCTAGTCACTCCCCCTCCTCGTGACACCATGACACCCAAAACTTGGCCACCAAGGCTTGCGAGCCCTATAAATACCGCGACCCCTCCCCTCATTTCAAACCATCCATTCTTTCTCTCCACCTCAAATCTTCTGTATTTAGTAGTAGTATAAGATCCTTAGAAGTCCTAGGAGTCGAGTAGAGCAAGCCTTGAGGCCTTGTTGAGTTGTGTTTCCATCGAGAAAATCCTAAACCTTAGTTAACCCTCGTTAAACCCTACCTAACCAAGTAAGCTTTCATTTCTTGTTTCTTTAGCTCTAGTTTAGTCTTAGGATAGTATTAGGATGCCTTAGATCCCCTAGGAACCCTTGCCTAAGCCTTGAACCATTTCATTTACTAGTTTTCTTCTTTAAAAACCCTAATTATAGATGAAACCCTAAATACATGCTATAAGACCTTTTTATAAGCCCTAAGCTAGTTTAGATAACTTAAATAAGGTAATAGTAGTTAAACATAAGCTAGGAAACTTAGTTGTTACATAAAAATATAGTTTACATGCATTTAGGATTAGTTTTGCAAAACTTTACATGCATAAGGGTATATATCGTAAATTCCTGAAACTATAAAGTCTAAGGAATGTTTTTGACATTTCCTAGAAGTTATAAGTGTAAGGACTCATTTTGCAAAGTATTAAAACCTTAGGATAGAAACTAAAATAAGTTATAAACTAAAAAGGACTAGTTATGCAAATACTATAAAGTTAAGGGTCTAAATGGTAAATATAGAAAATTTATGAGTCCAAGGGTTTATTATGTCATTTTATAAAAATATAGAAGTCTAGGGACTAATTGTGTTAAGTATAGATAGTTATAAGTATAAATAATATAAGTATTATAAGTTTAGGGTAGAAAATGTAAATATATAAACTACAAAGGTATAAAGTGAAAATATATATAAATATAAAACCTAATTAAAGATAGAACCATAACACAATAGTAGGGAGCTTCATTTGAGCAGTACCATGTGGATATTTCATTTTTACAAGTTTGTTGGGATTACGAATTAAAGTGCCCTGGCTCCTCAAACGATTATTGCATGTACTTATTGAGTATGATAGCCCGAACGGTGTTATGGTTATAACTTAACTTAATAACAATATAGCTCAATAGTAGGGAGCTTCACGTGAGGAGTATTAACTTCTGAAATATGATGGCCCGAACGGTATTATGTTGATAACATAATACAATAGTAGGGAGCTTCATGTGAGGAGTAATATACTTCTGGATTGTGATGGCCCGAACGGTTTTATATTATATTTAAAACATTAACGAACCTAAGAACAATAACTTGAGAAACTTAAACAAGATAACTAAAGCTTGACATACATCCAAACCTACAACACACTATGATACGTGAGTAAGGAAGTCTAGTTCCCGAGTCACTTTTTGCATCAATTAAATTTCCCTAAACCCAGATGAGTTCATAGCCTCATACTCTTTTTAAACTTTTACACTAAATGCTTTACAAACCCTGTGAGGGGGATACATGCTACTTGCTTTACTTAAAACCGAATACAAGTCTTTTTCTTTAGTTGTTGCACGAGTAAACTAACTTCCACCACTACATAACCAAAATTCATGAATCTAATCGTTTGAGATATTTTACCCACGCGAACGCAAATATAGTTGATAGATCTATTGGAGTTTGACAACTTCCATTGGTATTAACATCTTTCTGGATGGTACCAATAAGTACTATATTTGAACCCACTGAAGGAATAACTTTGGCAAGTTATCTTTCCCATCCCCTCATTGTTGGGTCTGCAGCCCCCATGACCCGGATTTTTAATGTGTGGTTCATGCGCTTAGTGCAACATACCCCACTCATGATAATTGTGCATGCATCACAATTATCACACACACACTATATTTTCCCAGATGGGTGTAACAAAGGAACCCAGGGAACTTGTATTCACTAACACTTAAACCTATGATTCTCACTCAACACCTAGTGTTGACTTTTGAGCATGTATTCTAGGTATATTACTTCTACGGACATATGGCAAAAGGAGGCACTGAACTCGGAGGACTTTCAAACCGGTTATCATTCAAACATAACCTAACACCTAGACTTTGGGACCTCATTAAAAGTAAAAGTATATCTTTTACTAATAAAACTCTGATAATTAAATGAATGATAACTAAATTTCTAAAACGTCTCTTTTCGAGTCATTTTCTATTACTGTAACTGTGATTCTTTGAAGTAATACCCCGAACACTTAATCCGCTGCGATTAGTGAAAAATGGGGGTGTTACAGATTGGCATCAGAGCTTCAGTTGTAGAGAACAAGGTCAAAACCTAAACTACAACTATTTTTCCTAAGCTCGAGAAAGTCCTCGGTACCTCTGCCATCCTCCGTAACTATACGTGCTAAGGTTAGTATAATAATTGCCTGCTTAACTGCTAAATGATTTACAGTATTTTTACTATTATATATTTATGTCTACTCACCACTACTCTACCCCCGTCTCATCTAGTTTACATCCGGAGAATGATCTTCCCTCTCCGAATGTACTAGATTATTCCCCTAAACCCTATAGGAATAGTTTAGATATACCTTCACCCTTAGGATATACACCTTCCTTATATAACCCTCATTTAAAACACTTAAGAGATTTCTATGCTAAGGCATCACATATTCCTCCCCTAAACCCTGTTATACACCCACCATTCCCCACATCTAGATTAGAACCCTATGGTTTCTTTCTCTTTAGAGAACCATGTATACCTAGAAACCGTATCCCTACCTATACCCCTAGATATGACCTTAGGCAACCCTACACTTTAGGACCTACCCCTTACTTAGTAAGCCCACCCATTTCATCTTGAAAAGATGAATTTGGAGAAAACCCCTCTAGGACAACTTTAGAAAATGAGGAAAATCAAGTAGAGGAAATTTTAAATAATTTAGATGAAATTTTCCTTGACCTTCTTGAAAAGATAGAAAAAGGTCATGATAATAACTTACTTAATCAACCTGAGTATAGTAGTTTAAGAAATACCTTACAAGAAAACCGTTTTAAAGTAGCTAAAATACAGGAAAAACCAAATGAAACACCACCATAAAATAGCCTTTTCCCGCTTTAGGATTTGTACTTTAGAAAAGATAATAGATAATGATGAAGAAAATCACAATCAAACCTAGAAAACACAAACTATTGGAATTAGGAAAAACCTTAGAAACCCCTAAGTAATATGCCTTTTATACCCTAGAATAGTTAGTGCCTATAGGATATGTAAGATAGGAAATCAATAAAATAAGTTAGGTTTTAGAAACTACCTAGTGTCCCTTAATTAGGATAAATTAGATAAACTAGATTTAGGTATACCCCTCCCACATTACCTTAGGTCAACCCCTAACCCAATAGTAACCCCTTAGGAAAATAGATATAACCAATAGAACATAAAAAAGTTAGGTACTTGTTATAACCTACCCTTAACCTTTACACCTAGGAATTTAGGAAAACTACCCCGATGCCTTAGATACATAGAATCTCTAAACTGTTTTAAACTCCCCCATACTTCCTCCTTTCCTAAAACCCAATTTCCTTCAAACACCCTCCCTTATCAATAGTGAGAATTCTTATTCTACACCATAGAGATCTGAATTCTTTCTCCTCTGATCTCTAAACCCTCACTACTTCCTTAGCTTTCTTAAGCTATTTCCTTCCTAGTTAGAGATTCTACCCCTAACTATCCCATATGAAAATATATGATAATCATATACAAGCATATTCCTATCTTTTTCCTCTTTATTTCCTTTGATTACTATGATTTTTCCAAGTTAGTTTTCCCCATCCCCTTAGAAAAACCTAAACCATATTTAGGATTCCGATACTTGAGGTTAGAAATAACATTAGGATATCCCTAGAAAATATAAGCTTAAGTATAGAATACCTTAGATCACTAAGATAGGCTATTTAAGAAACCCTTGAGGAATTAGAAAAATAAGATTAGGAATCTTTTAGGTTTTATAGGTTAGAAACCAAAATCTCTACCCCAATATATAGAAAAATTAGGAAGACATCCCTATAAGATAGGATTTAGCTTAGAAATTCATTAGGACTAGAACCTAGATTAGATATAAGGAACATTAGGAAAAACATAGGATTAAGTAGTAAAACCTTCACCTTAAGCCTTAAAACCTCTAGTATTGGATAGACACATTAGCAAAACTTCTACCATATAGGAATAAGTAGCTTTAGGATAAAAATTGCCCCTACCTAGTCTCTTAGGATACCCACACATATATTTGAGGATATTAGATTACATCTTAGGATTTAATATTTCTTAGAATACACACTAGGAAATTCCACTTAGGAGATACTATGGATACTACCCTAGCTAGTTTCAAGTACCTAGGAATAGTAATACTTATAATAATAGTAACAATGGTAGTAATATACAACTTAAAACAAAAGAGAAAACCCGAGACTACACCTAAAAATAAGGATACTACTAGTAAACCCTTAGGAAAAAAAACATCTAGACCTATACCCTCTTTAGAACCCTCTACTTTAATTGAACCCAACACATCACCCTTAGAAATTAGGATTAGTTAGGAAAAACTAGAGGAACCTTAGGCGGAAAACAAACTTTGGAAAAGAATCTAGTTAATCTAAAACTCCATTAGGATACTATCTTTCAGGTATCCTATACTCTTACTCTTCCGTTTAATCCTATTCTTCCGTTTTCTCTCCTTTCACCGTTTAAATCCCGTTTAAATCTCCTTCTCCCGCCTTTTTCCCACTCTTCCATTCAAAATCCCCTTTTCCCGCCTTTTTCCCCACTCTCGTATTTAAAATCCTAGTCTTTCCTTTTCCCCACTCTACCGTTTAATCTTACACCCCTATACTTTTCCACTTCACCTATACGTACCCTTCCATCCTTTCATTATCTCCCATTTCTTCATACCCTCTTATTTCATCCCTTGCCTCCTTTCTTCTTTTACACTCCTTCCTATAAAAATCCCTCATTCTATTTTCTTCCATTCTTTTTATCCCTCCATCATTTTACACTCTATTTTCTTCTCTCTATATTCTCTCCCTACCTCATCCTACAATGTTCTAAAAGTAGAACTTGTATTTCTCGTCATATCACAAGTTTCTATTAGTTAGAACTTGTAAGAATATCTACATCGAACTGTAATCCTCATTATGTTCGACTATGATATTAAATCTCACTTTGCAAAGTTGCAAAAATGAGATCTTCAACGCCCGTCATTCTAGTCATAACATGGGAATTTATCATGTGGCAAGTTGCTAAACAGGAAGACTGTAGAACTTGTCTCTATCATGACTAGAACTTCTTTCTATCATGACTAGAACTTGTCTCCATCGTGACTAGAATTTACCTCTATCGTAGTTAGAACTTGTCTTCACCATGACTAGAACTAGTCTTCATCATGGTTGGAACTTGTCTTTAAAATATCCCCGTACCACATTTTCTTAAGTGTGGTAAACTCTCTTCATTTTTCGCCGATACTACTTAAGGATGATTTATAATGACTATCCTATTAAAATGAACTAAGACGCTCCTTCATTTTAATGAGAAAGTTATAAATCAAATGGATTATGGATTTATACGCTCTTGTTTACGAATATTGGGACGCCTTTATTTGTAAGAAATGAGATATAAATGAATAAGCCTAAGTATCTGGAAATTGTGCAAGCATTTCCTACTCCGCTTGTGCAAACCTTCCCTTCTTTTCATACCACTTTTCTTTAGTATCAGAAATTCTTCCCTACAACTCTTTTCTTCTCCTTATCTTTCTCGACTTATTCTTTCCCCTACTCCTACAATTATCTAAATCTCGGGACGAGATTTCTTCTAAGGGGGTAAGACTGACAACCCACAAAAACTCATTTCTATCATTTCCATTACAAATACCTATAGTAGGTATTTCACATGTAAATTTTTGCTTTTTATGTGCATTTATTACTTGCATGACTCACTACACCTGCTCACGTACCCACACAAGCCAAATAACTCAACACTCACATCCTATAAACCCCTGATATATCAAGCATAAGATCACCATAACACTATAATAAGTAATCTACCAATCTAACACACTAAATAAATCACAAAACCCTAATAAACCTTAATTAAATCCTAATTAGGCCTATGTGCTTACTAAATCCTATATGCTTAAATAAACTAGTTTGAAAGTGTCCAAGACTTAAGTATGAGTTACCTTAGGAACCTTAGGATACCTTAGGATCCTTAGTGTAACAATTCGCAATTTCAGGTTAATTACTATTCCTGGAAAATTTCACTATTCATTTTTACTATTCATTTTTACTATTTATTTTCTCGAACTTTGATTTTTGTTTCTTGGCCTCGAGTGATAAATCATTTCCATGGCAAATTAAAAGTTTGACATTCATCAGATCATTTTCGCGAAAGTTATTAAGGAATTACACGTTTTAGGGTAAAACGTCATTCAAAAATTCTACGCACAACGAAATTCGACCGCGTTAATTTTCCCCGTATCAGAAAAATGTTTGATACACTCATGATTTATTTGAGAATAAATCATGACTGAGAAAAACATGACCAAATAAACCTCGGCCGTGAAAAACTGGAATTTTCATTTTTAAGCGTTTTTACTCAGCCATAACCTTAGCCTATACCTGCACCGCGTTTCTAAGATGATTTGAGTTTTCACATTTTTAGAATAAGTCAACATATTTTTCCCTCCTCCTTTGACCAAAAATCATTCCTTGATTTTATAAATCATTCATTGATTTTTAGGCTTACGGTTTTATGTCTAAAAGACATTTAATACCAACCAACACTAGACTGAGCCCAGTCTAGACATTATAAGTCATTTTAAATCATTTATATCCTATTAGAAAAGTAACATTTTACTTTTTTCAATTTTACACAATATTTGTACATTTTACGTATTACGCGTTTTAGACCCGTGTTTCCAGTTTTAGCAGGGTTTTACCACCTCAATGGAACCTACCACTTATTTTATATTTTATTATGGAACATATTGACATGTTTAACCATACTTTCAAGTTCCAAATTTTTACGACACCTGGTTTTACGTTTTGAGGCTTAATCGTTTACGGTTGGCATTTCCCGGAGTCAAAACTCATCCAATACTTAGGATATTATCAAGCAAGGCACACCTCACCCCCTAGCCCTTATGGAACCGCCAATAGGGGGGGGGTGTCATCCCTTGGTGTGGCTTGATCTTAGGCTAAGTACCCTTGGATGGTTTACATGTATACAAGCTTGTCATGTAAGCTTTGACAAGTCTTGTTTTGTAACCTCCTCAAAGCACTATAAAAGCCCCCCCCCCCCTCCCCTTTGTGCCGTCCACCATCACACACCAAAACCACTCCACACTTAGCTTAATTTCTTCTAGTTTCAAGCAAGATTAAAGAGCAACTTCAAAGATAGAAACCCTAGTTTGGTTTTAGGTAATCAAAACACTTCCAAACCTCATAAACTTTGGTGATTTCTCTTGAGTTTGAATCCTCTCAAGTCACCTCAACTTTCATCATCTCTCTTTCAAGAATACAAGAGTAGAAAGATTGCATGAAGTGAAGTAGGTTGAAGCTAAAGTCTATCAAAGTCCTTACCTTACATGTTAACTTCCTTTCTTATTTGAAAGCCAAAAGTTGTAAGCCAAACCCTAACATGATTCTTGTTAAATATCATAATCATGTTATTTACATATCATTCATGCTATATTATGTCTTGTGATCATGTCCATGATGTATAAAAATGAGTAAAACAAGTTATTGTATATGATTGTTAAGTTAAGTTATTTAAACAAGTAAAATAGTGACTTTATTGGTGTAATCTGATCAAAATGGTAAAATTATGATATTGGATCATTACATATTGTAGTAGAGGACCTAACAAGGAAACCATAGCAATTTGAAACACCTAAAACGAGTATACGAGTAAAAAGTTATGACCATTTGAAGTTACCAAAACTTTGCGGCAAAACTGCCAAAATAGTTTCTGTGACAGAACATAAAACACGCAAAAAGAGGCCTTTCTGGTCCGTTTCATGAAAAAGTTAAAACACGAAAGTTGTCCGGAATCACGTTTTTTTCAAAAACTCAGGAGCACGTCTCCAGAAAACCAATAACGAATGAGATTTTTCTCAGTTTCTTAACAGCTATTTACATATATAAGTCACTATATAATGGTTATGTTTTATAAAGACCAAAGAGGTCTTATGACCTAGAATCAAGACCACAACCATGGCTAGAGCCAAGCTTGAGTCTCAAGACCATGGAACAATGACCAAAGGTCATGGCAAGGCCATGACTAAATGACCATATAAACTTACTTAGGCGAAAACATGAGCTAAATAGTTGGCGATAACTTGAACATACAATTTGGATCTACTTCATCTAAAAGAACCATGAGATATTACAAGTATTTGTCATACAAGTTATAAGAAACTTACCCTAATAACAATCTTCTTGTAAAAATAAACTTTCCTAAGTTTATTCAAATATTGGACATGTAACTTTTCGGATCAAAACTTATATATATATATATATATATATATATATATATATATATATATATATATATATATATATATATATATATATATATATATATATATATATATATATATTTTATCAACTACTACAGTAGTAGGGAGCCTCATGTGAGGAGTTCATTATGTAAGCCGTTGAGATGAGTTGTGGATTTACGAATTAAAGTGTCCTGGCTCCTCGAACATTTACTAACATGACTTCTGAATTATGTCGGCCTGAACGGTAGTAAACGATATATAAACTATACTTGTTTCATGAATCATTTCTTTTCAAAGACTTACACTTTACAAAGTACCACATCATGGACTAAATGCAAGATATATATATATATATATATATATATATATATATATATATATATATATATATATATATATATAGGCACTTCTTCATATTCTTTATTGCAATCCTAAGTCGCAACATTCTATTATAGGTTGCTCGTAGAAACCTTCACGATCCAACCATTACCTTCATTACTTGCTATCTTACTTAAGGTGAGTTCATAGCCCCACTTTACATTACTTCAATGTTTTACAAACCCTTGGGGGAATACATGCTATTTTAAACCGAACACAATGCTTTGAAACTGTATGCTGCCTGATTGTTTTATTATTACTAAGTACCATCCTTGCCAATCCTAGGCCCCTTATCATGAACCATTTAATCACTAGTATTAGTGAGCGCGAGTATTGTGAATAGGCCTATTGGGATTGACGAATCCCATTTGTTTTGAGCAGATTAGTTCAAACAAATGCACTATATTTGAAACATTAAGTATGACGGCAAAGTACTTACCGGGGCAACAAAACCGCCGATTGATATTAGTACCCGTTAACGTATTGGTTGCATGAGCTTAGTATATAATAATAACTGTTTTGTTTTCCAACATAAGTATGAGTCTAATTAACTCATACTACCAACATATTGTGTTCAACCGTTAAACAAACTCTATGAATATCACTCAACCTTTGTGTTAACATCTTAAGCATGTATTTCAGGTCCATGATAATCAAGAATGGAGCGGAAGGGCACGTACTAAAGGAAGAAGGCTATAAACTACTTTGTCATTCGATAAAACATCAAAAGACTTTATATTGATGTATTTTGAAACATGGAACCTTTTCGGGACCTAACTATGTAAACTCTGATATGTTTGAATAAATTCGAATGATAACTCTTTTTAATACGACTCGGTTAGAGATCGTTTTCTATTATTATGACTGTTGTGCCATTGAGTAACACCCAAGTTGAATTCCGCTGCATCATGAATTGGGGGTGTTACAGATTGGTACCAGAGCCATGGTTATAGGGAAACGGGTCTAAGTGAGACCTAAACTATAACTACAATCACAAGCAAAAACATTTTTATAGCCTTCCGCTCTTCGTGCCTTCCATCCTCCAGAAGATTATGGACTTATTACACATGTTATACTACATGAACATATTTGTATATTGTTATATACACATTGCCATAGTTTGAGCATTTTCCATAAACATTTGATTTATTTTGACGTCATAATACTCATTGTAGACATCATGTCTGTACCTCCATCTCCCGATCATCTTCCTGCTATGCCCGAGTATTTACCAATTCTTCCCGGACCCAATGATCCTTACTTTGAAGCACTTGACTACGACGACGAGGAAGAACCTTACGAGGATCTAGTTGATGACAATGAAGAAGATTCGGACGAAGATCCTGAAATGGATATGGACATAAACATCGATGATTATGAAGAAGATCCTGAAATGGATATTGACATTGAAGGCATCGATGACATTGAGGAAGTAGAGGAGCAAATGGTGGTGCAACAACTATCACCATTAACATCACCACCTCCTCTTTCACCAAACTCATCCGAATCTAATCGTACTACTCCAGCTCAAGTTCCAAAGTCTACTTACGAAGTCGGCGGAACATCTACATCTACACCTATGTTCGTGAACTCTGCTCAATACGAAATATACTCTTTGAAACAAGCCCTCAACCTAACTCAACTCAAAGTTCAAAGCATGGCAAGTCAAATGAATGACTATATATCCAAGGTTAATTCAGCCAAAATGGATGCCATGAACGCACGAGAAGACCTCTATTGGTTTAAACTTGACATGAGCTATGTGAAGAGACTTGACTCATGTAGGGGACATAGCCTTGAATCCCTTGACCGGCTTGGATGACGTCAAGGATAGACTTACATTGGTTGAGAAAGCCCAAGAACAAGATAAGGCACAAATTCACAGACTACTTAACCGCCTAAATACCGCAGAAATCCGATTGGATGTTGCTAACTTTGACCGGTATCAACTCGGGAATGAGATGTATGGAATGCAATCTCAAATGTGTGCCATACAACAAAGGCTATACCAAAAAGATGTCAAAGAATACCGCCCCAATGAAAGTGTGGATGTGTTAGCAACATACGGAAATAATAATCCATCCGGACTACAACAACCTTCCAACCGATGTTAGACTAGTGTTATAATACTAGTTATCTTTTGTACAACGTTGTAATTACTAAACTGAAAATATCAGTTAGTAAATTTTGAAGAAGCTCGTAATAGGTTTCGATTTTGTAAATCAATCAACGTTATATGAATAAAACTCTTGTTTTATATACTATCATGTGTTATGCTTTTAAGTTTCAACATTATTATCATATCATTCTTATAAAAAATTGTGCTCATTTCACAACTCTCTAATTACGACGTATCTTTTGAACAATAGAATCATGGCGCCAAAGAAGAAGACACCACCAGCAATGACTCAAGTTGCTATTCGCAAACTAGTTAAGGACAGTGTCAACGCAGCACTTACAACGGAACGAGCAGCCGTACCTGCAGCAGCTGCCAAAGCCGCCACAGCTGCTGGTGCTGCAGCAGCCGTTGAAGATGTTGCAGCAGCTGCTGATGCTGCAGCAGCTGCTGATGCTGCAGCAGCCGCTGAAGCCGCCACTGCTGCGGAAGTTGCTATAGCTGCAGAAGCTGCCCGAATTGCCAGCCTTAACATTGGAGGACCAAGCCCAACTATCCCTCCAGTGACAAATGTTGCTTCAGTACCTAAGGGTTGCTCATTCATTTCCTATTTGAAATGCGAACCCATAAAATTTAAGGGTACTGAAGGAGCTGTAGGTTTGACCCGCTGGTTTAAAAAAGCGGAGTCGATATTTTTGGTCAGTAAATGTACTGAGAGTGATAAAGTTCAGTATGCCACAAGTACACTGTTGAATGAGGCATTATCATGGTGGAATTCAATATCTCAACCAATGGGCATTGAAAATGCTTATAAGATTTCTTGGGATAATTTGAAGAAAATGATGATCAAAGAGTACTGCCCCCGCAGTGAAATGCAGAAGTTAGCGGTAGAATTCTGGGATCATTCTGTTAAGGGAAATGACATAATAACTTACAACCGTCGATTCCAAGAATTGAGGATACTGTGTCCAACAATGGTTTCAACAAAAGAGAAATTGTTGGAACGGTATATCTGGGGACTTCCATCAAGTATACAAGGGAATGTAACTTTAGCAAATCCCAAGGAACTTGATGAAGCTATGCGGATGTCTCGCAACCTCATGGATCAAGTGGTGCATACAACAGAAACCCGAAAGCAAAACAACACCAACAACACCAACAATACCAATAACACCAACAACTCCAACTACCATAACAACAATAACAATCGGAACAACAACAACAAGCGACCATGGGATGGTAACCGTGGAAATAACAACAACAACAACAACAACCAAACCCGAAACAACAACCATCACAATCAGCAGAACAAAAGACAAGAAGCCGCGACGGCTTATGTTGCTGCACCAGCAGGAGGTAAATACATTGGTACTCTACCACAGTGTACCAAGTGCAACTACCATCATGCAGGTCCCTGCCCGGCCAAATGCAACAAGTATCTAAAGCCCGAACATCTTGCCACGGATTGTAGAGGCAAGGGTGTAGCTACTGGGGCTAACACTCAGCCAATAGTTACATGTTTTGGGTGTGGGGAAAAGGGACACTTCAAGAACAACTGTCCTCAAAACCAAGGACCACAAGGCGGAGGTGCTCGCGGTAGAGCCTATGTCATGGGAAATGAAGAACCACACCAAGACCCGAACGTGGTTACCGGTACGTTCTTACTCAATAACATTCCTGTTAAAGTCTTATTCGATTCTGGTGCTGATATGAGCTTTATATCTACTAGAATTGCGCCTTTACTTGATATTCCATCAATCACTTTAACCACTAGTTATAGTATTGAACTAGCTACCGGTGACTTAGTAAATACTAATACCGTAATCCCAAACTGTACTCTTAATCTCTTAAACCACCCCTTTAACATCAATCTTATGCCAATCGAACTCGGAAGTTTTGATGTTGTCATTGGCATGGATTGTTTGTCTAAACATCAAGCTAACATCATTTGTGGTGAAAGAGTTGTGCACATTCCATGTGACAATGAAACTTTGATCATTCATGGTGATCAAAGTGGAACTCGAATAAACATCATCTCATGTATCAAAACCATGAAGTACATTGAGAAAGGATGTTATGCTTTCCTAGCCCACGTAACCGAAAAGAAATCCGATGAAAAACGTCTCGAAGATGTTCATATTGCCCATGAGTTTCCTGAAGTCTTTCCGGAAGATTTACCCGGACTACCACCAAATCGTCAAATAGAATTCAGAATTGATTTAATACCAGGAGCGGCGCCAGTTGCCCGCGCACCCTACCGGCTAGCACCGTCAGAGATGCAAGAGCTATCAAATCAATTACAAGAACTTTCGGACAAGGGATTTATTCGACCCAGTTCCTCACCTTGGGGAGCTCCAGTTTTATTCGTGAAAAAGAAAGATGGGTCATTACGAATGTGTATTGACTATCGTGAACTAAACAAACTAACCAAAAAGAACCGATACCCACTACCAAGAATTGACGATTTATTCGATCAATTAGAAGGTTCAACCTATTACTCAAAAATTGACCTACGGTCAGGTTACCATCAAGTTAGAGTTCGTGATGAAGACATTCCAAAAACAGCCTTTAGGACACGATATGGTCACCATGAATTCCAAGTGATGCCATTTGGGTTAACTAATGCACCGGCAGTATTCATGGATCTCATGAATCGAGTGTGTAAGCCATATTTGGACAAATTCGTGATCGTATTCATAGAAGACTTTCTCATATATTCCATAAACGAAGAGGAACACAAAGAACACCTGAGAACAATTTTAGGACTACTCAAGGAAGAGAAATTGTATGCAAAGTTTTCCAAATGCGAATTTTGGATTCAATCGGTACAATTCCTTGGGCATGTAATTGACAAGACTGGGTTACATGTCGATCTCGCTAAAATTGAAGCTATCAAAGATTGGCCAACACCTACCACACCTACAGAAATTTGTCAATTTCTGGGTCTAGCCGGGTATTACCGAAGGTTTATTGAAGGATTTTCCTCAATAGCAAAACCTTTGACCAAGCTAACTCAGAAAAACATGAAATACGTGTGGGATGAAGATGAAGAAAAAGCTTTCCAAACCCTTAAACAGAAACTTTGTAGTGCTCCTATCCTAGCATTGCCAGATGGGATTGAAGATTTTGTAGTCTATTGTGATGCACCGCACCAAGGTTTAGGTGCCGTGTTGATGCAACGTGATAAGGTCATGGCTTATGCTTCAAGACAACTCAAGGTTCATGAAGAAAATTACACCACTCATGACTTAGAGTTAGGAGCTGTAGTCTTTGCACTAAAAATCTGGAGACACTATCTATACGGTACTAGATGTACTGTGTACACCGATCATAAAAGTCTACAACACATTTTGAACCAAAAAGAACTAAACATGAGACAACGTCGTTGGTTGGAATTACTAAGTGATTATGACTGCGACATTCGTTACCACCCAGGAAAGGCAAACGTAGTAGCCGACGCCCTGAGCCGAAAGGAACGGGTTAAACCACTACGAGTCCGAGCCTTAGTTTTAACCATAAATTCAAACTTTCCTACTCAAATCCTTCACGCTCAAGCAGAGGTGGTGAAACAAGAAGACATCCAAAAGGAAAAGTTGGATGGCATGATACAGAAGAAATTCGAAACCCGTTTAGATGAAACTGTATGCTGCCTGATTGTTTTATTATTACTAAGTACCATCCTTGCCAATCCTAGGCCCCTTATCATGAACCATTTAATCACTAGTATTAGTGAGCGCGAGTATTGTGAATAGGCCTATTGTGTCACAAACCCACAATTTCAGGTCATTTTTCCAAACTTCGACATTCTACTATTCACAAATTACTATTCATCAATCACTATTCATCATTTTACTATTCATCGTTTTTTAGGTCAATTTGACATTCCGAGACACATTCAGAAATTTTACTATTCACTTGACACTATTTATTTCCGAGAGAAAACCACTATTCACGTGCATTACTCATGTCGTCGTAAATTTAGTTTACGAGTGTTCAAATTCGCGTAACCGTATTGGTTCAGGGGCGAATTCATGCATTATTATCAGGGACATTTCATACGGACTAGAAATAGTCTGCATATCATCATTAGGGCACTTGCATACTATTCCACTCGTAGGATAATTAAATTTATACTTTTGGTACAATTAACGATTTACGTATGTTTATTTTAAATAAACACTAATACGCGAACTATAAACGTGACTAACATGCCCGACACTCCCGACTATTATCCCAATATATTTTTATACTCATTTTTACAATATAAAAATTATAATATCAATTTACCCGGTATTTTGGAAATTTATTTATTACGTATTGTACGTCTAACTTAATAACGACGGTTTTCACAAAAATTAAACAATAATCACCCGAACTCTCCGTACTTGTACCCGACACATTTTTACAATTTTTACGACTTTATTATGTCCCGAATAACTTCAATAAAATTTATTTCTAACAAACCCGGTACCCGATAAAACCTAAAACTATCACTACAACACATTACCACTAACTTTTTAATAAAAACCCAAGACAACCCCCCCCCCCCCCTATCCCTCCTTTTTGCACCGGCCAACCCCCCCCCCCCCTGGTCCTAATGAGCTAATCTCACCAACTCACTTTAATGCTTACCAAACATTTGTCTCCTAAGTATAAAATACACCTTTTCATCCCATTTTATCACAAATCATTTTTACAAGTGTAAGTAAACTCTTTCTCTCATTTTCTCTTGGTGTGAATCGACCTAGGGTGGTCAAGAAGCAAGAACAACAAATTTTCCAAGATCTAGGTGTAAACTTGTTCACTTAGTCATCCTTGTTGGAGTTTTGAAATAGAAACTCAAGGATTAGTAGGTTTTTCATCATCCAAACTCCCTAAACCTTCAAGTAAGTTAACAAACTCATTTTTATAATTTTTACAAGTTATTACTATGGTTATATACTTTCTTACAAGAACTCATGCATATAATGATTTATACCACTCTATTTTGTACATATTTAACTTTGAACCCTAGAAATGAAAACATGAGAAACCCTTGTTAGACCTAGTGGATTGATGATGTTTAAGGACCCATGACACCCTAAGAAGGTGTATGGTAGGATTAGACTAGTTTTGTGGTGATTGAAAGTGGTTTGGTTGAAGTTGGAACAAGTTTGAAACTAGGAAAATGGTTTTTGAAACTACATATTGACCTACTGTCCCTATTTTTATTTCGTGGGAAAATCAGTAGATGGTGGTTAAGTTTTGACCAAAGATTTAGAAAATACTTTCAAAAACGAAACTTTAGGCAAAAGAATGGATTAAAACGAGCTTATAACGAAGGAGATATGATTTTTGCAAATTTAACGACGAAAACTATTCATCCAGGTTCTGATAAGATGTATCAGGATCTCAAAAAGCTTTGTTGGTGGCCGAACATGAAAGCAGAAATAGCTACTTACGTCAGCAAATGTCTTACTTGTGCTAAAGTGAAAGCCGAGTACCAGAAATCGTCAGGGTTACTTCAACAACCAGAGATTCCACAATGGAAGTGGGAACGTATTACTATGGACTTCGTCACTAAACTTCCTAAGACGTCAGGAGGTTACGATGCTATTTGGGTAATTGTTGATCGTCTTACCAAATCAGCCCATTTCATACCCATTATAGAGACTTATTCTATGGAACAACTTGCTAGACTTTATGTCAAGGAAATCGTCTCAAGACACGGTGCACCAGTTTCCATCATTTCTGACAGAGATAGTCGTTTTACTTCAAACTTTTGGAAGTCATTACAAGATTCTTTTGGATCCAAGTTAGACATGAGCACTGCTTACCATCCTCAGACCGATGGTCAGAGCGAGAGAACTATTCAGACACTTGAGGACATGCTGCGAGCATGTGTGATTGACTTTGGAAATGGTTGGGCTAACCATTTGCCGTTGATCGAGTTTTCCTACAACAACAGTTATCATTCGAGCATTAAGGCAGCACCATTCGAGGCACTTTATGGTCGTAAGTGTCGATCTCCAGTTTGTTGGGCCGAAGTCGGTGAAGTACAATGTACTGGCCCGGAGATGGTGCAAGAAACAACAGAAAAGATAATTCAGATTCGAGAGAGACTCGAAACTGCTAGAAGTCGACAAAAGAGCTACGCAGATGTTCGACGCAAACCATTGGAATTTCAGGTCGGAGACAAGGTCATGTTGAAAGTCTCGCCTTGGAAAGGCGTGATACGATTTGGAAAACGCGGGAAGTTGAACCCGAGATACATTGGTCCGTTTAAGATACTGGAAAGGATTGGTCCAGTAGCTTACAAACTTGAACTTCCGTCAGAACTTAGCAACGTACACAACACGTTTCATGTTTCGAACCTCAAGAAATGTCTTTCGGACGAGTCTGCCAATATACCATTAGAAGAAATACAACTCGATGACAAGCTTAACTTTGTGGAAGAACCAGTTGAAATAATGGATCGCGAGATCAAACAGTTGAAACAAAGTCGAATTCCGATCGTGAAGGTTCGCTGGAATTCTCGAAGAGGACCCGAGTTTACTTGGGAACGAGAAGACCAAATGCGACGCAAGTATCCACAACTTTTCACCGAGCCTATTACCGAGACCAACACTAACTGAATTCAGGGACTGAATTCCTTTTTGGATGGGCGACTGTCACAACCCACAATTTCAGGTCATTTTTCCAAACTTCGACATTCTACTATTCACAAATTACTATTCATCAATCACTATTCATCGTTTTTGAGGTCAATTTGACATTCCGAGACACATTCAGAAATTTTACTATTCACTTGACACTATTCATTTCCGAGAGAAAACCACTATTCACGTGCATTACTCATGTCGTCGTAAATTTAGTTTACGAGTGTTCAAATTCGCGTAACCGTATTGGTTCAGGGGCGAATTCATGCATTATTATCAGGGACATTTCATACGGACTAGAAATAGTCTGCATATCATCATTAGGGCACTTGCATACTATTCCACTCGTAGGATAATTAAATTTATACTTTTGGTACAATTAACGATTTACGTATGTTTATTTTAAATAAACACTAATACGCGAACTATAAACGTGACTAACATGTCCGACACTCCCGACTATTATCCCAATATATTTTTATACTCATTTTTATAATATAAAAATTATAATATCAATTTACCCGGTATTTTGGAAATTTATTTATTACGTATTGTACGTCTAACTTAATAACGACGGTTTTCACAAAAATTAAACAATAATCACCCGAACTCTCCGTACTCGTACCCGACACATTTTTACAATTTTTACGACTTTATTATGTCCCGAATAACTTCAATAAAATTTATTTCTAACAAACCCGGTACCCGATAAAACCTAAAACTATCACTACAACACATTACCATTAACTTTTTAATAAAAACCCAAGACAACCCCCCCCCCCTTTCCCTCCTTTTTGCGCCGGCCAACCCCCCCCCCCCTGGTCCTAATGAGCTAATCTCACCAACTCACTTTAATGCTTACCAAACATTTGTCTCCTAAGTATAAAATACACCTTTTCATCCCATTTTATCACAAATCATTTTTACAAGTGTAAGTAAACTCTTTCTCTCATTTTCTCTTGGTGTGAATCGACCTAGGGTGGTCAAGAAGCAAGAACAACAAATTTTCCAAGATCTAGGTGTAAACTTGTTCACTTAGTCATCCTTGTTGGAGTTTTGAAATAGAAACTCAATGATTAGTAGGTTTTTCATCATCCAAACTCCCTAAACCTTCAAGTAAGTTAACAAACTCATTTTTATAATTTTTACAAGTTATTACTATGGTTATATACTTTCTTACAAGAACTCATGCATATAATGATTTATACCACTCTATTTTGTACATATTTAACTTTGAACCCTAGAAATGAAAACATGAGAAACCCTTGTTAGACCTAGTGGATTGATGATGTTTAAGGACCCATGACACCCTAAGAAGGTGTATGGTAGGATTAGACTAGTTTTGTGGTGATTGAAAGTGGTTTGGTTGAAGTTGGAACAAGTTTGAAACTAGGAAAATGGTTTTTGAAACTACATATTGACCTACTGTCTCTATTTTTATTTCGTGGGAAAATCAGTAGATGGTGGTTAAGTTTTGACCAAAGATTTAGAAAATACTTTCAAAAACGAAACTTTAGGCGAAAGAATTGATTAAAACGAGCTTATAACGAAGGAGATATGATTTTTGCAAATTTAACGACGAAAACTATTCATCCAGGTTCTGATAAGATGTATCAGGATCTCAAAAAGCTTTGTTGGTGGCCGAACATGAAAGCAGAAATAGCTACTTACGTCAGCAAATGTCTTACTTGTGCTAAAGTGAAAGCCGAGTACCAGAAACCGTCAGGGTTACTTCAACAACCAGAGATTCCACAATGGAAGTGGGAACGTATTACTATGGACTTCGTCACTAAACTTCCTAAGACGTCAGGAGGTTACGATGCTATTTGGGTAATTGTTGATCGTCTTACCAAATCAGCCCATTTCATACCCATTATAGAGACTTATTCTATGGAACAACTTGCTAGACTTTATGTCAAGGAAATCGTCTCAAGACACGGTGCACCAGTTTCCATCATTTCTGACAGAGATAGTCGTTTTACTTCAAACTTTTGGAAGTCATTACAAGATTCTTTTGGATCCAAGTTAGACATGAGCACTGCTTACCATCCTCAGACCGATGGTCATAGCGAGAGAACTATTCAGACACTTGAGGACATGCTGCGAGCATGTGTGATTGACTTTGGAAATGGTTGGGCTAACCATTTGCCGTTGATCGAGTTTTCCTACAACAACAGTTATCATTCGAGCATTAAGGCAGCACCATTCGAGGCACTTTATGGTCGTAAGTGTCGATCTCCAGTTTGTTGGGCCGAAGTCGGTGAAGTACAATGTACTGGCCCGGAGATGGTGCAAGAAACAACAGAAAAGATAATTCAGATTCGAGAGAGACTCGAAACTGCTAGAAGTCGACAAAAGAGCTACGCAGATGTTCGACGCAAACCATTGGAATTTCAGGTCGGAGACAAGGTCATGTTGAAAGTCTCGCCTTGGAAAGGCGTGATACGATTTGGAAAACGCGGGAAGTTGAACCCGAGATACATTGGTCCGTTTAAGATACTGGAAAGGATTGGTCCAGTAGCTTACAAACTTGAACTTCCGTCAGAACTTAGCAACGTACACAACACGTTTCATGTTTCGAACCTCAAGAAATGTCTTTCGGACGAGTCTGCCAATATACCATTAGAAGAAATACAACTCGATGACAAGCTTAACTTTGTGGAAGAACCAGTTGAAATAATGGATCGCGAGATCAAACAGTTGAAACAAAGTCGAATTCCGATCGTGAAGGTTCGCTGGAATTCTCGAAGAGGACCCGAGTTTACTTGGGAACGAGAAGACCAAATGCGACGCAAGTATCCACAACTTTTCACCGAGCCTATTACCGAGACCAACACTAACTGAATTCAGGGACTGAATTCCTTTTTGGATGGGCGACTGTCACAACCCACAATTTCAGGTCATTTTTCCAAACTTTGACATTCTACTATTCACAAATTACTATTCATCAATCACTATTCATCGTTTTTGAGGTCAATTTGACATTCCGAGACACATTCAGAAATTTTACTATTCACTTGACACTATTCATTTCCGAGAGAAAACCACTATTCACGTGCATTACTCATGTCGTCGTAAATTTAGTTTACGAGTGTTCAAATTCGCGTAACCGTATTGGTTCAGGGGCGAATTCATGCATTATTATCAGGGACATTTCATACGGACTAGAAATAGTCTGCATATCATCATTAGGGCACTTGCATACTATTCCACTCGTAGGATAATTAAATTTATACTTTTGGTACAATTAACGATTTACGTATGTTTATTTTAAATAAACACTAATACGCGAACTATAAACGTGACTAACATGTCCGACACTCCCGACTATTATCTCAATATATTTTTATACTCATTTTTATAATATAAAAATTATAATATCAATTTACCCGGTATTTTGGAAATTTATTTATTACGTATTGTACGTCTAACTTAATAACGACGGTTTTCACAAAAATTAAACAATAATCATCCGAACTCTCCGTACTTGTACCCGACACATTTTTACAATTTTTACGACTTTATTATGTCCCGAATAACTTCAATAAAATTTATTTCTAACAAACCCGGTACCCGATAAAACCTAAAACTATCACTACAACACATTACCACTAACTTTTTAATAAAAACCCAAGACAACCCCCCCCCCTTTCCCTCCTTTTTGCGCCGGCCAACCCCCCCCCCCCCCCCCCCCCCCTGTCCTAATGAGCTAATCTCACCAACTCACTTTAATGCTTACCAAACATTTGTCTCCTAAGTATAAAATACACCTTTTCATCCCATTTTATCACAAATCATTTTTACAAGTGTAAGTAAACTCTTTCTCTCATTTTCTCTTGGTGTGAATCGACCTAGGGTGGTCAAGAAGCAAGAACAACAAATTTTCCAAGATCTAGGTATAAACTTGTTCACTTAGTCATCCTTGTTGGAGTTTTGAAATAGAAACTCAAGGATTAGTAGGTTTTTCATCATCCAAACTCCCTAAACCTTCAAGTAAGTTAACAAACTCATTTTTATAATTTTTACAAGTTATTACTATGGTTATATACTTTCTTACAAGAACTCATGCATATAATGATTTATACCACTCTATTTTGTACATATTTAACTTTGAACCCTAGAAATGAAAACATGAGAAACCCTTGTTAGACCTAGTGGATTGATGATGTTTAAGGACCCATGACACCCTAAGAAGGTGTATGGTAGGATTAGACTAGTTTTGTGGTGATTGAAAGTGGTTTGGTTGAAGTTGGAACAAGTTTGAAACTAGGAAAATGGTTTTTGAAACTACATATTGACCTACTGTCCCTATTTTTATTTCGTGGGAAAATCAGTAGATGGTGGTTAAGTTTTGACCAAAGATTTAGAAAATACTTTCAAAAACGAAACTTTAGGCGAAAGAATGGATTAAAACGAGCTTATAACGAAGGAGATATGATTTTTGCAAATTTAACGACGAAAACTATTTCTTATAAAAACTGCTTGCTGTTTGGCAGATTTCGACGTACAAATAGAGGCATTAATCGTAACCTAGAGGAACCGAGTTATCAAAAATATATTAGTATATACAAAAACGAATCCGTGGACATAAAGAACAAAGAAAATGAGCTTAAAACGACCAAGTTATACCCGTTTTAACATCGTCAAACTATATATATATATATGGTCACAAATAAAAATAATAACTTACGCGCTAAACGGTATATTTTCTAGAAATGTTACTAAGGACTATATTCTTATCAAATTAATACGTATGACTCAAGGGAATATTTATACGACTTAACGACGTTATTTCAAGGTTTTCGATACAAGGAATTTAACGCTAACATTTTTATACGAGATAATACGACAAGTTATATACTTCTATATATGGACTTATTTTTCCTAAGTATGGAAACTATTTTACTATGACGATAACTAGTATTTCCAAATTACGAGTGGTATGGGTATCATGTGCATGTGCATTCATTTCATTACGGCTTGATCTTAATTAGATCGCGATTATTCATTTAGGTTGCGGCTAGTGTTCGCGCCTCATTGTCCCGATTTCTTTACCATCGTTGTACCATCCTTTCGAGGTGAGTCTTCATAGCCCCGTTTTAATTACTTATTTGATTTTAAATCCCACGGGGGAGAATACATTGCACAATTATTTTTTTGTACATGCCCAAGTATTACAAATTCCATACATTGCTTAAGTTGCCTTACTACCAAGTTAAGTCCCCTTATATATCATGGACCGTTAATTTTAGTGCTAAGCGAGAGTGAGTGGATAGATCTATCGAGGGTGACGCCTCCATTCGTGTTTGGGTTGCTCCAACGGGACGAATGCATTTCATGTCTTATCATAATTGAGTGTCTGGTAAACACTCTGGTGGGGCCATTACAAAGTCTAGCTTCGGGGTCATGAGCTTAAGAGCCAATGTAGCTTTTTTTGACATTTTGTCGGTTTACTTATTACTTGCGGCTTATGTACTTACGATTTACTTACAAACCTATGATTATTCACCAACTTTATGTTGACCGTTTTCGCAATGTATTTCTCAGGTAACTAAGGCATATTCTCATGGCATGCATGGAGTCACTTTGTGTATCAAGGATGACGCGTCTCTTTTGGAATTCATGCACTTTTGAACTATCGTTTGATTGTACTAAATTATTTCCTTAAACCTTTTCCAACTTTTGGGACCTATGTTTTATAACTCTGAATATTTTGAATGAATCAAACGATGTATTTTATAAACGACACTTTAGGTCGTTCGATATATCCTGGTTGTGTGCTATGATCCGTTACACCCTCAGGTATTCCATTCCGCTGCCATTCAGGTATTTTGGGGGTGTGACAGATTGGGATTGACGAATCCCATTTGTTTTGAGCAGATTAGTTCAAACAAATGCACTATATTTGAAACATTAAATATGACGGCAAAGTACTTACCGGGGCAACAAAACCGCTGATTGATATTGGTACCTGTTAACGTATTGGTTGCACGAGCTTAGTATATAATAATAACTGTTTTGTTTTCCAACATAAGTATGAGTCTAATTAACTCATACTACCAACATATTGTGTTCAACCGTTAAACAAACTCTATGAATATCACTCAACCTTTGTGTTGACCTCTTAAGCATGTATTTCAGGTCCATGATAATCAAGAATGGAGCGGAAGGGCACGTACTAAAGGAAGAAGGCTATAAACTACTTTGTCATTCGATAAAACATGAAAAGACTTTATATTGATGTATTTTGAAACATGGAACCTTTTCGGGACCTAACTATGTAAACTCTGATATGTTTGAATAAATTCGAATGATAACTCTTTTTAGTACGACTCGGTTAGAGATCGTTTTCTATTATTATGACTGTTGTGCCGTCGAGTAACACCCAAGTTGAATTCCGCTGCATCATGAATTGGGGGTGTTACAATTAGACACTAGTACAACCCATTAGAATTTAGGTACAAGTCCCTTAAGCACAAAACCATAACTAGGTCATAACTTCTTAGAATTAGGTCTAAACTATCCCAAAACTTCACCATAAGTCACTAACACTTAGTATAAGCCTCTTAGGACCTAAGATTAGTCATTAGGCACTCATAGGACACTAATCTAGGCACTAAACCATAAGATAAACCCTAATCTCTCACCAAACACAAATAGGTCATTTAGGTCACAAAACTAGGTCAAACCTTCCCAAATCTTTCTCATAAGCTACCATCACTTAATATAAACCCCTTAGGATAAGGATTAGTCACTAAACACTCTTAGGAACCTAACCTAGGCACTAAACCTTAGGTAAAACCCTAAACTCTCACCAAGTAAAACTAGGTCTAAACTTAACCTAAACTAGTAAAACCTAAACATAAGCACCTCAAGCACCTCAACCTAGCACCCTAGCACCTTAGTCATTCTTAAGCACACACCCTAGAACCTCTAAGCTAGCACACAAGTAGGTGATGCACCTACTTGTCACCTTCTTCCTTAGTCGGCTTCACCACCACCACATAAACCCTAAACCGCCATATAGACCTCCACCTCCAACCTTATAGATCCCATTAGTCACCTACTAGCTGTGGCTAGTCACTCCCCCTCCTCGTGACACCACGACACCCAAAACTTGGCCACCAAGGCTTGCGAGCCCTATAAATACCATGACCCTCCCCTTATTTCAAACCATCCCATTCTTTCTCTTCACCTCAAATCTTCTGTAGTTAGTAGTAGTATAAGATCCTTAGAAGTCCTAGGAGTCGAGTAGGGCAAGCCTTGAGGCCTTGTTGAGTCGCGTTGCCATCGAGAAAACCCTAAACCTTAGTTAACCATCGTTAAACCCTAGCTAACCAAGTAAGCTTTCATTTCTTGTTTCTTTAGCTTAAGTTTAGTCTTAGGATAGTATTAGGATGCCTTAGATCCCCTAGGAACCCTTGCCTAAGCCTTGAACCATTTCATTTACTAGTTTTCTTTTTAAAATCCCTAATTATAGATAAAACCCTAAATACATGCTATAGGCCCTTTTCATAAGCCTTAAGCTAGTTTAGATAACTTAAATAAGCTAATAGTAGTTAAACATAAGCTAGGAAACTTAGTTGTTACATAAAAATATAGTTTACATGCATTTAGGACTAGTTTTGCAAAACTTTACATGCATAAGGGTATATATCATAAATTCCTAAAACTATAAAGTCTAGGGACTGTTTTTGACATTTTCTTGAAGTTATAAGTGTAAGGACTCATTTTTCAAAGTATTAAAACCTTAGGATAGAAACTAAAATAAGTTATAAACTAGAAAGGACTAGTTATGCAAATACTATAAAGTTAAGGGTCTAAATGGTAAATATAGAAAACTTATGAATCCATGGGTTAATTATGTCATTTTCTAAAAATATAGAAGTCTAGGGACTAATTGTGTTAAGTATAGATAGTTATAAGTATAAATAATATAAGTATTATAAGTTTAGGGTAGAAAATATAAATATGTAAACTATAAGGGTATAAAGTGAAAATATATATAAATATAAAACCTAATTAAAGTTAGAAGCATAACACAATAGTAGGGAGCTTCATGTAAGGAGTACCATGTGGATATTTTGTTTTGACGAGTTTGCTGGGTTTACGAATTAAAGTGCCCTGGCTCCTCAAACGATTATTGCATGTACTTCTGGATTATGATGGCCCGAACGTTGTTATGGTTATAACTTAACTTAATAACAATATAGCTCAATAGTAGGGAGCTTCACGTGAGGAGTATTAACTTCTGAATTATAATTGCCCGAACGGTATTATGTTGATAACATAATACAATAGTAGGGAGCTTCATGTGAGGAGTAATATACTTCTGGATTGTGATGGCCCACACGGTGTTATATTATATCTAAAATATTAACGAACCTAAGAACAATAACTTGAGAAACTTGAACAAGATAATTAAAGCTTGACATACATCCAAACCTACAACACACTAGGATACGTGAGTAAGGCAGTCTAGTTCCCGAGTCACTTTTTGCATCAATTAGATTTTCCTAGCCTCATACTCTTTTTAAACTTTTACACTAAATGCTTTACAAACCCAGTGAGGGGGATACATGCTACTTGCTTTACTTTAAACCGAATACAAGTCTTTTTCTTTGGTTGTTGCACGAGTAAACTAACTGCCACCACTAAATAACCAAAATTCATGAATTTAATCATTTGGGATATTTTACCCACGCGAACGCGAATATAGTTGATAGATCTATTGGAGTTTGACAACTCCCGTTGGTATTAACATCTTTCTGGATGGTACCAATAAGTAATATATTTGAACCCACTGAAGGAATAACTTTGGCAAGTTATCCTTCCCATCCCATCATGGTTGGGTCTGCAGCCCCCATGACCCAGATTGTTAACGTGTGGTTCATGAGTTTAGTGCAACATACCCCACTCATGATAATTGTGTATGCATCACAATTATCACACACACACTACATTTTTCCAGATGGGTGCAACAACGGAACCCAGGGAACTTGTATTCACTAACACTTAAACCTATGATTCTCACTCAACACCTAGTTTTGACTTTTAAGCATGTATTCTGGGTATATTACTTCTACGAAGATATGGCAGAAGGAGTCACTGAACTCGGAGGACTTTCAAATCGGTTATCATTCAAACATAACCTAACACCTAGACTTTGGGACCTCATTAAAAGTAAAAGTATATATTTTACTAATAAAACTCTGATAATTAAATGAATGATAACTAAATTTCTAAAACATCTCTTTTCGAGTCATTTTCTATTACTGTAACTGTGATTCTATTAAGTAATACCCCAAACACTTAATCCGCTGCGATCAATGAAAAATGGGGTGTTACAATATGTAAGTAAATTTCTAATTGACTCGAGCTTAGCAACCGGAGCAAAAGTTTCATCGTAGTCAATGCCTTCTTGTTGATTATATTCTTGTGCAACTAGCCTAGCTTTGTTTCTAGACACAATACCATTTTAATCCATTTTATTACGAAAAACCCATTTGGTTCCAATTATGGTTTGACTTTTTGGTCGAGAAACTAATGTCCAAACGTCGTTTCTAACAAATTGGTTTAATTCTTCTTGCATGGCTATTACCCATGACTCATCTTTTATGGCTTCGTTTATATTTTTCGATTCAATGGTTGACACGAAACAAAAGAAGTTGCTTTCATTTTGAACTCTTGATCTTAGTGTTCTTTCATTAATATTTTCTATGACACTATCTAATGGATGGCTTTTATATTCTTTGACATTGACAATTTCTTTATTTAATAGTTCATCTTCCTTGTCATTATCTACGATATCTTGATTTTCCATATCTTGACTTTCAACTAAGTCATCATCTACCAAAGGTGATGTCTTAGAGGGAGGTGGACTCTCGTCGAATGTTACGTTCAACGATTCCTTGACTCTTAAGGTTTCTTTGTTTAACACAATATAAGCTTTGCTATTTTGTGAGTATCCACGAAATACACCTTCATAAGACTTTGGGTCAAATTTGGTGAGATAATCATTGGTGTTAAGTATAAAGCATTTACTCCCAAACACTCTAAAATATCCTAATTTAGGCTTTTTACCTTTATATAGTTCATATGGTGTTTTGTTTAAAAATCATCTAATTAAAACACGATTTAAAATGTAGGTTGACGTATCAACGGCATTACACAAAACTTTTGTGAAATATTTCGTTCATTAAGCATTGTTTTACTCATCTCTTGTAGAGTCCGGTTTTTGCGTTCTACTACACCGTTAGATTGAGGAGTGCGTGGTGCTGAAAAATTATGTGTTATACCATTTTTATCACAAAAGTTTCCAAATTGTATTTCATGTCAAATTCACGCCCATGATTTGTTCTAATAGACACAATGCAAGTTCCTAATTGATTTTGAATTTTCTTACTTAGAATTTCAAATTGATGGAAAGCTTCGTTCTTACTTTTCAAAAAATTTGTCCAAGTATATCTTGAATAATCATCTACTATAACCAAAGTGTAGAAGTTACCTCCATAACTTTGTACAGCGGATGGACCAAACAAATCCATATGTAAAAGTTCTAGACACCTAGATGTGGACACCATATTTTTAGCCTTATGGCTGTTATGAACTTGTTTACCAATTTTGCAAGCATCACAAAAGTGTTGGTCATATTACAACTTGGGTAGGTTTCGAACTAAGTCTTTGGAGGAGAGGTTTTGGATAAGTCTCATGTTAGCGTGTCCTAAACGTCTATGCCATAAAGTTGAAGATTCATCTAATGAGGTGAGACAAAGTTTGTCTCTAGATGTTTGATCCATCTTCATGACATACACGTTGTTCTTTATAACACCTTTGGCTATGGTTATGCCATCTTTAAGTATTTTACTTCCATTTTCACTGAAAAGGATGTTATACTTTTTTGCGGTAAAGTTGACTAATACTAAGGAGATTAAAACCTAGGTTATCAACATGAGCTACATCATCTATAGAAAGGGAGTCATGAGAAATTGTACCTTTTCTGATGATTTTGCATTTAACTTTGCTACCAAACATGACATTACCTCCATCACATTTTTGATATGTTGAAAAGAGGCTTTTGTTACCCTTCATGTGCCTTGAGCAACCGCTATCTTTGATCCATTCATCCAGTTCCAAACTAACTTTGAAGCACACCTATTTTATGAAAAACACTCAAACGTTTGGTCCCCAATATCTCATGGGTCCATTTTGGTTAAACATACCATTAGCTTGATCCATGTATAAAATGGAATATATGGGTTCCATGACATGTAATTTGGAGCTTGGTAAGTGTTTAAGCTCTGTGTGCTTGGCAGGTTAAGTATCTAGAAGTAAGGATTAATCTAAGTGGCGCTTTGTTATGTTTAGGGTGGAAATTTAGAATTTGATTAACTTGCTTATCATCTGATCATGTATTTCGATAGTTCCTCGATTTCGATAGTTCATCTGATCAAAATAAGCCACAGAAAGTGAGCTTATGAAACATAAGTCGAAAACTACAAAAGCCATAAGCTAGCTATATAAGCTTAAACAAACACCCCCTAAAAGTTGAAAAGCCAATACGCTCAATTTATATGGCTTATGAGCTTACCAACTCAACTAAGCTACAAAACCAAGTTGATAATCTCATAAGTCATATAAATTGAGCTTATTGGCTTTTCAACTTTCAAATAAGCCTAAACAAACAGCCCCTCTTAAATTAGCAGCCCATGTTTTTTATTCATTTTGACCAGCCCATGTTTTTTATTCATTTTGGCCTGCTTCAGTCAACAACTTTTTCAAACCAGCACATGTTTTTTATTTTTAATTTGATCATTATAAGCCCTTATAAGCTAAAATTTGGTACATCTATTATTTTGGTTGGTATTCTAGTTGCTCTACATTTTTTCGATTTTTTTAATTTAACTTTGAATAGCTTTTAGATAGCTCAAACTAGGCCCACAGGCTATTTGGGACTGTTTGGTTATGTTTAGCTTATTTTCAAATTGGTGCTTACTTATTGTTCTCATTGCTTAAATTCAATTTAGAATCACTAGTTTATGTTAGTTTTCAGTTCTTTTTAGCTTTTAGGATTTACTTGTAGCTTATTTAAGCTTATTTGATTCAATACAGTTAGTAAATTTTGCTTGAACTTTATTTTTTGTTAACTGTTAAGCCTTTTGACCCATTTCACTTGTTTTGTGACTTTACAAAATTGGATGCTAGAGATTAGAAAGGGTCAACAAGGTTAAGAAGAGCAACTCACTGATAAGGAGATTGTAGCACGAGTCTTGGGAACTAAACGAGGCTTTAACCAGGGACGGGGTAGGGTGTTGGCAGGTAGTTCTTCGTCGTCTTCTTCTGTACACTCCCACCCCGCTCCAGCACCACAAATGATTCAATCTCAAATAAGTGCTCTGGCGAGGTACATGATGAACCTGCATGAACAATTAGCAGACCGTAACCCCCCCCCCCCCCCCCCCCCCGAGCTTGACCCCTCACTGTTTATGGATGTTGATGAAGAAGAGGATGCGGACGAGCCCGTAATTGAGTAAATCAACAATTTATGGTGTTGAACAAGTTACATTTATGTCGTTTTGGATAATTTATGTTTATGATGTTGAACAATTTACATTTATATCGTCGAACTAAGTCGCTAAACCATGTAGTCTTTGAACAATTTATGGAATATAGTTTGCTTTAGTTATTGGTTGTGTTGATTTGAAATTATGGAAAATTTGGCTGCGGAAAAATCTCGAAAACAGGGTCGAAAAACCTGGGAAAACGCAACAAAACAGCATGGCTGTTTTGTTGTAGCATATGCCACTTTTAGTGACAACATGTTCTCGCTACTAGTAATATTTGATTTTTATTTTTTCCTGCAGTGACAACTTGTTGTCGTTACAGGTTGTCGCTATAAGCTTGGTCAAAAAATAAGTCAACCCTTTTAGTGACAACATGTTGTCACTAAAAAGTTGTGTGTTGTCACTAAAAAGTTGTTGCAAAAACACTTGGTCAATGAAAAGTCAAACTTGTAGTGACAACATGTTGTCACTACAAGTGTTCTCACAAAAACACTTGAGTCAAAAAGTCAAACTTTGGTCAAACCTGTTGTCGCAATAGGTGAAAAATGTTGTCACAACAACTTCCAGCGACGCGGTTATAGCGACAACGCTTTCCGTGATAACATGTTGTCACGAATATACTTATAGTGACAACTTTCGCACTTTTAGCGACACCATTGCGTTGTCACTATAGGCCCAGAATGGTGTAGTGAGCTCAAAACGTGTTAGGAATGGCACGTATTTAACCTACAGATAATAGTAATTTCCTAGTAATCATGAGACATCAATTTACAAAACTAAGAGTATGTTGAGACCAGACCTCCACTAAATCGCCTTACCATCACCACCATGAACCGCCCAAAACACATTGTGAGCATCATCACACTTCCTACTATCAAGTGCAATAGCCCATATAATTGCCCGAAAAGCATCACAAACAATTGAAGAAGTTGACGAATCAGTACTTTGAAGAAACCCTAACAATATTCTGTAACCCCAAACGCATTCCATTAGCAGCACATGAGGTATCCACCTTTAATACCACTGACATCTTATCATTCAAATCTTCTAGTGATATTTCCAAATCTTTAGTTGATAATCTGAGGGAAACGGTCGTCTCAATTAGTCTCTCACCTAAAATGCTGAATTCTTTGTTGCTTTCTAACGAGTACGATGAGTGAGTCATTGCTTGGCGTAGGAGCACGATGTTCTGAAATCCGTAACTGCACCAAATAAAAAGATATTAATAAAACTGAAATGATATAATAGAAAAAAAATTGAGAGTTTGGTATTTTAAAGCTACGTACTTATGTTTTTTAGAATAAGCATATTCAGAGACAATCAACTGTTACAATATAAACACAACGGAATAACAAGCAAGTAGTTGTTTTAACTGTTTGGCAATTCTTCATATATAAGAATTTCTAAGGCAAAATAGTAGATTTTAAATTTAAGTAAGCAACACCCAAACTGCTCATTCAAAAATGCTTATTTCGATAAAAACACCAACACTCGGACTACTTATCTGCAATAAAAAAAAGCAATAAAAACACAATAAGCAATCCCAAACATCCCTCAGATATATACCAGTACATATAACTAGCCTATTGCGGTTAATCTTGTCCATTCATAATGGATGACCAAGATTCAAGTTCATTATCTTTATTTTTGGGGACCCGAGTGCATATCAGTTTCAAAAATCAACTCCAAAGCTATGTAGTTATCTCGGTCAAAAATCTCGTATCGTTCAAGGTCCGATATTTGAAATAGCGGTTATCGCGGTGAGATGTCGGTTTTTATATTTCTAGGATATAATATATATATATATATATACACACACACACACACACACACACACATATTGATTTATGTTCATATGGTGTACATTTTAAAGTAGGATAAAATAAGCACCAATAAAGGATTGACAAGTGTCCTTAATATTTAAAAGAAAATGAATATTAAGGGTCCACTTGGTTCAAAGTAGGGAAAGGGAAATGGTAAGGGAAAGGGAAAGGAAATGCAAAGGATGAGGAATGTTTTCTCTCATCCACCTAACCCATCAACCTAGATCCAATTATTTCTGGCCATCAATAAACCAATCTCTGTCTTAGAAATAGAGCAATTGTTTTCTCTAATCAATTTATGAAATACAGCAACAGCCGCACCTATTTCTGGCCGACACACCTATTTTTCCGGTGAGGCTTCGTGGTTATCATGATTCGAACTGATGGTTGATCTTAAAAAAAAGCAAACATAAGGAAGAAAATTATCTTGATTGATTTGGTTTTCATCGATCAATCCTTTTTCAGTTTCCCATAGATTCAGTTCTCTTTTTCTTGTCTTTTTCTCCTGGTTCAAAATATCGCCGATTCCCAAAATATCGCCGATTCCAAAATATCGTCAAAATATCGGCCAATATCGCCGATATTATCGGATCCGATATTTTGGGGCGATATTTTGATCCGAGATTTTTTTTAAGAGCGATACACAAGATCTCGACGAGATATCGGCGAGATATCGGCGATATTAACTACATAGCTCCAAAGCTGCTTATTTTGATAAAAATCATTAACAATTAGTTTTTATCCTAACACTAAAGAGTAAAGAGTACTTATCTACTATGAAAATGCAATAAAAACACAATAAACATCCCAAGGGAGATATATAAATTTCGTACTATTAAGATAATAACTTCCATTCAACTATCCTTTCTCTAAATCCTACTAAATTTCGTAGTCTATTAAGAACCTCAAAGAATGCAAGTGCTAGTATTTGCTTGCATCTCTTTATGTAATAACAAAACATACCAATCAAATAAACGCATGCCACAGTGTCAATATCAGTGTCACAATTCTGCTAATTCAAAAACTTAATGGATGAAAATATGAAATAATCAAAATCTGAATCTACTTATAAACAACTGATCATTTAACTCATATTCTGCAATTAATCATAAACACAGTTCCTTTTTATCCAAACATTACCTATATGATAAAGAATAGAAAATGGTGATCATTTTTCCGATAACTTACTTGAGCTGTTTCTGAAGGGTTTCCAGAGATGCAGAGAACGACGAAGACAATCGTGGTTGAGCTGAAATCTGATAACAATCCCAACTGCACAAAATAATAAGAGATTTCATACATTGATTAAAAATATATGGATAATTTTAGTATATAATAATCAGAGAATACAAAATGGCAATCCCTTTTCCGGTAACTTACTTGAGATGTTTCTGATTCGTTTCAGGAGCAGGACGGAACAATGGAGACGATTCTGCTTGAGCTGAATTCTGATGTGTTTCAAGATCAGCAAGCAGACCGGTCCATGCCGATGATTGTAATCGAGTTGAATTCTTAAATTTTTCTGAAGTACGATCGAACAATGAAGATCGTGGTGGTGATGCAAATAACTTTAGGTATGTTTCACGATCAATAGAGAGTTGTGGAGATGATTGTGATCGAGCTGAAACCTGAAAACCATCAAATATATTGAAAGTTAGCGTTAATAATTTAGTTGTAGAATATACATTAAAATTAACTACAATACCTTTGATACAGTACTATTCAAGTCTTTCGATGACACTAATTTACTGTTTGTCAAATCAAACTGAAACTTGTTAATCAATCTCGCACCTATAACGTTAGATGCTTTCTTGTTTTCTTTGAGATAACCCGAGTTAGTCATCGCGTTGCGGATAAGTCCACTGTTCTGAAAATCATAATCATAACTGCACAAAAAATCTCTTCACATGATAAACAGATATAAACATGAATGTAAATTATGTGTTTGGGACTGTTAAGGATGCGTTTAGTTGGAGGAAAACACCCTTGTTTTCCACAAAATGTTTTGCGGAAAACAAGGAAAACAGAGATTGCTTTCAAATCAACGTTTTCAAAAAAATGTTTTTCAAAAATTTTCTAATTTAACAAGGAAAATTAAAAAAACAAAATTTAGTTGTTTTCCTTTGTAACCCACAACCCTCCAAACATAAATTTTTCTTTCAAATTTTTACAAAACTAGAAATCGAAAACAAAGAAATTTTTTTCTCCAACTAAACGCACCCTAATCTTTTTGAAACAAAGCCGAGCCTATAGAAATAGAACACATCACTTCTTTTCTGTAATATACACTAATAAAATAAGCACTTGTAAGCTGATTAAAAATAAATTTGAGGATAGAATAAAAGAAATTGAAAATACTCATAGGGTTTCAGGTAACTTACTCGGGATGTATCTCAAGTTGTGTAGATTGTGATCGAGATGAAACCTAATAAAGATTAAGTTTATAAAAGTTACGGCTTTAATTTATATTGATTGAAAATATCAAAATATATACAGTAAAAGCTAAGGTGGAGAATGTACCGGCGGTAAAGAGGAGAAGACAACGGCGATGATGATGAAAAATACGGGAAGGAATTGCATTTTCCCCATGATATTTTGCGGTTTTCTGGAAGAAGAAAAAAAGCGATGAAAAAATGTACCTAATTTTTTTTCGAATTAGCCAATTTTTTTTATTTTATTTGTTTTTCACAAATGGCCACCTATATCGACTTGGGCCACTCAATTATTATAAGGTGCCTTTGTAGGTGGGTTTAGGATTTGAATTTTGATTCGAATTTAAATTTTGATTTGGATTTGAATTTGATGTAAAAGAGAGAAAATATATTATAAAATAAATAATTATTATTTTTGAAAATTATTTACAAATTTTGATTAATATATAAAAAGGAAAAGGTATATGTACTCACCCTATCTATCAAAAAAAAAAAAAAAACTATTTTCTTCAAATACCTTATGGGCAACTCTCTCCCAAGAATTCTTTGACAACTATCTCATAATTGTAACACATGTCCCTTTGGTTGTTCCACAATGTACTTTCATAGTACTAGTTACCACATGCACACCTGCCAACTCGATCGCCTAAAAAACGAACGAAAGGATCAAGCCCCGCGGACACGGGACAGGTAGGCTGAGAGCACGCGTCCAAATGTTTAACTAGGATCGTGTAATCAGCCACGACCTGGCTCCGGGCCAAGGTCTCCACCCCGCACTTGTCCACTGGCGGCAACACACGGGCAACGGTACGCCGGGTTGATAAGCTCAAGGGGGAAGGGCATATCATAAGGAACCAAGGACGAATGGGATGGAAGGTGGATGTATGTGTGCTTATTGGGGATGAGGTGGAAATGCATCAAATGGGCGTACCATCAGGAGAACGGACATCCAAACATCAAGAAGCTTCACCCCGCGGCGGTCGACGAGGGAGTCAAAGTACTTTCAATCCTAAGTTGCAGCCAAGCGCACAAGCAAAACAATGAATAAAGACACCATGTAGAAACATAATGGGCTGCGCCCAATAACATGGTATAAATTTGCCAATTACAATGACGGACGGTCTACAGCTGCCCAGTACGACTGCCTAAAAAAAAGGTACCAAGGGAAGCAATACAAGATCAGTTGGAGAGGGATGCTGCGAATCAGCCCCCGGGCCGCACATGTACTCAATAAAATATGGAGGCATAAAGCAAACTTCATTACTAGCTAAGTCTAAAAAAGAAGAAAGAACGCGGAAGCTAAAAGCCTACACGGGAGCAAAAATGCAAAGAAACAAAGACGTTATTCGTATATGCAAACATGAAACATCCGTGTTAAAACATAAATTGTAACAGACCACTCCAGTGGATCCCGTCTTTAGACGTTTGTAAAGACATAACTTATTATTTGTATTTCTATAAGAATTTTAATAAAATACAACGTGAAGCCTAGCTATCTTCACTAGTTTACACTTAGAAATTTTTGAAATTTGCTTTACAAACGCACACACATGTGAGTAAGACACGCACACAAAGGGCACATCCCAAAAAATAGTATTCCGTATAACTAAAAGGCTGCGAAACCTCATAACTAAACCGCATGTACGTAAGAGGGATTGCAAACCCAATACCGGGAGGATAACCCACAAATATCCAATTAAGACGAAAAATAAATTACGTGTCCATACATATTTTAATACTAGCAAAGCACAAACGATCAAGTGCAAACAAAGACGCACAAAGTTAGACGTAACTTCAGCGCAACTAACACCTACATTCGTAAAAGTTATATATGCACGACATAAGCTAGAATGTTATTAAAAAACATATGCGCACAAAACAAAATGCCATATATGTTCATAAAACTTGTATTTATTAAATCAGTCGTTAAGATACAAAAAAAAAAAAAAAAAAAAAAAAAAAAAAAAGCCGCTCAAAGGCCACATGCGGCCACAACACAATAAAGACAAAGGGAGATATCAATCATTCCGCATGATTATGCTCCTGAGTAACATCAAGCTCCTTCCCGCAAGATTGCAAAATGGGAACAATAGTTAAAAAGCCCCCATCTTCCCTGACATCCGAAACAGACAATTCATCCGTGGAAAAAGGTTCAGAAACTATGGGTGGGGCGGAAGACGTTGATGGAACGTCAGTACTCATAGAAGCTAGTCCACATGAAGGAACGGCTTCTGAATCAAATAAAGACCGTGGGGAAAAAAGACTGGACATAAGAGCAAACATATATGTCAAGGCAAACTGGCCCAGGTCAACATTCTCTTGAATCTTCCTAGCCTTTTGACAAGCAGCACTTAAGGATAGGAACAAGGGAGCTTCACCCGCAACTAAGCCACAATTAAGCTAGGAACGGAAAGTTGTTCAAGGCTAGGCTGCAGATCGGCTAACTCAAGGACTTCCGCAACCCTGGCATCCAGCTGAAAGAAAGGCATAACATTTTTAAAGCTAGAATCCTTATGCACAGACAACTCCGACAACAAAGAGAAGTCAAGACTATGGAAAGCCTTCAGATGAGAATCAAAATCAGCACCAGCAGAAGGGTCATTGGCATCTATGTCTGCAAGTTGTCTACCCTTTCCAGCATGCTCAAAACCAGCCACCAAACCATCTTACTTCCCTTTCCTAACGACACAACTCAACAACTTCTAAAGTGATGAGTGATACTCCGGAGAACTCAAACACTTAGCAAGCAATAACCTCATGCCAATACCAAGCAACCACCTACGGCTAGCAATAGCGGTAAGGAAGCGGGGGTAAAAAACCTCATGGACATTGACAACCGCTTCCATAAGACGCGACTTCAACTGAACAGTTTGTCTGTAAGTCCCTTCATCTGGGCATCCTGATATTCCTTGAAAAGAACATTTAATTATCAAGGGTGTCCTGAAGTGAACGAGCCTGTAAAAAAGAGGAGGATAAGAATAAACAAAGAGAAAGCGGAAGAAGAAGAAAAAAAAAAAGAGGAAAAATAAAAGGCAAAACACGTACCCGATTTGTAGACCACTTGAGTTGACGCTTTAACTCATCAACTTCAGCAACCAAACCAGCGGGATCACAGCCATTGCCCTCCCAGGAGGAATGAAAGTCTGTTGATCGCTGAGAAGTCGCGGCATGCCCGACAACTTGGTCAATAGTAGGGGAGCGCAACACAGCTAATTCAGCCTTCAGCAGATAACGCTCACTCTTTAACTTCAAATTCTCTTCCGCCAGAGTAGAAGTGCTAACCTCAAAAGGATGGGTAGCGGACTTCAGAGAAGAAACCTCCGTGCTAAGACAAGATACTTGCGTCTTTAAAGCTTTAATCTTCGCATCCTTCTCCCTTAATTGGCCGGTTAAATAGCGATAATCGAACATATATTTCCGCTTCAAAGCAATGTTCCTTTCAGCACGCACCCGCGATTCAACACAAAAAGAGGTATGACGTACAGTCAAACAATTAAACTCATCAAAGAAGTCCTTGTCATCCATCTCATCAACTTCAGAGAAAAACCTAGGTGGAGCAAAACCATCGACCACCTCGCGGTAATCCACAGCGGTCTCCAATCGAGAACTGCAAGGCACATTCTACTCCGGAATATAAATCTCCCCAAAAATATTGCGGCCGACATCCGCAACAGAATGAACACGACAAATAAAGGTTCACCATCGAAAAAATCTTCCTCGTCACCTGATACGTGGGAATTGTGCCCTCGCAACAGGTTTTACCTCTCAAGGGATCTCGAGAAGCTTACAACCCCCACAATGCAGTGTACCTGATCGTTGTAGTATAGTATAGTGACAAGTACCAGGGGATTGATCTTTCAACTCAGGAATAATGTCGCTAGGATTAGAAAGCCTACTAAACTAGATCTAGAGGTGAGGGATGATTCTTTTTGTATTTTTATATTTTATGAAAGCAAGTAAAATCTCGGGTTTTGAAGGAGTGGGCGGAATTAGTTGCTAGTCAACTAACCCAATTAACTACAGATGCAATCAAAATAAAATAAAAGAAATGAAAATAAAACTATTATACTAATGTGGTGGAAACAATAATGAGGAAATTTGTGTTTACTTAGATTTCATTACTCCCTAGATATCTTTTACAGGTTGATTAACTTGTTACAATTGCATGGATGACGGGTCATATTCCTTAATACTAGTCATAGGGCCGTGTACAATATTCTCTATGTAACAATTCGCATTTTCAGATTAATTACTATTCCCGGCAGGTCACCCAAGCCTGTACTACTCTCGCATGAGCACGCTTAACCGTATGGGCGATTAACCGTTAGACCACAAAACGCGTTTCTAAGACAATTTGAGTTTTCAACTTATTAGAAAAAGTCAACATATTTTTCCCTCCTCCTTTGACCAAAAATCATTCTTTGATTTTATAAGTCATTCCTTGATTTTTAGTCTTGCGGTTTTAGGTCTAAAAGACATTTAACACCAACCGACACTAGACTGAGCCCAGCCTAGACATTATAAGTCATTTTAAGTCATTATTATCCTATTAGAAAAGTTACATTTTACTTTTCTCAATTTTACGCAACTTTCGTACGTTTTACGAATTACGCGTTTTAGACCCGTGTTTCCAGTTTTTAGCAGGGTTTTAGCACCCGATAGAACCTACCACTCATTTTATATTTTATTATGGACTATATTGACATGTTTAACCATATTTATAAGTTTCATATTTTTAGGATACCCGGTTTTACGTTTTGAGGCTTAATCATTTACGGTTAGCGATTTACGGAGTCAAAACTAGCTACATACTTAGGATAATACCATCAAAAGTCCACACCTTGTTCTCCAAGTTCTTCAAACCGCCACTAGGTGGGGGGGCATTCACACTTGTGGCATCATCTCATGACTTTAGCCATTAGATCATTTTTAATTACAACTTTGTCTCCAAGTTTATGTAGTTTCCTAGCCACCTTCCTAACCTCCTCATTCTTAGTATAAATAGCAAGCTAATCTTTTCCATTCTTCATCAACAAAAACGCCACAACATAAGTACCTAGCACCATGATCCTTTGATCTTCAATATACAAGTTACACTACAAAGTTCAAGGTCTTAGTATTCTCTACCTAGTTCTTAAGTTTGTTTGGTGATTCCATGGTTGAATTAGGAGCTACACAAGGTTACTAGGGCTGAAGTTAATGGGTTTTCACAAGGTCTATATCAAGTCTATCAATGGTTACAAGAGTTATGGTGAAGGGTTTACAAGCTTAGGTTTAGTGTCCTAGTTCTATACTTGACTTCCTTTCTTTAGAAAGCCAAAAGTTGTAAGCAAACCCTTATACACTTTCTTGCTCAATATCATTTTATGCTTATTATGTTTCTTTCATGCTATATATGGTCTTTGTATTGTGTTCATGATGTTTAAAAATGGATAAAACAAGTATTGGTATACATATGTTAACTTATGACAAGTAAACAAGCAAACTAGTGATTTTTATGGAAAACCACGACCACAATAGTATAACTTTGATATTTGACACTTACTTACTGTTAAAAAGGACTTAACAAGGAAAACATAGCAATTTGAATCACCCAAAACGAGTACACGAGTCAAAAGTTATGACCATAAGAAGTTAGCGACACCAAAACGCCGAAACTGCCCATAACCTCCTGTTTGCATTCTGCCAATTTGAAAGTCCCACTTCTGGTCCGATTCATCAAAAAGTTAAAACACGAAAGTTGTCCGGAACGACGTTTTCGTTCAGGATCAAAGAAGTTCGAGCCCTGAAAAGGCTTTTCGAGTGATATTTTCTTCAAATTCTTAACAGCCCATTTTTAGACCAAAGTTACTATATAATGATTATATTTAGATGAGACCAAGAGGTCTAATGACCTAAAGCCAAGACCACAACCATGGCTAAAGCCAAGGTTGAGTCTTAAGACCATGGTAACAATGACCAAGGTCACGGCAAAGCCACGGCTAAAGACCATATAACTTTTAAAGATCAAAGCTTATACATATATATATGTTATCAAATACTACAATAGTAGGGAGCCTCATGTGAGGAGTTCATTGAGTAAGCCATCGAGATGAGTTGTGGATTTACGAGTTAAAGTGTCCTGGCTCCTCGAACGTTTACTCCATGACTTCTGAATTATGTCGGCCCGAACGGTAGTAAGAGATTTACAACCTATACATGTTTCATAGACCATTTATATTCAAAGACTTACACTATATACTAAAGTACTACATCATGAACATTATGCAAGACATATATTGGCAATTCTTCGTACTCTTAGACGTTACTCCAAACCTAAGTCGCAACGTTCTATTATAGGCTGCTCTTAGAGACTTTCGCGATTCGACTACCACTTTCATTACTCATTTCATAGACTTAAGGTGAGTCATAGCCCCTACTCTTTTCATATTTGTCTTAACTCTTTGGGGGAGACACATGCTCAACTACTTGTTTACTTGTACAAATACTCAAAACGTCTATACTTGACTGTGTTATACTTGATTGCTTACATACATGACTGCGTTATACTTAATTGCGTTATTCTATTTATTGACTAGTAGTTGTCTTTGGGAATTGACTCCCAGTTGTCTTTGGGAAGTGGCTCCCAGTTGTCTTTGGGAATTGACTCCCAGTTGTCTTTGATACATCCTAACATTTGCGAATGTTTGGATACATCATAAAAGTGAGGTCTTCGGAGATGAAGTAGAGACTCACTACTAATTGCTTAATTGTCTTGATGAACTTATACATGTCTTTATTATACTATATGTTAGCAGTGGGTTGTGAACACACAAGTTACAAGTCTCTTATGGCGGGACTTGTAACTGAGTGGATTCTCAATGCCTTTGCTGTGTGAACATTCTTTAAGGCTTTTCAACTATTTTAAGACAAACTCTATGAACTCACCAACCATTGTGTTGACACTTTAGCATGTTTATCTCAGGTTAGTAAGGCGATAGCTAGTGCGAGGAACTTAGAGTCAAGCTGCATACTCTGAAGACTTACGCTTTTATCATTTACCATTCAAAACACTTTGTATACATTTATGTATCATACTTTGGAATCTCATGTTTGTAACTTTGAATTCATTAATCGAATGGTAACTTTTCAAAACGTCTCATTTAGAGTTCGTTTTCTATAACTTGTACTTTGTATTATGAAGTAGCACCCCTATGACACAGTCTTCCGCTGCGGTATTTTGGGGGTGTTACACTCTAACTCTATAAGATCTTACTTCACTCCTATCTTGAGCCGTTAGAAGCTCCTAACATGGGATCATTAGAATTCTCTTACGCATTAAATACAACCAAAAATCGTAGTATACCTCTGATCATGTTTCTTAAGACGTTCAAGCAAGTTACCAATGGAAGTCTGCCAGTTTTCTTAAGCCTAACATCGAATACAATCAGCCGTAACAATTATAAACAAACAATCAACCCATAATCAACATCTAGGTTTCACTACATCTAAGCAAACACAATAAAGATCTAGCCTAGCATGTTAAATAGAAGACAAACGTAAGATATAATCACACAACATATAGACATGTTGAATGATTTGAACGTATACTTATCTTCAATTGAACATGGAAGAATCAAGGGGTTGAAACCCTTGAAAAGCTGTTAAAATTCGCCTAGGGTTTATTCCCTCAAAGTTGCACCCTAAAGAATGAAATTTGGAAAACTATATATAGAGTTTACATCTTGACGGCGTCATGTATTAGCTCGTGACGCCGTCAACTCGCCGCCATGATAAAATTCGTATTGCCTAGATCCATTTGTGACGCCGTCATGTAGAAAATCACTCTGGGCCGTCATGTGTAATTGGACCCTGACGGCCTTGGTGACGCCGTCAGGCCAATAAGCTTGAAAACTCTCTGGGCCGTCACGTTATAAGTTCCACATCCACCTCTTTTGTAACTCTTGACGCCGTCATGTGTAGAAGCTTGACGCCGTCAGGTACTGTTCCAGCAAGGAATTTTGAGACTTTGCCGTTTTCTTCACTTTTATGCTCCAAAAACGTCCAAAATGCTTCCTTTTCCAGATTTCTCTCCAAAAGTACCTAAAATGACAAAAGGAACGATTTAGGGCAATAATTGATCAAATAATCTCGAATTCGGGCTTAAATGACCCCTTAAAAGCGGTACACTTTTCGCCTCATCAAATACCCTTACACTTGAGATTTGCTTGTCCTCAAGCAAATGCGCTTTTATTCTAATCAAAATACAAATTAGGGTCATTTAACACTAATATAAAAGTAATTACAACAAATAATCGTTCCACTAAAAACTAAAAACAAGCACGGAGGTCATACACTAGCACCTCACAAATAGTGTTTAGATACTCACATCTCTCGGGTGTAACAAAGTATATATCATAATATGGAAATGGAAAATATCTCTCACTACCTGTCATAGCAAATAGATTACCATAGGCTTGGGAAAGGATTAAACCTCCACCACTTGGCGTAAGCACCTAGGATAAACTATCAAAGAGGTCTTTTAAAGGGTTATAACGTTAGGTGTAGGGATATGGAAAACACGGTTTTATTGGATAAAGGCAATATTTACTGGTGGCGAGTTAATCATCTTGGTTAATTACATGTACAATATGGCGTTGCTAAGCCAAGACTCGACTCAACTTAAGCTAATAAATCAAAAATAACAAAAACAGAAAACAAACATAGAATGAAACGGGATGGTAGTCCGTATGTTTTTTTCTTTTCTTTTTTCTATTTTTTTTCTTTTTCTTAATTTTCCGATTTTTTTTACATACACTCTTGCCCTACCATCCAAAATAGTACATCATAGGGAATGTAGATTCCCCTTACACCTGAATTTTTACATACTTTACAATAAACTACTCTAATGACTCGAATGAAGATAATCAAAACACTTGGAGTACTCTTTAAGATTAACGCACATGTGGGGGTAATATATGATGTTCTTCCCCATTACTCCATAACACAAGTACTTTACCCATGAGTCCCAATCGTCCCAAAACAATATGTACAAGATATGACTCGACTTAGCAACCATGTAATCAATTAGATAATTAACTAAGGGTTTAAACATGTAACAATAATGCACTAAATATGAGTGCATACATGGAAGGCTAAGGCAATTTGGTTGCACATTTGGGTAGGTTGTAACAAATTCTTACTTTAAGTAAGATGCTTAAAGTTAGAAACGAAAAGATAGGCTCGGAGGGGTATACTAGGGGTATCGTGTACTAAAAATGAGTACAATGCTAAGGTGTGGGAAAATCAATTGACTTTACTAGTCAAGTAATATGACTTAAATGGTCAAGTAATTATGATACGGGTTTAACACAAGGGTGATCCTAAAGCCTCTTATCATGTAGTAAATCCTACTACATGAATGTAGTCTCACTAGCGGTCTCGGGATGCATCACTAACGCAAGTTCTAGAATCTAAATGCTACCGGTACACTCATAAGCACTAATAATGAATGCTTTTCCTATCAAATCTAAAGGCGAACCTCACATATTTGGGTGGAAAATTTTTCTGAATGGTACGATTTTGTGCTAGTCATACAACTCCTATCCATGAGACGCTTGTTAAGGCTAAAGTTTCACTCCTAAATGTTGTAAAAAATTTTAAATTTGGCGCTAAAATTAAACTAAAAAGTATTTCTCTTAGTTTTATTACACACATACCATCGAACAAACAAACTCAAGTGCAATAGTATCCTATAAGGTATCATCATTTACCCTCCCCTTACACTTAGGATGAACATTGTCCCCAATGTTCAATTAAAGAATGTAAAAGTAAAATAGGTAAAAGAATGAAAACAAATACTCCCCTGATTTGTTCGGTGTGGATAGTGTGTCAACAAGGTTAGATCTTCCTCCGAGAAAATGAAGGTTCAAAGCTTCCCTTCCAGAAATATAAATCATCTTCTTATCATATATAACCTGTTAAACTTGAGAAAACAATCAAGGCAACCTCACATAAAATCGGCGGCAATCTATATATACTAACAATTCCTAGAAAACAATTTAAGATATAATGCTTGTGGAATGAATGTTTGCAGATTTCCTGGAGTTTATAAAACTATAGAATTAACAAAAACTTTTAAGACTCCGTTAGAAAAACAAAACTCGTAAAATTTCCAGAATTTTACACGTGACGCCGTGGGTGTTAAATCCTGACGCCGTCAGAAGTGACCTGCAGAAATCTTTATGTTAAGTTTTCAGAAAATTTCTGGAAAAACTTATGTCCTACTTCCTAGAAAATCCTGCAAAACATTATTATGACTCGATACAAGCATTTGACTCTAACAATTACTAATATACATGTTCATTTAATATTGTGGCGAATCAAGATCATTTTCGTTCTTATAAACAAATTTTCGGTTTCCCCTTACACTTAGCTTTTGCAAAATACCTTTATATGAAGTTAAGACGAAGTTAAACAACAAAATAAAGCATTTTCACAATTTAGTTTGAAACATGATCTACCAACAATAAAAATAAAACACGCATACGGAAACAAATAACATCAAATAATTAAAAATCAAACAAATAAAAACACACAAAACATGAGTTGCCTCCCAAGAAGCGCTTTTCTTTATTTACGAGTCTTGTTGCTAGACTCAAAGTCATGGGCTATCACGTGACCTCATCATTGGTCTCATTCTCTAGGTCATCTCCAATATCGGGATCGCTTTCATAGTGCAGGTATTTTGGTTCTTCAAACTCAAAGACATCTTCCCGATACTTGGATCCAAGCTTACTAACACCCTTAAAGAATCCGCATGATAAATCAAAGGTGTTTTTACATCCTCTCCGAACATCTTCATCACATAAAACAAGTTGAGAACCTAGCTTATCAAGTCCGTCACAATCAATTCCTTCGAAGTCTTTCCTCTTGTATGGCGTTTGGTATGACACCCTCCTAATTGCATCAGTGAAAGTCATGATTCCGTTCCGGTTGTCAATCATTAAGTTATTGATTTCACAAAAGGGCGCTCCGAAAACAACTTGCGATAACCTTGGGTCGATATAATCCTCAATGTTGTCCACGATCGTAAAGTCCATTGTGAATGCCATATTTCCTATGAATACCTGGATTTCATGATCTCTACCAACAACATTTTCTCCTTTATAAATCATCCCCCATCTGCATATATTGTTATAATGGAACAGGGACATAAAATTCTTAGGTAGAAACACGTCAATGTAGACATTATCGAAATACTTGTGACCAATCATACAAGGGATTTTGAGGTTATTCGGATCACGCCGCTTTATCCTTTCTGATCTTTCATCATGTGATCCATATGCATTACAATCTAGTGACGGACGGTACTCATACACTTCCTCATTACCCTTTCGAAAAATCACTTTCCTGACGCCATTGGTGAATAATGCACTACCATCCTTCTCATCAAGGATCACTCCCGTTTCATTAACAAATGGTTTCCCGAGGATGAGGTTGGTTAATGTTAGATTAGTGACAGAGTCTATGTCATCGACCACGGTGAGATCAATGTTATAGATGAATCCTCCAATCATAACTGATAAGCTTTTCATTATCCTGGCGTTATCGATTCCTTCACACGAGATATGTTCAGGGAAGGCTTCGTTGTAAAGGGAGAGGGGGATTACGTTGATAGGGAGGTTAGGATCTATGTAAGTATCGGTTATGAGCTTCTTCTTAGTAGTGCAAGAAATCTTAAAAACTTCAGAGTCGCTTCCCTTAATCCTATCACTACTCCCTATAGTAATATCCACCACATTTTCCTCGAGTTCCTCTATAATAGATTCACCCAAAATTACTGGACTTTTCGTGTGCCCTTTTGATCTCTCTTTCGACTCATCCCATTCGCCTGACTCTTGTGTGACGGAGTCCTCGAATAAGTCGGCAAGGCTCTTGGCCAATTCGTGGTCTATCTCTAGGGTATCATCCTTAACTTCATGACCCTTATTCCCAGTTGGTTGTTAGCTCTGGTCAGGTGTAGGAGCAGATATTATGGTGATGGTATTTACAAAGTGGATTGGTCCTGGGGGGTTAACATGGTCCCTAACGTCCTTCACCTTTGGTGACAGATGTTTAAAGAGTTTACTAGGACTTTTTATTTTCATAGGAGAGGTTGGCTGATTCATGATGGTGACAGATTTGACTTCTTCAGACTGAATCGGTTTACTAACAGCGTGCTCTTTAATAGCGGTTAACAGATTACAAATCTTGTCATTCATATCGGCTTGTTGTTGTCTAAATCGGGTCTCGAGCGTGGAGAGCTGTAATTCTTGAGAGAGAATGAACTTTCGCAAGACATCTTCATAGCTTTGCTTAGGAGTGTTCTGTGGTGGAAAATGCTCGGACCATTCGAGTGGAGGAGAATCATCGAAGGATACGCTCTGAGTTTGGTATCCTCTGAAATTTGGTTTATCCTTCCATGCATCATAGGCCTCGCCAAAGTTTCGAGGTCCTTGATTAGTGGCGAGCTCTCTATCCCTTGTTTTATCAGCATGTGACGATGTGAATTCCTTAAAAGCATGTTTTGGAAGTTCCATGCAGTTATGAGTTTCATGAGGACCATTACACAATTTACACGAAGAAGAGATTTTGTTCACTTGGCTTGAAGGCATAGGAGCTTCGCAGGATTTCATGAGAAACTTGACTTGGTCCTCAAGTTCCATGATCCTACGGTCGGGAGTGCTAGAGTAGTTCGAAGGCAAAGATATTACCTTGACCGTTTTATCCAAATCACGGGGATCATTCCAACTTTCGTTGTCATAAAGAGCAAGATCTTCTATGAGTTCCCATGATTCTTCCGCACTTAAATCACGTAGCTTGCCACCGGCCGATTGGTCAATGGTTCGCCTTGTGGAGAGATCGATATGGTCATAGAAGATTTGGACTTTGAGCCAAAGATCTATGCCATGATGAGGGACTTTTTGGAGTAAGTCCTTGAAACGAGTCCATGCTTCATAGAAAGTTTCACCTTGACGTTGTTGGAATATCAAGATATCATTTCTAAGCTTGGTAGTTCTCCCCGGTGGGAAAAATTGAGCAAGGAAACGAGAGGTGAGATCATCCCAAGAGGTGATGGATCCCGCGGGTAAACGTTCAAACCATTGACTAGCTTGATCACGTAGAGAGAATTGGATAGACGTAATCGGGTCGACTCTAGTTACAACATCAAGGTCTATGGAATCTACGATTTTAAGGAAATCCTAGAGATGTTGATTAGGATCTTCGAAACGAAGTCCATGGAATGCACGTCCGCTTTGCACCAACCGGATGGTGTCGGATCGCAAGGGGGACACATTGGCTCCTTGAGCGAGCTCAATAGTGTTTCGATAGCCTTGGTGGCTAGGACGGGAATATTCACCTAAAGTTTGGGGCCTAGGAGGTTGGTTTGCTAGTGGTGGGTTTTGTGGGTGGTTTTGTTGTGGTGGGTTGATGGGTTCAAATATGTTACCACCTTCCATGATGTCAGATGGTAAAAGTCACGAACAAAGGAACAAAGAAATAAGATAGACTAAAGAAAACCTAAAAATAAAAATAAAACCTTACTAGAAAGGAATCTAGCAAGTAGACCTAATAAAAAGAAATCCTAATCTAGACAATAACTATTCCCCGGGCTGCGGCGCCAAAAACTTGTGATGCGTGGGAATTGCACCAGGCTTTACCTATCGAGGGATCTCGAGAAGCTTACAACCCCCACCAGGCAGTGTACCTGATCGTTGTAGTATAGTATAGTGACAAGTACCAGGGGATTGATCGTTCAACTCAGGAATAGTGTCGCTAGGATTAGAAAGCCTAAAAATTAAGTCTAGAGGTGAGGGATGATTCTTTTTGTATTTTTATATTTTATTTAAAAGCAATTAAAATCTCGGGTATTGGAAGAGTGGGCAGAATTAGTTGCTATTCAACTAACTCAATAACTAAAGATGCAATTAAAATAAAATAACAAAAATATAAATAAATCTAATTAAACTAGTGGTGTGAACAATAAATGGGAAAATTGTGTTTACTTAGACTTCATTACTCCCTAGATATCTTTTACAGGTTGATAGTTTGTTACAATTGCGTGGATGACGGGTTATATTCCTTAATACCATTCGTGGGGTGGCGTACGTACTTCCCCAACTCTATAAGCTCCTACTTCACTCCTATGTTGAGCCTGCAAGAAGCTCCTAACATGGGATCATTAGAATTCGCTCATGCATTAAATACAACCATAAAAACCTAGTACGCATTGGTTCATGCTTCTTAAGACGTTCAAGCAAGTTACCCTATGGAAGTCTGCCAGTTTTCTTAAGCCTAACATCGAAATCATTCATCCGTAACAACTATAAACAAGCAATCAACCTATAATCAACATCTAGGTTTCACTACATCTAAGCAAAACACACAATAGATCTAGCCTAGCATGTTAAAATCAAGACAAGCGTAAGATATATTCAAACAACACATAGACATATTGAATGAATTGAAAGGATACTTATCAATGTTGCAAAAAACGGCTAACTCGGCCTTGTAATCGCCGATTACAAGGTAAACGGCCCTGGAACTTGGAGAGATTTACAAGGAAATCGGCCGATTAATCGGCGATTACAAGGTTTAGGGCCGATTAATCGGCTAAAAAACGCTACTCGGCCCTCGACCGCCTCAGGACCGATTCACGATTTTTGCAACATTGCTTATCTTAATTGAACATGAAAGGTTTCAAAGGGTAAAAACCCTTGAAAGTACTGATAAAATCGTGCTAGGGTTTCTCCAAGTTATCCCTCTAATTGTCCTCCCTTCATGAATGAAAATTACAAAACTATATATAGATTTTCCAACGTGACGACGTCAAGAAGAAAATTATGACACCGTCAACTTGCCGCCCGTAGTAATATCGGATTGCCTAGATCCAGATCTGACGCCGTCAAGTGCAAATTATCTCTGGGTCGTCACGTGTAATGGGACCATGACGGCCTATGGTGACGCCGTCATGCCCCTAGTATAAAAACTCTCTGGATCGTCACGGACTCTATCCACTTCACCTCTTGTTTTACTCTTGACGCCATCATGTAGAATTTGGTGATGCCGTCAGGTACTGTTCCCAGCAAGGAAAATTAAGACTTTGCTGTTTTCTTCACTTTTATGTTCCAAAAACGTCCAAAATGCTTCATTTTCCAGAATTCACTCCAAAAGTACCTAAAATCACAAAAGGAACGATTTAGGGCAATATTTGATCAAATAAATTCAATTTCGGGCTTAAATGACCCCCTAAAAACGGATCATTTTTCGCCTCATCATATAACCTTACACTTGAGATTTGCTTGTCCTCAAGCAAATGTGCTTTTATTCTAATCAAAATACAAGTTAGGGGTCATTTAACACTAATATAAAAGTAATTACAACAAATAATCGTTCCACTAAAGACCAAAGACAAGCACGGAGGTCATACACTAGGACCTCACAAGTAGTGTTTAGATACTCACATCTCTCAGGTGTAATAAAGTAAATATCACAATATGGAAATGTGTTGATATAAATAATGTATAAAAACGTTATTAATATCTTTCGATATCCTTAAGTTTTGACGATCACAAAATATAGGAACATTAAACACAAAGTTAATACATAAACAAGTTTTAAGCAAGTTTATATCATCTCATCCAACATAATCACTTAAGGTATGAATAAACAAGTGACTAATACATTTTATGATCAAATGGATGTTTATTTAAATAATACAAAGTTTATAAAATTAAATAAATTTATTATATATTTTTGAAAAATATTTTTGGTAATAAAGGAAAATGTTTTATTCATAATAAATATATGAATTCAAAATTTTAACCAAAATCAAATAGGTTTTCACCAAATAAACTTTCCCCAGAAAAAGATAAGAAAACTGCAGTTTTCGTCTGGGCGGCCCCCTTAATTATAAGGGCGGCCCCCTTAATTTTAAGGGGGCCGACACACAATTAAGAGGACCGGCCACGCTCCCCTGTCAGATTCTGTCAGAAATTTTTCCCTATAAATACCACCTTAAATCTGGAATTTTTCCCTACCTCTTGCACGAAAATTTTCAGATCGAAATCTCTCTAAACATCCTCCTAAAAACCCTTTGATCATATAATTGTTAATCCTTGTTTCAAGTGATTCGTTCCCTCACCTCTCATCTCTCAAAGTGCAAGAGAAGAATACTCCTTTAACATCAAGTTGTGAAGTACTGTAGATTTGTGTATATAGTCTAGTTGTTGTATACATTCATTGTAAATGTGTGATAGTAGTGTAACTAGATAGATCTAGGAGTAGAAGTTATGAATAGAAGTAGTGAGATATAAGTAGTGGTGTGAAGAAGAAGTAGTGGAGTAGTGTGAAGTTGTGAAGTAGTAGTGGTGTGTACAAGTTGTGAAGAAGGTGTGCCAAGTCGTGAAGAAGTTGTGTAGAAGGTGTGAATAAGTTGTGACGAAGTTGTGGTGTGTAAGGTTTTCTCCGCCATAAGGGAGCTTGTTGACATAGTGAAGAAAACTCTCGTGTAGGTGACTCGAGGAGTGAAGTAGGGCAAGGAAGGTGTCCTTGTAGCCGAACCACTATAAATCCTTTGTCTCGCGGTTAGATCTTTCCATATCTTACTTATTATCTTGCTTATATCGTTATTACTTTTGTAGACGTAGACCTATATGTATAGTTGCTCATATAGTGCTAGTATTGATTTTACTTAAAGATCCAACATAAGTTTCATTCACAAAACAAAGTTTTTACAATCAAACTAAAAAGGTAACATACATTTAATTGATCATTTCGATCAAGTATAGTTTTCATACAAAATATAACTAAGGATTATAAAATAAACATTTACTTACTTATGTCTCGTATATAGCTATAATTGTTTATATTATGCATGTGTTGATTTCACATACTTAATTTGCATTATTATTATTGCTTATACTTAGATATAGTTGTTCATATTGTTCAAGACTTGAATTCACATAAGATCGAATCAAAGTTTTAAGAGTAAACAAGACTTTTAAACAACTAAGTTTTCATAAAACTAAAAAGACGTAAAACTATTCAACCCCCCCCCCCCCTCTTCTAGTTTTCCACAATTGGCATCAGGGCTACGTTAAACAAGATTTTTAAAATATACTGTATTTTAAAACTTGTATCGGTCTATGGAATCGGAAAAATATTTCAAAGGGTAGTCTATGCAAAGACCACCACTATTTGAAAGTGATGAATTTTTATATTGTAAAAATAGATTCGAAACTTATGTGAAATCGAAAGATCTTGATCTTTGGCATGTCATTACCTTTGGTGATTTTCCCCCTATTCAATATAATTTTGAAACTAAAATGGATGAAATTGTATCTTTTGAAAAACAAAATGATGATTTGAAAAGGAAACTAGCAAAAAATAATGAGGCTAAAATGGTTATTTATAATGCGTTACCACGCAAAGAATATGAAAGAATTTTTATGTGTAAAACCGCAAAAGAAATTTGGGATTCTTTACTAATCACTCACCAAGGTAATAGTTAAGTTAAAGATAAGAAAATAGATCTAACAATTTACGATTCCGGAAGAGGAATCAATAGATAATGCTTTTGCTAGGTTTAACACTATCATCACAAGTTTAAAAGCACTTGATGAGAATTTTTCTAGTAAGAATTTTGTTAGGAAATTTCTTAGGGCTCTTCATCCAAAATGGCGAGCTAAAGTTACGGCGATTGAAGAATCGAAGAACTTGTCAACTCTTCAACTTGATGAGTTGATCGGCAACCTGAAAGTCTATGAAGAAATAATAAAGAAAGACTCCGAGATGGTCAAAGGAAAAAGGGAGCAAAACACATCAATTGCGTTGAAAGCTAAAAAGGACTCTAGTGACGAAGAATGATCAACCTCCAAAAGTGATGAAGAGTATGCTATGGCCGTACGAGACTTCAAGAAATTCTTCATAAGACGAGGAAGATACGTTAGGCAACCATATAATGAAAGAAAGTGTTTTAAGTGTGGAGATCCAAATCATCTTATTGGAGAATGTACGAAATTGTCAAGAAGTCAAAACCACAAGGCCTTTGTAGGAGGAGCATGGAGCGATAGTGATAATGATGAAAAGGAGACAACAAAAAATGAAAGTGTCTCATGGCAAAGGCATCCGATGAGGTACGTTCTAAAACCGAATACTATAGTGACGAACATTTATCTTTAGATGAAAAAGATTTAGATAACGAATATAGTAGATTGTGTAAATTAGGTCAAAAGGTCATAGCTAAAAATAAGTCACTAAAACATATTAATAATAAATTAGAAAATGAAGTACTCGAATTAAAAATTAAACTACAACATTTGGAAAAAGAAAAAGAAGTTTTTATAGAATTTAAAACATGTTTAGAGGTCAAAAAAAAAAAAAAAAAAAAAAAAAAACTTAAAGATGAAATTTTCAAACTTGGCAAGTTTAAAAATAGTAGTAACTCACTTAAGAAAATAATAAGTGTTCAATAAACTTTGGGAGATAAAACCGGTCTAGGATTCGACTTAACTAATGTTTCAACTAGTGAAAATAAAAATGGAAAGTTTGAATGTGAATCTAGTAAACAAAAATCATTAGACTAAAAACCTAAGTATGTACCTATAAAAGATAGAAAAATACCTATTGCGAGTGATGAGGAAGTAAAAAGTTTTTATAAACCATCATTAAAAGCCAAAACCGGATTTTCTAAACCAAAATTAAGATCTAAAACTCTACCTCCACATAGACCAAATAATCCTCATCCTCGGTCTAAAACCCCTCAACATAGGAGAAATCAAGGTAGACAACACTTTTCTAATAATAGTCACCCAATGTGGAATTATCCATATCAACCAAGCTTCAACCCATAGGGAATACTTCCACCATACATGCATCCTAGTCAATTGCAAACCATGCTTGGTTCAAACAACTTTGGACCAATGAGACCATGGGAACCAAGTGGCTAAGTTGTCACTTTTGGAAAATATTGGTATCTCATCTACAAATGGCTTCTACAAGTCAACATGGCATCTTGAAGTGTTTGAAGAAACTTTATTGAAGACTATAAGGTACGCGTTTCTTTTAAGTTCATCGTTAAAATTTATATTCTTAGATTAACAACTAGTTAGAATAATGCTTAGTTATATAGCTAGTTATACTTACTTACTCATGCATTATGAACCCCTCTTAGTTGGCTTTCCTAGGATTATAATAAAATTGTTCGTTGTCGAACAACATAGAAAATGGAAATCTTCTATGTCCAATAGTAGAAAACTCATGGTGATGAAGTGAAATGAGTCAAGTGGATTAATTATTAACATAGAAGTAAGATTAGATTTCTCGTGTTAGAAAACTATGGATGAAACAAACTCTTGTAGACTATGGCATTAAGTTAGATAAGTGTGCAACAACAAAGGAGCTATAGAAGTTAGGATATACCCTATTCAACACTCTCACATCAAACATATAGAACTACGTCATCAATCACTTATGATCATAGGTTATGTAGAAAAGGTAGCTTTGGAAGATATCATTGCCGATATGTTTACCAAACCCCTTAAGCGTAAACTATTTAATCACTTGCGTTTAGGATTAGGAATGATGGAGCAAATTGATTAAACTCTTGGAATACTTAAAATCTTCTAAAAAATCAAAGTTCTGAAAATTTCTTTTCTGTCAGATGGGCGGACCCCTTAAATTTATATGGGCGCCCCTCTTAAACATTAAGGGGACCGGCCTCACTTTAAAGGGGCCGGCCATCTGAGAAATAAATTTCCAAGTTTTCTCTACTTTTTCACTAATCTGAGTCTAGGATTCTGTTTTGCACAAAATCAGGAATTGAGATATTTTGTTATTGCATCAATATGCTTTCAAAGGAAACCCCAATTCAATTTTTAAAATCATTCTCACGTTTAGGAGAACTTATTGTTGAATAATGATAAAAACGTTTTTCTATCAAACCATGCACAATAGTCTCACTCTCGTTGTCTATATATATATAATCCAATATATACATATACATGACACTTAGAAGCGAGCAAAGCTATATCAAGGAGATCAAGGATCGTTTCTTAGGAAAATTTGTTTTTCTTTTATAGGAGTCAAAACGATCTTAACTTCGTATTTGTTTCATATAGGCTTACACTAGAATAAAATCAAGAATTACACTATCACATTTGTTCCATTTCTAGTGTCTCACTCATTAGTTGCTTTTGCCCTTGCACTAAGTTAGTTATGTTAGGTAGAGTGCCTTACTTGCTTGATCTATTACTTTATTAAGTTTGCATGCATGCGTAGTTGTAATTATATTACATGTATGTTTGCCTATATACTTTTGATGCGTAGGGATTGCACCAGGCTTTACCTCTCGAGGGATCTCGAGAAGCTTACAACCCCCACCAGGCAGTGTACCTGATCGTTGTAGTATAGTATAGTGACAAGTACCGGGGGATTGATCGTTCAGTGATGAGGCGAAAAATGAACCACTTTTAGGGGGTCATTTAAGCCTGGAATTGAATTAATTTGATCAAATATTGCCCTAAATCGTTCCTTTTGTGATTTTAGGTACTTTTGGAGTGAATTCTGGAAAATGATGCATTTTGGACGTTTTTGGAGCATAAAAGTGAAGAAAACGGCAAAGTCTCAATTTTCCTTGCTGGAACAGTACCTGACGGCGTCACCAAGGCCGTCACGTGTGTTGGTGACGGCCTAGAAACTTCATGAAGGCGTCACGTAGGCCGTCACGTGTAAATTGTCACAACTTGCGCACGCGGTAGCTGACACCGTTTTGGCCATAACTTTTGCATATGAACTCGGATTTGAGCGATTCAAAAAAAAAAAAAAAAAAAAAACGATTAGGACGAAAAGATCTACGATTTGGTGAAGAAAAAATTGTTCTTGACGGCGTCATGTGTACGGGCTGACGCCGTCAAGCCTTGCCGATAGAAAACATGCCTATAAATATAACATCATAACTTCACTTTTTGTAAGCCCTAAACCCTAAGGTCGATTCCTGGGTTTAGGTGGGTGTTTTTCCAGCAACTTAGAGGGTTTCAATCACTCCATAAACATCATGTATTGGTTTGATGATTCTATCTTAATTATGTTTTCCATTATCATTGTTGTTTACTCTTCTTTGATGATGATTTGCTAATTCACCTTGTGTCTACTTATGATTATGTGAAACTTGTATATAATTGATTAGATCTCATTGATTTCTTGTTGATGTATGTGTCTATCTCCATCAATGAGGGCTTGTTGATGTGTGTGTCTATCTCCATCAATTAAGGCATGACAACTTCAATAGATCTAGTTGGTTTAGTTTATAATTCTTGTTTCCTATTGATTCTTGTTTTGATTGAATGTCTCTTCAATGTTAGGCTTAAGAAAACTGGCAGACTTCCATAGGGTAACATGCTTGAACGTCTTAAGAAACATGAACCGATGTGTACTAGGTTTTTATGGTTGTATTTAATGCATGAGCGAATTCTAGTGATCCCATGTTAGAAGCTTCTTAGCCGGCTCGACATAGGAGTGAAGTAGGAGCTTATAGGATTGGGGAAGTAAGTACGCCACCCCATGAATGGTATTAAGGAATACAACCCGTCAATTAAAGCAAGGTGTGAAAATTCAATAGGTAGAATTGGATAGCAAGCAAGGAGTAACATATCATAGGTAGACATGCTTCACTTATCTTGTAGAACCTTAGTTTAGTTTTCTTGCACATTAGTTTAATTAGTAGCTATTAGGTTAGTTGATTAGCAACTAATTCCGCCCCTTCTTTCAAAACCCGAGATTTTCACCTGCTTTCATAAAATATAAAAACATAAAAAGAATCATCCTTCACCTTTAGACCTAGTTAGATTAATTTCAATCCTAACGACACTATTCCTAGCTGAACGATCAATCCCCCGGTACTTGTCACTATACTATACTACAACGATCAGGTACACTGCCTGGTGGGGGTTGTAAGCTTCTCGAGATCCCTCGAGAGGTAAAGCCTGGTGCAATTCCCACGCATCAAGTTTTTGGCGCCGCTGCCCGGGGAATAGTTATTGTTTAGGTTGAATTTGATTTTTATTAGGTCTACTCATTAGATTCCTATCAAGTGAGATTTTTTTTTTTACTTTGTAGCTTTCTCGTAGTCTATCTTTTCTTTGTGATTTTGTATGTAATTTGCTTCAAATGGACACTTCACTTAGACTTCTAAGATTGCAAGATATGGTTGAGTGGCTAGAACACCAAGAAGTGCAAAATACCTCGTTTAGAGACACCTATGAATCATATGAGCCTTCACCTAGGATAGATTCTTATGAACAACCTCCATGTTTAGGATCTCGTTTTAGTGAGGCTAATAGAAAAAGCGACCTAGTTTGCCAAGGAATTATGGATAGAGCCATATCAATAAACCATAAGTTGGATGAAGCACTAGGTTTGTTATTATCACTACCTAAGGATATAGGTGATCGTGACACATGGAATGATGAGGTAAGTAACATAAGCCCACAAAATACTCAACCATCATTTGAGGCACACACACCGCCCGTGACTTACCCGGAAGAAGTAGAAGAAACTTTAGGAATTCCGATGGAGGTAGAACCCTTGGACCAGGCACCACTTGAGGATATAGGTTTGAATACTTGTAGTGATAACCTTACTCGTAGTTCTAGGGAATTTCCTAGTGTTGATGAACCGGAACCTCAATCTTTATACACCTTTCCATCCTTAGATATATTTCTAGGAGACAAAAGAGGAACCGACCCACCCATCAACCAATATTATCCGGGTAGTTTTAGGATGAAGGAAGCCATTCACTCACCCTCTTCACCTCACGTGGCATATTCACACCCTAAGGGTGTGTATCACTACTTTCACCCAGACTTGATCCTAAGTGTAGGGAAAACCTCCCCTATTTCCATTAAATAAGGGTAGAGTCAGGCTAGTGACTCGAAAAAAAACAAGCGCTTATTGGGAGGCAACCTAATCTTTATTTGTTTGTTTGTTTGATTTTATTTGTTTCCGTATGCATGTTTTATTTTTGTTGCTTGTGGCTCATGTTTCAAAGTAAATTATGCAAATGCTTTATTTTGTTTTTAACTTCGTCTTAATTGCATATAAAGGTATTTTGCAAAAGATAAGTGTAAGGGAGATCCAAATTTGTTTATAAGAACGAAATTGAGCATGAACCACAACAATATTAAATGGACATGTGTATTAGTACTTGTTAGAGTCAAATGCTTGTATCGAGTCATAATGATGTTTTGCAGGATTTTCCAGGAAGTAGGACGAAGTTTTTCCAGAAATTTTCCGGAAACTTAACATAAGAATTTCTGCAGGACACTTCTGACGGCGTCATGAGTTTCCTCTTGATGGCGTCACGTGTAAAATTCTGGAAATTTTGCTAGTTTTGTTTATACCAGAGTCTTAAAGTTTTTGTTAATTCTTTAGTTTTATAAACTCCAGGAAATCTGCAAACATTCATTCCACAAGCATTATATCTTTAATTGTTTTGTTTCTATTCCTAAGTCTGGAATTACATCTAGTTGTGAGTTTTCTTTGTTCGGATTGATGCATTGGGTTTTTGTGTTTGTTTTCTCAGGTTTTACAGGTTATGTATGACAAGAAGATGATTTATATTCTGGAAGGGAAGCCTTGATTGTTCATTTTCTTGGAGGAAGATCTAACCAGGCCACCTTATTATCCATATCGAGCGAATCAGGGGAGTATTTGATTTCATTCGTTTTACTTATTTCACTTTTACATTCTTTACTTGAACATTGGGGACAATGTTCATCCTAAGTGTAAGGGGAGGGTAAAATGATGATACCTTACAGATACACTTTTGCTTGAGTTTGTTTGTTTGACAGTAGATGTGTAATAAAACTATGAGAAATACTTGTTAGTGCAATTTTAGCGCCAAATTTAATTTTTTTTACAACATTTAGGAGTGAAATTTTAGCCATAGCAAGCGTCTCATGGATAGAAGATTGTATGACTAGCACATAACCGTAGCATTCAGAAAAAATTTTCACCTAAATATGTGAGGTTCGCCTTTAGATTTGATAGGAAAAGCATTTACTATTAGTGCTTATGAGTGTACCGGTAGCATTTAGATTCTAAAACCTGCGTTAGTGATGCATCCCGAGACCACTAGTGAGACTACATTCGTGTAGTAGGATTCACTACATGATAAGAGGCATTAGGATCACCCTTGTGTTAAACCCGTATTATAATTACTTGATCATTTAAGTCATATTACTTGGCTAGTTAAGTCAATTAATTTTTCCCACACCTTAGCGTTGTACTCATTTTTAGTACACGAAACCCCTAGTACACCCCTCCGAGCCTATCTTTTCGTTTCTAACTTTAAGCATTTTACTTAAAGGAAGAATTTATTACACCCCACTTAAATGTACACCCAAATCGCCTTAGCCTTCCGTGTATGCACTCATTTTTAGTGCATTATTGTTATTTGTTAAACCCTAAGTTAACTATCTAATTGATTACATGGTTGCTAAGTCAAGTCATATCCTTGTACATATTGTTTTGGGATGATTGGGACTCATGGGTAAAGTACTTATTTTATGGAGTAATGGGGAAGAACATCATATTATTACCCCCATATGTACGTTAATCTTGAAAGTACTCAAAGTGTTTCGATTTTCTTAATTCGAGTCATTAGATTAGTTTATTGTAAAGTATGTAAAGATTCAAGTGTAAGGGGAATGTTCATCCCCTATTATGTATTATTTTGGGTGGTAGGGTAAGAGTGTATGAAAAAAAAATCGAAAAAAAATAAAAAAAAAAAAAGAGAAGAAGAAAAAAAAAAAAAAAAAAAAAAAGAAGAAAAGAGAAAAAAAAAAACATACGGACTACCATCCCTTTTTATTATATGTTCATTTTATGTTTTTGTTATTTTTCATTTATTAGCTTAAGTCGAGTCTAGTCTTGGCTTAGCAACGCCATATTGTACATGTAATTAACCAAGATTGTTAACTCGCCACCAGTAAAGACTGCCAATATCCTACAAAACCGTGTATTTCATATCCCTACACCTAACATTACAACCCTTTAAAATACCTCTTTGATAGTTTATCATAGGTGCTTACGCCATGTGGTGGAGGTTTGATCCTTTCCCAAGCCTATGGTAATCTATTTTGCTATGACAGGTAGTGAGAGATATCTTCCGTTTCCATATTGTAATTTATACTTTATTACACCCGATAGATGTGAGTATCTAAACACTATTTGTGAGGTGCTAGTGTATGACCTCCGTGCATGTCTTTGGTCTTTAGTGGAACGATTATTTGTTGTAATTACTTTTGTATCAGTGTTAAATGACCCCTAACTTGTATTTTGATTAGAATAAAAGCGCATTTGCTTGAGGACAAGCAAATCTCAAGTGTAAGGGTATATGATGAGGCGAAAAATGAACCACTTTTAGGGGGTCATTTAAGCCTGGAATTGAATTTATTTGATCAAATATTGCCATAAATCGTTCCTTTTGTGATTTTAGGTACTTTTGGAGTGAATTCTGGAAAATGGTGCATTTTGGACGTTTTTGGAGCATAAAAGTGAAGAAAACGGCAAAGTCTCAATTTTCCTTGCTGGAACAGTACCTGACGGCGTCACCAAGGCCGTCACCAACGCCGCCACGTGTGTTGGTGACGGCCCAGAAACTTCATGAAGGCGTCACGTAGGCCGTCACGTGTAAATTGTCACAACTTGCGCGCGCGGTAGCTGACACCGTTTTGGCCATAACTTTTGCATACGAACTCGGATTTGAGCGATTCAAAAAAGAAAATGATCGGGACGAAAAGATCTATGATTTGGTGAAGAAAAAATTGTTCTTGACGGCGTCATGTGTACGGGGTGACGCCGTCAAGCCTTGCCGACAGAAAACATGCCTATAAATATAACATCACAACTTCACTTTTCGTAAGCCCTAAACCCTAAGGTTGATTCCTGGGTTTAGGTGGGTGTTTTTCCAGCAACTTAGAGGGATTCAATCACTCTATAAACATCATGTATTGGTTTGATGATTCTATCTTAATTATGTTTTCCATTATCATTGTTGTTTACTCTTCTTTGATGATGATTTGCTAATTCACCTTGTGTCTACTTATGATTATTGTTGATATAAATAATGCCTAAAAACATTATTAACATAAAGACAAAAATCTGAAGAATTTTTTTTTTCTTAGGCGGCCCCCTTAATTATACTAGGCGGTCCCCTTAATTATTAGGGGGACCGGCACCCAATTAAGGGGACCGGCCATGCTCCCAAACAGTATTTTTCTCCCTATAAATACTGGTTCATCCCACAGAATTTTCTCACCTTTTGCACGAAAATTTTCAGTCCCAATCCCTTCAAAACATCCTTCTAAATCCTTTGATCATAAGATTATAAGTCTTTGTTTCAAGTGATCCAATCCTTTACCACTCAAAGTGCAAGAGAAGAATCCTCCCTATCATAAAGCCAAAGATGTATTAGGATCTAGTTAGTGTTTATGTAATGTTGTGAGTTATGTATATGTAATAAGTAGATCAAGATGATCTTACTTAGTAGTGAGTTCATGAGTGAGTAAGAAGTAGTGGGAAGAAGTAGTAGTGTGGAGAAGTCATGAAGTTGTGAAGAAATCGTGAACTCGTGAAGCCATGAAGAAGTTGTGAAGTCGTGAAGCCATGAAGAAGTCGTGAAGTCGTGTAGAAGTTGTGTAGTGATCGAAGTAGTGTTGTGAGATTGGTTCAAGCTACTATTAGAACTCGACATTTAGCTTAGTGTCGTTAAAAGGTGTAAGCAAAAGTTGTGTACAGTTTTCTCCGCCAAAAGGGAGCTTGTTTAGTTGTGAAGAAAACTCTCGAGTAGGTGACTCGGGGAGTGGAGTAGGGCAAGGAAGGTGTCCTTGTAGCCGAACCACTATAAATCATCGTGTCCGGTTTGCATTTCCTTTCTCTTATCTCTTTTCATTTATTCTTGCATTTATTGCTTTACATCTATGCTTGCCAATATGTCTTAGTTGTTGCTTATATTGTTGTGATGATTGATTGTGTTGTACATAGAAGTTAATATTGTGATTGTGTGTATAATTATATGATATGGTCAAATAGATTATTACTCACACTTCTCATATTAAGTTTAACTTGATAGATAATTTGATACAAAACGTTTTAAGATTTTAAAAGGAAAACGTATTCACACAAAGACCGACCAAAGCTCCATTCATAAAACTAAGTTTTTTCAAAAGCTTACGTATATAATTGATCACATTGATTATATGGTGTTTTCATACTAAACTCTAATTAAAGGTTTTCCAAACAAACAATTGAATAAATTCGAATCAACATTTTGAAACAAAGTTTTTATAAAATGAAAAAGAGGGGAAAACTATTCAACCCCCCTTCCAGTTTTCCACAATTGGTACCAGAGCCACGTCACTCAAATTTTCAAAACAAATGGTTTTAAAAATTGAGTACGATCCATGTATCAAATTACCCATTAAAGAGGATTAAATATGAAAAGTGTTTTGTTGACTAACTTGTATTAGTTTTGATGATATATACACTAATTATACTAGCTCGAAATAATATTTTGTTTAAAATAAGTGTTATATGTTCGGTGTTATATGTTCTGTATCAAAATCAGAAAGTTACACACCTTTCCGAAAAGTCAGAAAACAATTTTTTACAAAAAAATAAAATTTTGAGTACCAGATGGGCGGCCCCCTTAATTGTCTGGGCGGCCCCTTTAAATATTGGGCGGTCCCCTTAATTATTTAAGGGGTCCGCCTATCTGTTCGACAGTTTTTCGAAAACTTTGAAAAATCATATAAAATTAACCGTAACTCCGTAGAAGTCGTGCCACCCGGCGTTTTAAAGGTAATTGAGTCTACTTTCATTTAAAAAATACTTACAAGTAACCATTACAAACTTAAATAAGTAAGAAAGTCAAAATACTATACGGTGGTCAAAAATTTGTGCTTCGTTTTAACGTAAAACTTTTGTTTTACCTTTTCCTTCAAGTCGGGCATTCCTAGTTGATATACTTTTGAAAAATTAAGTATTTATGTTTTCAAAATATTGATCTTAATTAAATTATAGAATGGGGAGGAAACTATTTTATTTTCAAATAAATTCGAGCTAAGTAAACATTGGTGTATATAATACACAAAACGACGACAAGTGTTTTATGTGTTATGTGAACTTCTTTGTGATTTTATTTTCTTAACTGAATATATTAAATGATTGTTGCTATTTGAAGTTTAGCTATGTGTATATCTATGCATATGTTCCCTATTAGTTTATAACTAGTTTGCCGATTTATACTTAACTAGATCTTATGCTAGATTTCTTGCGTTAGGATTGTTATAATATGCTTGCATTGCATATAGGTATAGATGGCTTAATGTTACTCAAACATCTTGTAAATGAGTTCAATATAGTCACCTAAACATTTCAAAGAATTTAATCTATTCTTCACAACACACTTAAATATTTTCTACAAATTAGCTTGTTTTACCTTAAGATGTTTAATAAGAGAAATTGAATCATTGTAAAACATTAATAGTTATATAAAAGAAAAAGTATTTTCAAAATATAATTGTGTTCATAATAAGTAAAAATGAAGAGTCTTTTACAAAAACAAAAACATATAACAATCATGAAATAATAAGTCAACTTTCAATCATTCACTAATAAATAATCTTAGGATTAATAGAACACACTATCAAAATGTTTATTTATTTCAAATGAGTGTCCGTAAGGGTCAAGAAAGATCTTGATATTATATCAATTCATTATTCAAATTATGGTTGATATATTCATCAAATCTAATTGACGTGTTTTTGAGTGTGGACAAGAAATTGGATTGCTATTTGTTTAGCTTCAAGATTATATCAAATTACAACAAAAGATATAGTCTTGAATCTACATACTCAATCACACTAGATTGATATGAAAATAGTTACATCCTTTGTAGATGAAAAGAGTATGCATTGGATCATAACTCACACTTGTGTTGATAATGTCATATTGATTCTACTTGTCCAATAATTGTGTTCCAAATATTAGTGATTCCTCCCGAACCGTCACTTATTTATCACACAAGCTAACCACTTGTGAATGGTTAACCGTAATATCTAAAATGGAGCCCGGGAGGAACTAGCAAAGTTAATCCGTGGGAGTTAAGTACAGAAAAAGTACGTGAGTACAGAAAAGTACATCCCCGGGTCGTTATGTCCGAACGAGGTGTGCGTGATAGTACAATGACTTGTAATGTGTTGAAATGATTATGTACAGAAAAACGGGAATCTAACTGACTAACACTAGGAATGTGAATAGTAATAGCTCTGTCACAGCTACTTCATTTAAGAAACGTACAATCAGAAACCCTAAAATGATAAAGTATTGACAAACATACGTTTAGTTTTAAATAAACGTAAACGTAACGAATAAAACAAAACATTCCCAAAGAGGGAATTTGCATGCCTTAACGGCTTAAATGCAAATTAAAAGAAAATAAAATAACTAACTATATTTATAATATTATTATTATATTAATAAGAAAACCTAGAAACCTAAAACGCTTACGATTACGTAACACTTACGTAATCGTAACAAAATAAAAAGTGAATACCATCAAATATAACTCCCACAAATGTGAAAATTCTATTTTTGGAATCATAAAAGAATAAGAAAATTATTAGAAAATTAAAAATATTTATTATACACTTATATTAATTATTATTAATTAAAACCTATTATTTACTATTTAGTAATTACCTAAAAATAAGAAAATGAAAAATAAAGCCTAAATAAATAAAGTAAAAACTTATAAAAGTTTAAAATAATATAAAAGAAATTTTGAAACTAAAAATATATTTATTATACAAATATTCTATTTATTATTAATTATTTACTATTATTTAATTACTAATATTATTATTTATTATATATACTAAATTAGCAAACAAAAATCTAAAACTTTTTACATAATTCTAAAATAAGTATAAGAAGCTAAGAAAAATATAAAAACTATATGCTATGTACAAAAATAAGAAAACTTAATTAAAAACTATTATTTATTAATTTAAACTAATTAAACTAAATTAATTATTATACATACTAAACTAATTTATAAAATTATAAAACTTCTTAATCATCACAGGAAATCATAAAAAATATAAAAAGTTTATAATAATTATAAATAAGCAGTTTTAAAAATTAAACACTTATTATTTACTAAAAGGTATGTAAATTATATTAATTATTAAAAATAGTATATGAACAGTAAAAAATCTAAAAAAATTACAGAAAGTGTATTATAGTATGAAGATGCTAGGAAAAATAAATTTGGGCCAACAGCTTATTCCAATAAGCTGGAATAAGCTACACAGTCCAAATAAGCCAAAGGGACAAGAGTGGGTTAAGTACTAAATTTGGTAGAGTCTAACTGAAAAAAGACCCTAGGGCGACTGGCATACAGGTACTCACTATCACTCTCATAAAGGGGGAGGTCTCAGGTTCGACCCTGCCTCACCCCTTTTTGCTTTTTATTTTATTTTTGAAATTTTCTTTTTGCAAATCTAAGAATAAGCTATATATAAGAAACTTTAACAAAGGAAAACTTTTTATAATTCACAAATAAGCTCTGTGTGAGCTTATTTGTGGCTCAGTTTCATTAAAAGAGGCAAATAAGCCATAAGCCCTCTAAATAGAGGCTATCACTTAGCCTTAAAGCTTTGGTTTTTGGTTTTTCTTATTTATGGAACTTATATATATATATATATATATATATATATATATATATATATATATATATATATATATATATATATATATATATATATATATATATATATATTATACATGGAAATAAGCTGTTTCAAACCTATGAGCTTATTCAGTGAGCTTAAGGGTTTACAGTTTGCTCATAAGCACAAAATAAGCTTCCAAAAGCTGTACAAAAGAAGAAAAGGAAAAAGAAACATGCAAACTGGTCCAAGTGATATTTATTAACAAGAAAATGCACTGGAAGAGTTCACAAAATGTGAGCTTAAGGTCTAGACAGATAAGCTATTTATAGCTTATCTTGGATGGAGTTGAAGCTCAAGTGAGCTTGATATAAGCTCACACAGGAAACAGAAAGTAAAAATATATGTATTTACATCATATGAACAAGTTTAAACAGGTATGTATCCAAGATTCAACACATAAGCTCATAAAAGCTTATAAGCTGTTTCTCAGATACATGCTTTTCCAAACACCCCTGCAACCTATTTGTGTGGCTGATTAAGTTCATCAAATGAGCTTAAAAGACCATAATGTGAATGGAGGTTGCAAGTAGGTTTGGTAAGCTTTCCAAAAAGCCCAAGCTCACCTAGTGGGGTCCACTAGTGAGCTTATGGGAAGCTTATGAAAAGTCACCCATTTGACTGGGTATACTAGGTATCAGTATACACTATCAACATGGGACAAGCAAAAAGCCCATTGCAGCCCTATTGAATGAGCTGCAATGTGGGATTTAAGAATTGGGACTTACAAATTGGTTGATTAGCTTATGAAAGAAACAAACCACACAACCTAAGTCCAAGAGAATAGCTTTTGGCAAGCTTATGAAGTTGGGCTAAGTATATCTGAATGGCCAGCTTACTCATTGAAATGGTGATAGGTTCAAATCACTTGCAGCCTAATCAAATGAGCTGCAAGTGTGTAATAAGGCACATGATCATGAGATTGGGTGGATTGGCTTTAAGAAAAGCCAATTCACCCAAGCTCATGATCACTAGAGAGCTTTATAGGAGCTGTTGGTAGTAGTATAAGATGACTGAGTGATCAGTCATCTGTTGTGAATGAGCAACAACAAGCTCAATGAATCCCTATCAAATAAGCTTCCAAAAGCTACACAAGCACATAATCATTGATTTTGGTGGGTTAGCTTCTAAAAGAAACTAATATACACAAGTTCAGGCTTATGTGAGGGCTTTTGATAGCTTAGGAAAACAACTCCACCCATACAATTTGCTTACTGTATGGGTAGTTAGGTGGAACAAAGAGTGGGTAAATTAAGGTGTTCATTAAGCTACAAATTATAAATAAAACACAGAAATGAACATTAAGCTACAAAAACTAAACAAATAAGCCAAGTACAAAAGCTAGGTCAAAGTTCACAAGCTTCTGCAAGCTTGTGACATTGACAATCTAGCCTTGGTACAGGGCAAAAACAGGCCTAAACAAATAAGCAAATAAGCACTTAAATGAGCAAAAGAAAAATCAACAAAATTACACAAGCTAGATTAGCAACACACCTAAAAGATACCAAAAGATCTAAAACAGAAACTGCATAACAAAGATACAACAAAAATCAACAGATTATTCAAAAAATGACAAAAAGGAAAATTTGACTATTTTACAAAAACTAAAAGTTTGACTAATCTGAATTAAGACCTTTAATCTATGGATTTATTATGTTATATAAAGCAACAAAAACATGAAATAAACAAGGATAAACTAGAATTAAACAGATTAGTAGGATTCTAGGTCTTGACAACCTTGCAATGCTTATTTTAGAGATTTATCAAATGTCACTTTGACTTTCTCAAATACTACACCACTTAGTTAATATTTCACTGAGTTATTATTGTCATATACAACATATATCAAACAAGAACAACACAATATATAACCTATAACACATATTCATTATCAAATCCAAACAACCCTTAAATGGACTCAATTTATGATTTTTCAAACCAAGTGACTGTATAAACTTCATTCCTCAAATCCAGAGGATCTAATGTGTCAAGTTAGACCTTTTTTAGTGCAAACATGCTGTCAAACATGATTGGACCTATGATTTTCAAAAAGGAGCTTAGTGACTGTCAAATTGGCTTTTCATAGCAAAACTCAAATCCAAAACATAAGTACCAAATTTTATACTATCTAATCACTAATAAGCAAGAAATAAACATAGAAACAACAAATCAAAACAAAACAACAACATGAACAGTAAAATGGAAAATTGGAGAATAAAGCTTACAAGGTGCACAAGGCTGAGAACCCAAGAACCCAAGATCACTATCTACCCTACAGCTTCCCATGAAGCTCCTAAACCCAAGCAATCCAAATTCTACCTTGCTCCTTGCAGTCACCATCAAGAACACATCTTTTTTTTATTTATTTTCTATTTTATCTATTTTTTTTATGATTTTTGAATTTAAAAGATCAAAGCTGTTTATATGTATCTAAAAGCTAATTTAGCTTTGTCAGGGGCTTAATTGAGCTTATTGAGTCCAAATGATCAACTACAATCCACTAAGAACAGGAACTGACTTGAAAATTAAATGAGATTAAACTAAAACATGAATTTTAAAGAAACTTGCATTAAACTGGAATTAAAGAGTTTCATTACACTATTTGAAAGTTGAAAACAACATTTAGACTAGAAAAGCTGTAAATGGTTTATGCTACGAAAGCATTTAAATGTTAAGTTATACTATGACTATTGGCTAGCCCAAAGGTAAGTTTCTTCCTTGCTTCTTCTTTTTCTTTTATAGATGTCCAAAAATGATCCAGGTGTCCTCTGGATTAATTCCCACTTCTTTGCAGCCATTGAATATGTTTAATTCATCTCAACCGTTTAAACAGCTTTTTGGCGCCAAAAGTATTAAAGGGTAACTTGCAGGGTTTTTGTGCATTTAATGCATCTTGGTAGCTTGTGGAGGTGTAGGGGGACATTTTGGAGTGTAGAAGTGGGCAAAGGGTGGTGGATGTGATGGTTGCAGGGTGTAGGGGTGGTGGCAGGTTGTAGGGATTATAGGTGTAGTTCCCTAGGACTAACCTAGGGGATGGGTTCTGTTGTGGGAGTGACAGAGGGGTGTGTAAGGTGGAGTAGAAGGCAAGTGGTAGATTGGGAGGTATCAAGTTGCAGGGGTGTGAGGTGGAAGAAGGAACGGGTCAACCAAAGTCAACTCATTCCCCTGGTTTATTATTCAAAGGGAAAGTTGGGCTTGGGGTGGATGTTTGTTTGGGCCCAAAGGATAAAGTTGGACCAGGCTTGTGGTTTATTGGATTTGGAATAGGCTTTTAGTTTTGTAAATAAAATGGGATCCGATTGTATTTTAGCCCAAATATCACAAGGACCAAAATTGTAACTTTCTGATTTTCAAGGACCTCATGTGATAAGCTTCCAAAAGTTATCATAGGGACCATACCTGCAATATTAGATAATACAAGGACCATTGTTGCACATTTTTACAAAACCAAGGACCTTTTATGTAATTTTTGGATTCTAGGGGGACTAAAAGTGTAATTTCCCAAAAGTTATCAAAATTGTTCCATTTTGTATTTCATGCATAGTACAAGGGTATTATTTGTAAAATTCCAAGTTTTGAATACCCAGGGACCATTTTTGCCAATTTTGTAACTTGAGGGGTAAAAGTTGCCAGATTGTGTAAACTTTCATCCAGGGATCATTTGTGAACATTTTTGGTTTCCCAAGGACGTAAGTTGACTTTTTGTTCATTTTAAACCTTCAGGGACTAGTTTTGACAAATTGTGAAACTTGAGGAACTGAAACTGCCAATTATGCAAACTTTGTACGTTTTTCATCTGTTTTTGCATATTTTGCATTTTGTACATATAAAACACACTTCTAAGATATTTTAAGTATTATAATGCATATTTGAGTGTTTTTGTATGTTTTGGCAGCTCAGATTGGTATAAAATGATGAGTATTTAGACACTCATCAATCCCCCACACTAAACTATTGCTAGTCCCTAGCAATCTTTTGAGAAAAAATTAATGGATTTGAAAAACTCTTTACCAAAAGCCATCACTTCTGGAGTAGCCAGATGTAAGAACTGTGGTACATCTGATAACCGTGTGATTTTGAGCAAACCACCAGCTGTCAACGGATTTGATTAGTCTTTACCAAAAGCCGTTTGCTTCTGGACTAGCCAACTCTTGATGGAATAGTCAACATCTTGGTGAGCTGATTACCAATTATGGTTTTTCCACGGCCTTTACCACAAGCCATAATCTTGCGGGCTAGCCAACTCATTCGCTTTATGGGATATGGGGAGTTGAGGAACCATACAATTTTTGGCAAATTGCAAGCCATAAACGGGTTTGAGTTATCTTTACCAAGAACCGTTTCCTCTTGGATTAGCCAATCCTTATGTGGGTTAGACATGGTGGATTGATTACCATTTGTTGCATTCTAAGTGAGAAAAAATTTTAAAATTTTGGCTAAAATGGGGGTTCTTGATGGAACATGTGTTTAAATTCGTTAGAATAACGAATCTCCCCCCACACTTAGAACTGAATATTGTCCTCAATATTCAAAATACCGGGTGTTAAACCGACACTTAGAACGTAAGAGGAAAATATTCTATAGCCTTTATTTAAAATGTATATACATACAATTATTTTTTAGATAAAACTTCTTAAATAGAAGCTATCACTATATTTACATTTTTTTTAGAGGATATATATATATATATATATATATATATATATATATATATATATATATATATATATATATATATATATATATATATATATATATATATATACAACATGTGGGTCATCTCCCCCACACTAGGGTGGTACACACGGGTGAAAACCCATGTATATGCTACTGTTTTTTATTTCCGAGTCGTTACTTGACTCGACCCCGAATTAAATTGTCCATGGGGAAATGGAGTGGGATTGCCACTCACAGATTGGATGAGAAATTGGAGTGGTATTGCCACTCACAGAATTATAAATGCTAAGTTTAGAAGATTATTTTTTATTTTTAACTTTTATAAATGTTTTTGTATTTTTAAATTTTTATATATATATACAAAAGAAAGAAAATTCCTAACAACCGCCCCTCGAAAGGGAATCTGGGTCTGACAGAGCTCATTAACTGTAAACAGCCAACAACCAAATGTTGTAACTGAGGGACTATCAAACTGTGCAAGTTGTGTGCAAAGGAAAAAATGTTTTTGTATTTTATATTGTTTATGAAATGAAATATGATATAGTATACGTAATCACTACCTCCCAGGCTTGTGTCAGGTTTACCACGCTAGCTAATCACTTGTGAATGATTAACTGTAATAAATATGCCTTGACAGCCCGAAAGTTGAATGATAAAGTATATATAATATACATACAAGGATATATATTTCAACAAAATACAAAATTACAAGTCATAGTAGGCAGCACACCTCCCCGGCAACGGCGCCAAATTTTGATTCCTCCCGAACCGTCACTTATTTATCACACAAGCTAACCACTTGTGAATGGTTAACCCTAATATCTAAAATGGAGCCCGGGAGGAACTAGCAAAGTTAATCCGTGGGAGTTAAGTACAGAAAAAGTACGTGAGTACAGAAAAGTACATCCCCGGGTCGTTATGTCCCAATGAGGTGTGCGTGATAGTACAATGACTTGTAATGTGTTGAAATGATTATGTACAGAAAAACGGGAATCTAACTGACTAACACTAGGAATGTGAATAGTAATAGCTCTGTCACAGCTACTTCATTTAAGAAACGTACAATCAGAAACCCTAAAATGATAAAGTATTGACAAACGTACGTTTAGTTTTAAATAAACGTAAACGTAACGAATAAAACAAAACATTCCCAAAGAGGGAATTTGCATGCCTTAACGGCTTAAATGCAAATTAAAAGAAAATAAAATAACTAACTATATTTATAATATTATTATTATATTAATAAGAAAACCTAGAAACCTAAAACGCTTACGATTACGTAACACTTACGTAATCGTAACAAAATAAAAAGTGAATACCATCAAATATAACTCCCACAAATGTGAAAATTCTATTTTTAGAATCATAAAAGAATAAGAAAATTATTAGAAAATTAAAAATATTTATTATACACTTATATTAATTATTATTAATTAAAACCTATTATTTACTATTTAGTAATTACCTAAAAATAAGAAAATGAAAAATAAAGCCTAAATAAATAAAGTAAAAACTTAGAAAAGTTTAAAATAATATAAAAGAAATTTTGAAACTAAAAATATATTTATTATACAAATATTCTATTTATTATTAATTATTTACTATTATTTAATTACTAATATTATTATTTATTATATATACTAAATTAGCAAACAAAAATCTAAAACTTTTTACATAATTCTAAAATAAGTATAAGAAGCTAAGAAAAATATAAAAACTATATGCTATGTACAAAAATAAGAAAACTTAATTAAAAACTATTATTTATTAATTTAAACTAATTAAACTAAATTAATTATTATACATACTAAACTAATTTATAAAATTATAAAACTTTTTATAAAACTTCTTAATCATCACAGGAAATCATAAAAAATATAAAAAGTTTATAATAATTATAAATAAGCAGTTTTAAAAATTAAACACTTATTATTTACTAAAAGGTATGTAAATTATATTAATTATTAAAAATAGTATATGAACAGTAAAAAATCTAAAAAAATTACAGAAAGTGTATTATAGTATGAAGATGCTAGGAAAAATAAATTTGGGCCAACAGCTTATTCCAATAAGCTGGAATAAGCTGCACAGTCCAAATAAGCCAAAGGGACAAGAGTGGGTTAAGTACTAAATTTGGTAGAGTCTAACTGAAAAAAGACCCTAGGGCGACTGGCATACAGGTACTCACTATCACTCTCATAAAGGGGGAGGTCTCAGGTTCGAACCTGCCTCACCCCTTTTTGCTTTTTATTTTATTTTTGAAATTTTCTTTTTGCAAATCTAATAATAAGCTATATATAAGAAACTTTAACAAAGGAAAACTTTTTATAATTCACAAATAAGCTCTGTGTGAGCTTATTTGTGGCTCAGTTTCATTAAAAGAGGCAAATAAGCCATAAGCCCTCTAAATAGAGGCTATCACTTAGCCTTAAAGCTTTGGTTTTTGGTTTTTCTTATTTATGGAACTTATATATATATATATATATATATATATATATATATATATATATATATATATATATATATATATTTATATATATATATATATTATACATGGAAATAAGCTGTTTCAAACCTATGAGCTTATTCAGTGAGCTTAAGGGTTTACAGTTTGCTCATAAGCACAAAATAAGCTTCCAAAAGCTGTACAAAAGAAGAAAAGGAAAAAGAAACATGCAAACTGGTCCAAGTGATATTTATTAACAAGAAAATGCACTGGAAGAGTTCACAAAGTGTGAGCTTAAGGTCTAGACAGATAAGCTATTTATAGCTTATCTTGGATGGAGTTGAAGCTCAAGTGAGCTTGATATAAGCTCACACAGGAAACAGAAAGTAAAAATATATGTATTTACATCATATGAACAAGTTTAAACAGGTATGTATCCAAGATTCAACACATAAGCTCATAAAAGCTTATAAGCTGTTTCTCAGATACATGCTTTTCCAAACACCCCTGCAACCTATTTGTGTGGCTGGTTAAGTTCATCAAATGAGCTTAAAAGACCATAATGTGAATGGAGGTTGCAAGTAGGTTTGGTAAGCTTTCCAAAAAGCCCAAGCTCACCTAGTGGGGTCCACTAGTGAGCTTATGGGAAGCTTATGAAAAGTCACCCATTTGACTGGGTGTACTAGGTATCACTATACACTATCAACATGGGACAAGCAAAAAGCCCATTGCAGCCCTATTGAATGAGCTGCAATGTGGGATTTAAGAATTGGGACTTACAAATTGGTTGATTAGCTTATGAAAGAAACAAACCACACAACCTAAGTCCAAGAGAATAGCTTTTGGCAAGCTTATGAAGTTGGGCTAAGTATATCTGAATGACCAGCTTACTCATTGAAATGGTGATAGGTTCAAATCACTTGCAGCCTAATCAAATGAGCTGCAAGTGTGTAATAAGGCACATGATCATGAGATTGGGTGGATTGGCTTTAAGAAAAGCCAATTCACCCAAGCTCATGATCACTAGAGAGCTTTATAGGAGCTGTTGGTAGTAGTATAAGATGACTGAGTGATCAGTCATCTGTTGTGAATGAGCAACAACAAGCTCAATGAATCCCTATCAAATAAGCTTCCAAAAGCTACACAAGCACATAATCATTGATTTTGGTGGGTTAGCTTCTAAAAGAAACTAATATACACAAGTTCAGGCTTATGTGAGGGCTTTTGATAGCTTAGGAAAACAACTCCACCCATACAGTTTGCTTACTGTATGGGTAGTTAGGTGGAACAAAGAGTGGGTAAATTAAGGTGTTCATTAAGCTACAAATTATAAATAAAACACAGAAATGAACATTAAGCTACAAAAACTAAACAAATAAGCAGTTTTAAAAATTAAACACTTATTATTTACTAAAAGGTATGTAAATTATATTAATTATTAAAAATAGTATATGAACAGTAAAAAATCTAAAAAAATTACAGAAAGTGTATTATAGTATGAAGATGCTAGGAAAAATAAATTTGGGCCAACAGCTTATTCCAATAAGCTGGAATAAGCTGCACAGTCCAAATAAGCCAAAGGGACAAGAGTGGGTTAAGTACTAAATTTGGTAGAGTCTAACTGAAAAAAGACCCTAGGGCGACTGGCATACAGGTACTCACTATCACTCTCATAAAGGGGGAGGTCTCAGGTTCGACCCTGCCTCACCCCTTTTTGCTTTTTATTTTATTTTTGAAATTTTCTTTTTGCAAATCTAATAATAAGCTATATATAAGAAACTTTAACAAAGGAAAACTTTTTATAATTCACAAATAAGCTCTGTGTGAGCTTATTTGTGGCTCAGTTTCATTAAAAGAGGCAAATAAGCCATAAGCCCTCTAAATAGAGGCTATCACTTAGCCTTAAAGCTTTGGTTTTTGGTTTTTCTTATTTATGGAACTTATATATATCTCTATATTATATATAACAGGAGGCGTTACACGTAGATAATGCCACGTAACGCCACATCATTGCCCAGTAATTCATTATCTGCCATGTCATCAGCCATGTCATCACATTGTCACCATGTAAGCAATTTTTTAAATTTATTTTATTTGCATTTTCCATGTCATCACAAATTAATGCCACCTAAGCAGTATTTTTTTTATATTCGGATTAGCAAGCTGTAAAATTCGGATTTATTAAGTTTAAAAAATTTATGCTTCACAAGAATCGAACATGGGTCTCTTATTCCACAAAGAAATAAGATAACCACTAGACCAACTCATTTTTTGATTATATCTTGCAAGTCTAAATCTATAAACTTATGCAAAAGTTACCAACCATTTTAATGAAATAACTATCATATATATTCCTTAATTATAGTTTTACAATATTATTAATTATTAGTATACGACATTTTATTCATTATCACACAAAACCCTAATATGAGTTTCTGCAACCATAAAACACAACACCCAAACAATGCGTGTATTTTTTGCCGCATCGTATTTAGTACAATCTATGAACACATGCAATGAGTTGATGAGTTTTTTATGCCATATGTTATGAGTTGTTCATGGGTTGGTTTTGACTGCTTCAAGGGACATGATCTTTGTAAGTAATTCTCAAGTCTTGATCATAGTTTTTATTTTTTAGTACAATCTAAATTAGAGCAGTCTACATGTAACTTACGAAAAGTTTAGCTAAATAAAAGGTGGGGATGTTCAACAGGAGGAGGTTTGTTTACTGCTGTGATGTTGTAGCAAGATCAATAAAGTACAGTTCACTGTGAATGGTTATTTATTTTTATTTTTAGCTTTGAAGGGTATTTAGTTTTTGTTAGATATGGGTTTTAGAAGTGTTATTAGGCCACCATTTTGTATGTTATTATGAGTTTCCTTTATTGTTTGTGCAGCTCAAGAAGACACTTATGAAGGGCATGCACAATCAAATGTCAGTCTCTTTTCATCCCTAGCTATTCGTTAATATCAATTTTTTAACTTTCACATTATTAATTTATTATTACTAATCAAGTGTGATGTTCTTAAGACCTGCTCAATATTTCGACCTCAACCTCTCGCCGATAAATTTGTTATTACTAATCAAGTGTGATGTTCTTAAGACTACCCCTTAGCCATAGTTAGATCCCAAGATCAGGATAAAACATGATGGCCAACTGGATAAGTACAATGTACAAACAGTAAATCTGTCTCATTCTCTTAGTTGCCAAAGTTTGACGAGTAAACGGATAGAAGAGTAATAATAGAAGCATGTTGCTGTTGAATTTAGTATGAAATTGAAGGTGTAGAATTTCTATAAAATTGTTAGTTGCAGACTTGCATGTGACGGGATTATAGAAAATGCAGTAGTAAAAACTTGCATTTTTTCTTTTTCGTTATATTAGTTATTCCGTTATTTTAAGGCCTATCCTATGCATATGGATACATTGTCTTTAGCTAAATGGAGAGTCAGGTTAATGTGACCTAGGGCTGGAAAGGTGATTAAAAGGAAGTGACATTAACTTTTAGCCATAATTTTGTCAAACCTATAAGAAAGGGATGTGGGGCGGATTGCAAAGTTGGAATCTGATCTCCAACATTTAATAAAAGAAAAAGATCAAGTTGAGCAGTTTTTAACTGAGAGCAATACCATATTACAGCGGGTAATTGACGCAACCGATGAATATAATCAATTTATAGCTTTCTCATGCATTTCACTTTTTTTGTTTGTATTTGCGTGTTGCAGGACTATGAAGAAGATGTTAAAGAACCTCAAGGGTTGGCACAAGTAAGTAGTATGAACATTGTCATGTTACTTTTCAATTCAAATGTGTTTTCTGCTTTTTTATGTGTAAGCTGTTAAGATTGTTGAAAATAAGATCCTGTTTAAGAGTTCCTTCTCTATGAGGTTTCTAAACGATTATGTACATATAGTTTTCTATGGATTTGAGTTATATTGCATTTCTTTGAAATTTTAAACATTATCATTCTTAACAGATTCATACAATTTACTTAAGACAATAAAATGGTGGAGGTGTGGCAGTTAGTTACTTCAAGTTGGTTCGTGTATTAGAAAAAAATAATTACATAATTACTGATTGTACTATATATACCGTTGCACACCAACTTCAGGCATGGCTCCATATATAAACATTTATGGCTTGGATGTTGCATCTTTATTGGAACGATTATACTTCATGTGACTCTTCACAAGTTGACCAGCAGAAATAGCAGGCATTAGAGATAACTCACCTGCTAAAACATCACATGCAGCTAACTCTATCGATGAGTAAAAGACAATGACAAAGTCATGAAAGATAAAACAGGTTCGCTCACTCCTCCGTATATTATTTCATTGTTTTTTCTTTCTTGGTATAAGTTAATCATCAATGCAGCTTTTTCCTCCTCTACAGATTTACTAGCTTCGTCTCTGAGCACAAAGGAGGACGAGGAGGTGATGAGGTTGGTGGTTGAGAGGAAACTTCCATCTGATTCCCTAGAATCAAAGTTAGGGGACATCAAGCGTGCGACATTTATTAAAAGAAAAGCATTGGACACAGTTAGCGGAAAGTCCCTATATGGACTTCCCCTAGGCGAGTTTGATTACTATTCAATTTTGGGACAATGTTGTGAGATGACAATTGGTTACGTGTTTGTAAAAAATAAAGTGGTGTGTATTCTTATACATCAGTCTGTATTCTTTATTTTTTTAGTTCCTCAATGACCAACAACTTCATAAGCTTTTCCTCCCATTCATGCTAGATAAGTGCCCCCTATAGATACAGGTAATGTGATTCTTGACAAGTTAAATTTTAAAATGACTGTTTGTTTATTAATCAGATTAATGGTTATTATCAGATTAACGGTCATACAATCATTCTTTATTAATTAGATTAATAGTTATATCTTAGGTTTTACACAGCCCTGAACACGTCCTGTTGATGGATCGTCTGTAGCCAACAATCATACTCACTTACCTACGAGAGGTAACTTTTTCATTAACCATCAACTGACAGCAGTAGAAGATGTTAATACATTATTTTCGATTCTCTATTCTTTTTTAGTTTCTCAAAAATCAAGGATCTCGGCAACCTCTCCTCCCGTGTGTTGAAGACGACCGCCACCTACAGATAGAGGTAATGTGGTTCTTCAGCTACCAAATATTAAAATGATTTTTCTTTGTTAAGTAGGTTGATAGTTATACAGTAACTATTTACTATGTTTTAGGTTCGGCACAAACGTGTCCGCGCCGTGTTGATGACCCATCCTTAGATAACATTGCCTACACGCGGTAACTTTTTTACTAATAATTACTTACCAACAGTTGCAAAGATGAATAATTAAGGGTGTGCCTTAAACAATATCCGAAAATTGCTTAACAACATTCATAACTGTAGTGTTTCACACTTTCATGCATTTTTGCAATAGGATTAAGCTCTTGAAATCAATTGAACCAATTTGATTTTAATTTTTATTTTTTTTTCCAATTTTCAATTCCTAATTGTTTACTCATGGCAACATTGCTTTCACGGAAACAACAGACTATAATCTTACAACTACAAGGCAGGACATGAGTACGCCTGAGGTTTCCTTAGTAATAACAGGTATCTATATCCTGCACAACTGATCACCCATCGTCTACAAGATGGTTGCCATTGCACGGTCTAAAATCATGTGGGTTCGTTTTATAGGACCCTGGTTTCTGGGATTCGATAGAGGTAAAGAGGTTTTGGTATATTTTTTTTCTTTTAAAAGATTGAGATGGAAGTTTTGTTGGATGTATCAAAGAAGTGGCGCTTTTCATTCTTTGGTGTGTTCAGAATTGCTTATGTTCAGAATTGCTTATGAATTAGTCTTTTTCTAAAAGAAAAAAAAATGTCTACCGCGACAGTGGTTAACTACCTGTTAAAAATGTCAAGCGCTTTATAATATTCAAAGGCTACCCGTTTCATGAGAAAATAGTTCCTCATTTGGTGAATACGCATAAACTGTTTAGTGAGCTCAATCCCGTTTAACGGGAGGGAAGTGTCTGCAATCTTTCCTTTCTGTATCATAAAGATGCTTATCGCATTTTTCATGAGCTTAATGTGCTTTGAGTTTGTTTAAGGAAAAACTGAAGTAACTTGCCATAATTTGCAGGCCCTTTGGGCAAGGAACAGCCCATAGAAGACTATGTGGCCGATAAATCTACGTGTGGCTATATAATTATATAAAAAATAAAAACATGAAATGTATTTTACTTATATTTTTATAATATGATTTGCATAAACTCACTTATTTGTACACACAAACTCTTGATTTTGGTTATTTACCTTTTCAGTTTGTGTAACCGAAAACATGTTTGCTGAACTTGGCATCATTTGTGAACAGAACCACTCGATCAGAGTTTATTCTCAGCCTTAACAAGTACCTTGAAGCTAGAAATCATAAGCTTTCTGTTCGTATGAGGTTCAAAATGAGATTAACACAACTGATTTCTTGATTCCGTAACTCAGTTGTTTAATTCTCCTGCTGCAGGTTTAGTGGGACCATAGTTGGCGTCGGAGATTCTGCATCATCTAAAAGGATCGATTCTGAATGGAGATCCCTGAAGGTGAATTACCAGTTCTTTATCATACACAAATTTTATATTAATTAAGCATATTTATAAGCTAACTATGTTGCCATCTACTACAGGTTCAATGGGATGAACCATCATCAATATTACAGCCGGATAAAGTTTCACCCTGGGACCTAGAACTACTTGTGGCATTCAACCCACCAAACCCACAACCTCCACAGAGGAGTAAGCGGGCCTGAACTCATGTTTTACCTTCTTCTGTACCAGAGCTTTATGCACTTGGTATGGTAGCTTAGTAATAGTGAATAATATCTTTTTCTTCTTCGTAAGACTATTTGAATCTTAATTTATTTCTCTGGCATTCCCTTTGCTCATAGGTATGTGGAAATCACCTGTTGACCGTCCCGCATCATTCCAGTATGGCGAACCTCAATGTGCACGTTATAGCTATCCATCAAATAATGGCTCTGGTATCAATGGTGTCTCTGACAGCTACAGTAAGAATGGTTCTTTGGCTCCAGCTTCCACAACTTCTATTCATTGCTCGACCCCATATGAGCTCTGTAAGTGTTTTTGCTCTTCTTATAAACTTATCAAAAAGAGCCATAAAAATAGTTTGTTTTTTAATTAAATAATGTAAGTATCAGACATTCTGATACTTGATACCCAATATGCCTGCTTGACTATGAAAGTCCAACCACACATTCCGTTTTGGAACAAAGTTAGGACTTCAGTGTATTCGACACACGTTGTGGCAAGATAACTACATATTACAATTTAATGTATCGAGGGGAGGCAGGTTAATATTTAATTTGGTGATGTTGAGATGATTGCATTGAAGTTGATGATTGCGAGCATATTGAGACATATGTTGAGTCTGTTGGGTTGTTGTACTATAAGGACTTGAAACAACAGTTAATGAAGCAAAGTATCTTACGAGTGCTTCGGATTCACGAGGTTATCGTTTTATCCTTATATTTGTGGTTCAATATTCTCTGCACATATCTATTCTAGAAGCTATTATGATTTGTGGGTGCTCTAGGGGAGTCGAGCCATGCATACGTTAGAACTGAACCACAAGTGGCGGTTCCTCCTCAAGAAGAGCTCGTGGACCATTTGGATTAGTGGTTCAGCTTCAATCCTCAAGTCCAAGACAAACACGTGTGGAACTTTCTATGAGTTTTATTCAATCTCCAAGTATATGTATGTGGTAAATTTAGTATAAAAATGTAACCAATTAATAATCAGGTAATATACCATATGATCATTAAAATTCTTAGTTAAAAGGCTTCATTTTTACTTATACTTATGTAAGCTCCTATCTTTTCACAAGCCAAAAATAAAAACAAAGGTTCATGTTCTGTCATATATAAATGGTTTACAGATTATCTATTCCAAGAAAACATGTAAACATGTGTGTTTTTTTTATGGATTGTTATGTATAGGATACTGATACAGAATAGGCTCAGCAGGCTTCCGAAGCTATGGCATCTATGACAAATCGAAGCTAAATTCCTTCGATGGAGTTATAGCCATTGTGAGTATTATTTCTTGTGCTTTTAATTTGTAATGAAGATTAAGGTAATTTTGTTTATTTTGAGTTAATGTTGTTTTGTCAGAAATGTGTCTTGACTTATTCTACCACAATGCTTTTGTGTTTTTAACTCTTACAAACATCTTTGTTTGAGACATAGTGAAAATTTTCTAACGATGCCAATACATCTATAGCTTTTCCCGTGAAAAAAAAACTTGAAAGAAGTACCTTTCATCTCCCAAAACTAATTGATTATTTAAGGCTCACGAAAGATTACATAAAACCAAAAGTGTCTATACAATATTGCATTCTTGATGGGTCATATAGTTTGAGTAACGGGCCAGAATTGGTAACTTTTTGTGTAGATCAAAACACGTCAGCTCATATTCTACTATATGTCTGTAATTAATATGAAAAAATATTGAATGTGGGTATCATTTTTTGCATGTTGAATTGATTGCGTGCATGTTGTTACGTGTTCTTGAATTTTAGATGACAAGTTATTAATAGATTAAAATAAATGTAAAGATATCTTATGAGAAATTCTACGAGCTTGAGTATGTAGCAGTCTTAATTCACAAACTCATAGGTGTTTGTGTTTAGAAACATTTTATTGTCTTCGATATTGAACATTAACTCATTTTATATGAGCTAAAGGCCATTAATTATTGTTAAATGTAGAGTTTTGTATTTAACATTCTCTTTTATTGTAGATTTTCCAAACCTGCGTCATTTTAATTACTTGGTGTTCAGCTTAACTAACATGTGACGGTTTACAAGACTTCACGGGTCGAGCTTTTAGACAACCTTTCAGGTAAAAATTAAGTAATAGAAAATCAATTATAAACATATACACATACGCGGAGGATTTGTCTAATAACATATCAATATTTGAGCACCCTTTATTATGTTTAACAAAAAAATGATTGGTTTGTAATATCAGTAAATCCAAATCAGAAAATATATTAGCTAATCATAGTAATATGGTTTAGTTTAGTAACTTCCTACTTAATGATGATCTTAACCTTTGTTTTTGACCTGATTGTAGGTGTTGAGACAACATACACGAGAACTATAGCTAAGGACCCTTTCTTTCAACATCAACAGTTTCCATCTATTTTTTACCGCCTTTTCCTGCCATTTTTTAATAACCGTTACTTAATTTATTCATTAGACACTTTTCCATAAATTTTTTACCTGTCTTCTTTCGCTATAGTAAAATATGTTAACAATAATTATAAGTCATGGCCGCCCATAAGGCGGACTTTGCCATCTATATACGTATATTGCAAGAAGTGTAGGATATTTACCTTTTTTCATAGTGAATGGTAAATATAGAATTCATATGAGACATGTTCACACGTAAGTTGACATTGCATATGGTAATTACACTATCTATTTACAATGAGTTACAGAGATGGCGATGACGAGGGGATCCAATTATTTCCACTTCATTGGTTGAAGCTACCAATTTTATGGTTCACATGGTAACTTTTTCTCTTTTCCCTAGCTGAAATATATTAAGCTCCTTGGTTAAAATTCATCTAAAAAAGTGGTTAACAACAATGTAATGTGTCATTTATCAAAAACTACCTTAAACTGAAATGGTTCGAACAGATTAAACATGTCAACGGCGTCTATCATGTACTTAATTAGATGTTTATAGCACAATAAGCCACTTTCTTTAAATAATTTGTATCATTGTTTCAAAACATATTTTCTAAAAATATTCTTTAATAAATTATTAACTTCCGAAGTTCTGCATTAGGCCATGACCTAACCCATTTGAAAGAATAAAAGTGATTTTCCTTTTGCTCTTTAAAACATGATTTAGGTTTTTTTTATAGAATAAAAATGAACTTTTATATTAAATACTTAAATACTTTTAGTCGGGACACTGGCGCATGTACGAATTTTCCGTCTTCGTTATGCTTAATATTCTACGACGAGTTACTTGAGTAATTGCGTATTAATAAAAATCAAGGTCAAACATTATTGCAGGTTGGTTTATTTAAAAAAAGACCCGTATTCTCACACGGTTAACTATACGTCGTTGTGTCAAGAGTCAAGAGTAAGAAATGATTGAAAGTTCTCTTTTGCGAGAAAGACGAAAACTACTCAAACTCCACAACAAACTTCTTTTACAAAGAAGTTTTACTTTTGTATTTGAATAGGCAGCATACTTTTTTTTATTATGATATACAACTTAATTACCTTTTTTATTCAAACGACATCATTGCTTTTTTGTAGATTTGGTTACATGATATATATGCTAGCAATTGCCTCATTTGTTAAGCTTTTCAACGCTACTTCATGACTGCATTACATACATTTAGATATCAATTTTTGTGTTTAAGATATTTTCCGTTATAAATTATTTATATATATAAGCTTAAAATTCGTCAAGTCATACATTATTTGCGGAAATTGTTCTATCATTAATTACGTTACTTTGATTCTTTATTTATGACGTATAGTTTTTTACTATGTGAAACATGGTAATAACCATGAAAAAGGATCATGAGTTTTCATATTAAACTTAATGCGGAATGTACTTGGTGCAAAAGATAAAGGATAGGTGACGTTAAGTAATACCATCAAAATCTTACCTTCAAATAAATAATATTTTAACATAAACTAATACATATTTAACAAAAATAAAAAACCAATGTACTTAAAAAACAAATTTCCGTTAAGTAACACCATCAAAAGTAAAATTATAAGTCATGCCCGCCCATCGGGCGGGCTTCGAAAGCTAGTATATATATATATATATATATATATATATATATATATATATATATATATATATATATATATATATATATATTATACATGGAAATAAGCTGTTTCAAACCTATGAGCTTATTCAGTGAGCTTAAGGGTTTACAGTTTGCTCATAAGCACAAAATAAGCTTCCAAAAGCTGTACAAAAGAAGAAAAGGAAAAAGAAACATGCAAACTGGTCCAAGTGATATTTATTAACAAGAAAATGCACTGGAAGAGTTCACAAAGTGTGAGCTTAAGGTCTAGACAGATAAGCTATTTATAGCTTATCTTGGATGGAGTTGAAGCTCAAGTGAGCTTGATATAAGCTCACACAGGAAACAGAAAGTAAAAATATATGTATTTACATCATATGAACAAGTTTAAACAGGTATGTATCCAAGATTCAACACATAAGCTCATAAAAGCTTATAAGCTGTTTCTCAGATACATGCTTTTCCAAACACCCCTGCAACCTATTTGTGTGGCTGATTAAGTTCATCAAATGAGCTTAAAAGACCATAATGTGAATGGAGGTTGCAAGTAGGTTTGGTAAGCTTTCCAAAAAGCCCAAGCTCACCTAGTGGGGTCCACTAGTGAGCTTATGGGAAGCTTATGAAAAGTCACCCATTTGACTGGGTATACTAGGTATCAGTATACACTATCAACATGGGACAAGCAAAAAGCCCATTGCAGCCCTATTGAATGAGCTGCAATATGGGATTTAAGAATTGGGACTTACAAATTGGTTGATTAGCTTATGAAAGAAACAAACCACACAACCTAAGTCCAAGAGAATAGCTTTTGGCAAGCTTATGAAGTTGGGCTGAGTATATCTGAATGACCATCTTACTCATTGAAATGGTGATAGGTTCAAATCACTTGCAGCCTAATCAAATGAGCTGCAAGTGTGTAATAAGGCACATGATCATGAGATTAGGTGGATTGGCTTTAAGAAAAGCCAATTCACCCAAGCTCATGATCACTAGAGAGCTTTATAGGAGCTGTTGGTAGTAGTATAAGATGACTGAGTGATCAGTCATCTGTTGTGAATGAGCAACAACAAGCTCAATAAATCCCTATCAAATAAGCTTCCAAAAGCTACACAAGCACATAATCATTGATTTTGGTGGGTTAGCTTCTAAAAGAAACTAATATACACAAGTTCAAGCTTATGTGAGGGCTTTTGATAGCTTAAGAAAACAACTCCACCCATACAGTTTGCTTACTGTATGGGGAGTTAGGTGGAACAAAGAGTGGGTAAATTAAGGTGTTCATTAAGCTACAAATTATAAATAAAACACAGAAATGAACATTAAGCTACAAAAACTAAACAAATAAGCCAAGTACAAAAGCTAGGTCAAAGTTCACAAGCTTCTGCAAGCTTGTGACATTGACAATCTAGCCTTGGTACAGGGCAAAAACAGGCCTAAACAAATAAGCAAATAAGCACTTAAATGAGCAAAAGAAAAATCAACAAAATTACACAAGCTAGATTAGCAACACACCTAAAAGATACCAAAAGATCTAAAACAGAAACTGCATAACAAAGATACAACAAAAATCAACAGATTATTCAAAAAATGACAAAAAGGAAAATTTGACTATTTTACAAAAACTAAAAGTTTGACTAATCTGAATTAAGACCTTTAATCTATGGATTTATTATGTTATATAAAGCAACAAAAACATGAAATAAACAAGGATAAACAAGAATTAAACAGATTAGTAGGATTCTAGGTCTTGACAACCTTGCAATGCTTATTTTAGAGATTTATCAAATGTCACTTTGACTTTCTCAAATACTACACCACTTAGTTAATATTTCACTGAGTTATTATTGTCATATACAACATATATCAAACAAGAACAACACAATATATAACCTATAACACAGATTCATTATCAAATCCAAACAACCCTTAAATGGACTCAATTTATGATTTTTCAAACCAAGTGACTGTATAAACTTCATTCCTCAAATCCAGAGGATCTAATGTGTCAAGTTAGACCTTTTTTAGTGCAAACATGCTGTCAAACATGATTGGACCTATGATTTTCAAAAAGGAGCTTAGTGACTGTCAAATTGGCTTTTCATAGCAAAACTCATATCCAAAACATAAGTACCAAATTTTATACTATCTAATCACTAATAAGCAAGAAATAAACATAGAAACAACAAATCAAAACAAAACAACAACATGAACAGTAAAATGGAAAATTGGAGAATAAAGCTTACAAGGTGCACAAGGCTGAGAACCCAAGAACCCAAGATCACTATCTACCCTACAGCTTCCCATGAAGCTCCTAAACCCAAGCAATCCAAATTCTACCTTGCTCCTTGCAGTCACCATCAAGAACACATCTTTTTTTTATTTATTTTCTATTTTATCTATTTTTTTTTTATGATTTTTGAATTTAAAAGATCAAAGCTGTTTATATGTATCTAAAAGCTAATTTAGCTTTGTCAGGGGCTTAATTGAGCTTATTGAGTCCAAATGATCAACTACAATCCACTAAGAACAGGAACTGACTTGAAAATTATATGAGATTAAACTAAAACATGAATTTTAAAGAAACTTGCATTAAACTGGAATTAAAGAGTTTCATTACACTATTTGAAAGTTGAAAACAACATTTAGACTAGAAAAGCTGTAAATGGTTTACTCTACGAAAGCATTTAAATGTTAAGTTATACTATGACTATTGGCTAGCCCAAAAGTAAGTTTCTTCCTTGCTTCTTCTTTTTCTTTTATAGATGTCCAAAAATGATCCAGGTGTCCTCTGGATTAATTCCTACTTCTTTGCAGCCATTGGATATGTTTAATTCATCTCAACCGTTTAAACAGCTTTTTAGCGCCAAAAGTATTAAAGGGTAACTTGCAGGGTTTTTGTGCATTTAATGCATCTTGGTAGCTTGTGGAGGTGTAGGGGGACCTTTTGGAGTGTAGAAGTGGGCAAAGGGTGGTGGATGTGATGGTTGCAGGGTGTAGGGGTGGTGGCAGGTTGTAGGGATTATAGGTGTAGTTCCCTAGGACTAACCTAGGGGATGGGTTTTGTTGTGGGAGTGACAGAGGGGTGTGTAAGGTGGGGTAGAAGGCAAGTGGTGGATTGGGAGGTATCAAGTTGCAGGGGTGTGAGGTGGAAGAAGGAACGGGTCAACCAAAGTCAACTCATTCCCCTGGTTTATTATTCAAAGGGAAAGTTGGGCTTGGGGTGGATGTTTGTTTGGGCCCAAAGGATAAAGCTGGACCAGGCTTGTGGTTTATTGGATTTGGAATAGGCTTTTAGTTTTGTAAATAAAATGGGATCCGATTGTATTTTAGCCCAAATATCACAAGGACCAAAATTGTAACTTTCTGATTTTCAAGGACCTCATGTGACAAGCTTCCAAAAGTTATCATAGGGACCATACCTGCAATATTAGATAATACAAGGACCATTGTTGCACATTTTTACAAAACCAAGGACCTTTTATGTAATTTTTGGATTCTAGGGGGACTAAAAGTGTAATTTCCCAAAAGTTATCAAAATTGTTCCATTTTGTATTTCATGCATAGTACAAGGGTATTATTTGTAAAATTCCAAGTTTTGAATACCCAGGGACCATTTTTGCCAATTTTGTAACTTGAGGGGTAAAAGTTGCCAGATTGTGTAAACTTTCATCCAGGGATCATTTGTGAACATTTTTGGTTTCCTAAGGACGTAAGTTGACTTTTTGTTCATTTTAAACCTTCAGGGACTAGTTTTGACAAATTGTGAAACTTGAGGAACTGAAACTGCCAATTATGCAAACTTTGTACGTTTTTCATTTGTTTTTGCATATTTTGCATTTTGTACATATAAAACACACTTCTAAGATATTTTAAGTATTATAATGCATATTTGAGTGTTTTTGTATGTTTTGGCAGCTCAGATTGGTATAAAATGATGAGTATTTAGACACTCATCAATTAGAATAACATTTTAAACACATTCATAAAATATACAATGAAGTAGGATTGACGACTTGGATGTTTCGTCCGAAATATTCAAGAAATTTACATTGCAATGCAATGGATAAATGTGTCATATCCGAAAAACCAAACATGAGCAAACTAACAACATATGTAAACTTTGCTCACACTACTTAAAATTATCACTTCAAGATAAAATACATATTTAAAAATAATACACACTATATATTCTATGTATTTCATTTTCTTTGTAGCATGAATGGTTGTGTTACAAGATAATGCACTACATTTTTTTAAATAATATAAGTTATTAGAATTGAAAAATAACTTGTCACAATCCATAAACAAGTAAAATTTATTTTTTCAAATACTTGTTAAAGTATAATATATAACATTGGCAAAAATCATAGAAAATATTTGTTTAAAAATATATTAATGTCTAGTTTTGATATCATTTGAGAATCACAAACTCATTTAAGATAAATAATCTTAATGAGATTCATTTCACAAGAGATGCTAAGGTGCACTCTTAAGTCTAGCACAGTTATTAAATCAAGTAATATGTCATCAAAACCAAACAACCGGTAAATCATGAAGAAAGGATTAAATTTTTTTTTGTTTACTCTTATCTAAACATTCAACACGTCTCTATTAGGATCGTGAATAAAATATATCATCTAGATTTACCTTCATAAAAACATGATGTTTGAGTCACATTAAGCCAAGTATTAGTGAATCAAGCAAACTTCATATTTGGTAATCCTCGATAGGTAAATTTAGGAACTCGATTTCTTCTAAAAAGAGAATGACTACTGGAGAATCTATTGACTAGAAATTCAATTTAACCTAACGGTTGAATTGCTTCTATGTGAGAAGTTGGGTGTGTGTAACCCGTAAAAATGGCCGTGTTTAGCCTGAATTGAGCACCACTAGTAATAGTCTCATACTCATTCTCCAACTTGATTAAATTGCTCTTCCTATATATACCTAACGCTAGTTTACTTTTATGAACTTGGCTTCTCATTAGATTCTTTCATTCCTAGATTTATGACATTAAGTTAGATAAGCGTGCGAAAACAAAGGAACTATAGATGTTAGGTTATACCCCATTCAACACTCTCGCATCTAATATATAAATTATTGTCTTCATTTCCTTTAGGATCATAGGATATGTAGAAACGATAGCATGAGATAATAATAGGCTTAACCAACCCTCTTGAGCATGAGATCTTTAATAAACATTTTTTAAAATATTTGATTCATGATATTTGTTGTCAAAAATCTAATATCTCTAAAAATATGCAAAAACCTCACATTTTGGAAAATAGTTTTTCAAATAACTATCCCACTTTTAAATAACATGTTTTCACTATCAATATCCACAATTTTGTTTTGATCAAAACTAAAGATTGGGAAAATATTCTTTACCATTTATTCACACATTTTGAAGTAAAAACCCAATCTATTTTATTCTAATAACTCTCACATCTAAGTGAAAACTTACTTTCAAACATTGTTGAATAATGCTAAAAACGTCTCTTTTAAAATCATGCATGGTGATCTCATATTTGTCATCTATATTTATATAAATGACACTTATTAGTGAATTAAATCAAATCAAGAGGACCATGATTTGTTCATTAAGACTTTGTTTGTAACAAGTCTAGAAATCCATGCTATCATAACTACCCTCTTATTGCACATTGATACACATTAGGATTAATCCTCCTAGTTATGTAGTTATGAAATACTTGATGTTGCTTATTGTTTCCTAGCACTTATATTTTACTTGCTTGATGAGTATGTTTGCATGCTAGATGAAATTGCTTGTTTACTTAATCTCTTTGATTTACATTCTTTGGCTACATAATTGCCTACATAATTAGTATATGCTTAATTGCCTCAAAGAGTTGGACTTGTTTGAAACCAAAAACACAACCTTTCTGCAATTCACTACCAAAAACCCATTTCTGGCAATCTGGGAATCACCAGATGGGCGGCCCCCTTAAATCATAAGGCGGCCCCCTTAATTATTAAGGGGACCGGCCTCCAATTAAGGGGACCGGCCATCTGATGGTCGAAGGTGTTGTTTCCTTTTTCTACTTCTTAGCCCATTTCATCCTACACTTCCCAAAATTCATAAACCTATTTTATCCTAAACCCTCTATCAAAATTTATACATCCTTAATCCTACCAATCCTACACTATAAACACTCTCATTCCTCTCAATCTATACTCATCTCTTCATGACCTCTCCCATTAATCCAAAACCACCAAATAACCCGTTTGGAGAAGAAAGCCTAACTTCCATTAAAAGCCTGTCAAACCAAATGATGTTGTCAAACATCCAACACCAAATTCCTCCTATGTATTCAACATTACATACCTAACACCTCACTCTCCTACTCACCCATATCCTTCTACATTACACTCAAACCTCATAATCTTTTCATAACTCAAGTGATGTTGTTCCAAGCCAACAAACTACTAAACCTTAAACCCACACTAACCTATCACCCACTCATTCCCTCATTAATGCTTCTTCTTATGATGAGCATGCTCAATCCCAAAACAACAATCCCAATCTCTCAATCAATACTTCACATGTTGCTCATTCAACAAAAACGCCATTAACTCTTGGAGAACCTCTTCCACCCATTTCATGTTTTCATGACTACCCAAGCTCAACCATGTCTCCACCACCAAGAGTACCACCACCACCACATCCTACAACTTCACATGCCATTCCTATGTTGCATGTTCAAACCTTCACCCAAGATAACCATCATGTTCCACCATCATCACCTTCCTCCGAACACTTGAAGTTCGTTGAGGAGCTAAAAGAGGCCCATGAGCTTAGTGCTCTTTTAGCATTACATCTTGCTCAACGCAATTTGGATCCACCCTAATCAAGCTCACCATCATCACCACACAACATCAACCAAATTGAGAAGCATGTTAACAATTTCCCTTGTTGCATCTTCCATTCAACAACAAACCATTGCTTTGAATGAGCACTTCACTTGGATTGAGTATCTTCTTACTAGATCTCAACAAACACCATCACATGAACAACATCAAAACCTTAATCAACCTCTTCTGCTACAAACTCTCCACAACCAAACTCTCCAACATTCATGACCCAAACATATACCTCCATTAATCCAACAACCTCACCCTAACTAAACCATCTTCATTCCAAACACTCCATCATCAACCATCTAAGCATACTATATGCTTATGATTTTCACTTCCAAATACGAATCAACCAACCTTTTGTTACAAGCAAGTCCGATGGCTCTCTTTGGCAAATTAGGATCTTTAACATAATCTCTTTGAATTAATTGTTATGTTTCCTTAATATTTGTTTGCTATGCTTGTTATTTGTATATTGCATATTCTTCTACATATGCTTGTGCTTCTAATATTTTTTTGCGAGCATTCCATATCTCGATCCCTTGGTGCCATCGAACGAGGGGGAGCACACATCAAGGGGGAGCTTTCATCCCATCTAACTTCATTTATGAAGCTAGTCGGCATAACCTTTTTGATTCTATAAAAAGGGGGAGAAGTGAATATAAACTCACTAAATACATGTCTAAAAATTAATTTTTAGACTTGATGAGTTTAGGTTTTGTAATCATCAAAAAGGGGGAGATTGTTGATATAAATAATGCCTAAAAATATTATTAACATATATCGATATCTCTATGTTTTGATAATCACAAAACGTAAACTCATTGAACTACAAATTATGACGTAAACAAGTATTTAGTCGTAAATATTTGCTTTAGCATCCATATCACTTAAGGTATGAATAAACAAAGTGTCTAATGCATTTTATGATCAAAGGAATTTTTATTTTTACAAACCTTACATTTTATTAAAGTGGGACAAACATTTTTAAACTTATACAAAACATTTTTGTATGTATAAGAAATGTTTTATTCAAAATAAATATTTTGAATTCAAATTGCAACCCAAAAAACGGCTACATTCTTCAGGAAAAACCTCCCCCACAAAAAGACAAAAATCTGAAGATTTTTTTTTTCTTAGGCGGCCCCCTTAATTATAATAGGCGGTCCCATTAATTATTAAGGGGACCGGCCACGCTCCCAAACAATATTTTTCTCCCTATAAATACTGGTTCATCCCACAGAATTTTCTCACCTTTTGCACGAAAATTTTCAGTCCCAATCCCTTCAAAACATCCTTCTAAATCCTTTGATCATAAGATTATAAGTCTTTGTTTCAAGTGATCCAATCCTTTACCACTCAAAGTGCAAGAGAAGAATCCTCCCTATCATAAAGCCAAAGATGTATTAGGATCTAGTTAGTGTTTATGTAATGTTGTGAGTTATGTATATGTAATAAGTAGATCAAGATGATCTTACTTAGTAGTGAGTTCATGAGTGAGTAAGAAGTAGTGGGAAGAAGTAGTAGTGTGGAGAAGTCATGAAGTTGTGAAGAAGTCGTGAACTCGTGAAGCCATGAAGAAGTTGTGAAGTCGTGAAGCCATGAAGAAGTCGTGAAGTCGTGTAGAAGTTGTGTAGTGATCGAAGTAGTGTTGTGAGATTGGTTCAAGCTACTATTAGAACTCGACATTTAGCTTAGTGTCGTTAAAAGGTGTAAGCAAAAGTTGTGTACGGTTTTCTCCGCCAAAAGGGAGCTTGTTTAGTTGTGAAGAAAACTCTCGAGTAGGTGACTCGGGGAATGGAGTAGGGCAAGGAAGGTGTCCTTGTAGCCGAACCACTATAAATCATCGTGTCCGGTTTGCATTTCCTTTCTCTTATCTCTTTTCATTTATTCTTGCATTTATCTCTTTACATCTATGCTTGCCTATATGTCTTAGTTGTTACTTATATTGTTGTGATGATTGATTGTGTTGTACATAGAAGTTAATATTGTGATTGTGTGTATAATTATATGATATGGTCAAATAGATTATTACTCACACTTCTCATATTAAGTTTAACTTGATAGATAATTTGATACAAAACGTTTTAAGATTTTAAAAGGAAAACGTATTCACACAAAGACCGACCAAAGCTCCATTCATAAAACTAAGTTTTTTCAAAAGCTTACGTATATAATTGATCACATTGATTATATGGTGTTTTCATACTAAACTCTAATTAAAGGTTTTCCAAACAAACAATTGAATAAATTCGAATCAACATTTTGAAATAAAGTTTCTATAAAATGAAAAAGAGGGGAAAACTATTCAACCCCTCCTTCTAGTTTTCCACAATTATGTAAAACTTGTATATAATTGATTAGATCTCATTGATTTCTTGTTGATGTTTGTATCTATCTCCATCAATGAGGGCTTGTTGATGTGTGTGTCTATCTCCATCAATTAAGGCGTGACAACTTCAATAGATTTAGTTGGTTTAGTTTATAATTCTTGTTTCCTATTGATTCTTGTTTTGATTGAATGTCTCATCAATGTTAGGCTTAAGAAAACTGGCAGACTTCCATAGGGTAACATGCTTGAACGTCTTAAGAAACATGAACCGATGTGTACTAGGTTTTTATGGTTGTATTTAATGCATGAGCGAATTCTAGTGATCCCATGTTAGGAGCTTCTTAGTCAGCTCGACATAGGAGTGAAGTAGGAGCTTATAGGATTGGGGAAGTAAGTACGCCACCCCATGAATGGTATTAAGGAATACAACCCGTCAATTAAAGCAAGGTGTGAAAATTCAATAGGTAGAATCGGATAGCTAGCAAGGAGTAACATATCATAGGTAGACATGCTTCACTTATCTTGTAGAACCTTAGTTTAATTTTCTTGCACATTAGTTTAATTAGTAGCTTTTGGGTTAGTTGATTAGCAACTAATTCCGGCCCTTCTTCCAAAACCCAAGATTTTCACTTGCTTTTCATAAAATATAAAAACATAAAAAGAATCATCCTTCACCTTTAGACCTAGTTAGATTAATTTCAATCCTAACGACACTATTCCTAGCTGAACGATCAATCCCCCGGTACTTGTCACTATACTATACTACAACGATCAGGTACATTGCCTGGTGGGGGTTGTAAGCTTCTCGAGATCCCTCGAGAGGTAAATCCTGGTGCAATTCCCATGCATCATTCAGCTAGGAATAGTGTCGTTAGGATTGAAATTAATCTAACTAAGTCTAAAGGTGAAGGATGATTATTTTTGTATTTTTATATTTTATGAAAAGCAGGTAAAAATCTCGGGTATTGGAAGGAGGGGCGGAATTAGTTGCTAATCAACTAACCCAAAAGCTACTAATTAAACTAATGTGCAAGAAAACTAAACTAAGGTTCTACAAGATAAGTGAAGCATGTCTACCCATGATATGTTACTCCTTGCTAGCTATCCAATTCTACCTATTGAATTGTTACACCTTGTTTTAATTGACGGGTTGTATTCCTTAATACCATTCATGGGGTGGCGTACTTACTTCCCCAATCCTATAAGCTCCTACTTCACTCCTATGTCGAGCCGGCTAAGAAGCTCCTAACATGGGATCACTAGAATTCGCTCATGCATTAAATACAACCATAAAAACCTAGTACACATCGGTTCATGTTTCTTAAGACGTTCAAGCATGTTACCCTATGGAAGTTTGCCAGTTTTCTTAAGCCTAACATTGAATGCAATCAACCAAACAAGAATTAATAGGAAACAAGAATTATAAACTAAACCAACTAGATCTATTGAAGTTGTCATGCCTTAGTTGATGGAGATAGACACACACATCAACAAGCCCTAATTGATGGAGATAGACACAAACATCAACAAGAAATCAATGAGATCTAATCAATTATATACAAGTTTCACATAATCATAAGTAGACACAAGGTGAATTAGCAAATCATCATCAAAGAAGAGCAAACAACAATGATAATGGAAAACATAATTAAGATAGAATCATCAAACCAATACATGATGTTTATGGAGTGATTGAAACCCTCTAAGTTGCTGGAAAAACACCTACCTAAACCCAGGAATCGACCTTAGGGTTTAGGGCTTACAAAAAGTGAAGTTATGATGTTATATTTATGGGCATGTTTTCTATCGGCAAGGCTTGACGGCGTCAGCCTGTTACACATGACGGCGTCATGAACAATTTTTCTTCACCAAATCATAGATCTTTTCGTCCCGATCGTTTTTTTTTTGAATCACTCAAATCCGAGTTCGTATGCAAAAGTTATGGCCAAAACGGTGTCATCTACCACGCGCGCAAGTTTTGACCAGTTAACACGTGACAGCCTTGGGTGACGCCTTCACGTTTCTTCTGGGCCGTCACCACTTTTACTCTTGACGCCGTCAAGATTTTCCTCTTGACGCCGTCAGGTACTGTTCTCAGCATGGAAAATTAAGTCTTTGGCGTTTTCTTCACTTTTATGCTCCAAAAACGTCCGAATTGCTTCCTTTTCCAAATTTCACTCCCAAAGTACCTAAAATCACAAAAGGAACGATTTAGGGCAATATTTGATCAAATAAATTCAATTCCGGGCTTAAATGACCCCTTAAAAGTGGTTCATTTTTTGCCTCATCATATACCCTTACACTTGAGATTTTCTTGTCCTCAAGCAAATGCGCTTTTATTCTAGTCAAAATACAAGTTAGGGGTCATTTAACACTAATATAAAAGTAATTACAACAAACAATCGTTCCACTAAAGACCAAAGACAAGCACGGAGGTCATATACTAGCACCTCACAAATAGTGTTTAGATACTCACATCTCTTGGGTGTAATAAAGTATAAATTACAATATGAAAACGGAAGATATCTCTCACTACCTGTCATAGCAAAATAGATTACCATAGGCTTGGGAAAGGATCAAACCTCCACCACATGGCGTAAGCACATAGGATTAACTATCAAAGAGGTCTTTTAAAGGGTTGTAACGTTAGGTGTAGGGATATGAAATACACGGTTTTGTTGGATATAGGCAGTCTTTACTGGTGGCGAGTTAACAATCTTGGTTAATTACATGTACAATATGGCGTTGCTAAGCCAAGACTAGACTCAACTTAAGCTAATAAATGAAAAGTAACAAAAAAAACATAAAATGAACATAGAATGAAAAGGGATGGTAGTCCGTATGTTTTTCTCTTTTTCTTTTTTCTATATATATATATATATATATATATATATATATATATATATATATATATATATATATATATATATATATATATATATATATTTTTTTGCATACACTCTTACCCTACCATCCAAAATAATACATCATAGGGGATGAAAATTCCCCTTAAACTTGAATTTTTACATACTTTACAATAAACTAATCTAATGACTCGAATTAAGATAATTAAAACACTTGGAGTACTTTTAAGATTAACGCACGTATGGGGGTAATATATGATGTTCTTCCCCATTACTCCATAAAATAAGTACTTTACCCATGAGTCCCAATCGTCCCAAAACAATATGTACAAGGATATGACTCGACTTAGCAACCATGTATTCAATTAGATAATTAACTTAGGGTTTAACAAATAACAATAATGCACTAAAGATGAGTGTATACACGGAAGGCTAAGGCGATTTGGGTGTACATTTAAGTGGGGTGTAACAAATTCTTTCTTTAAGTAAGATGCTTAAAGTTAGAAACGAAAAGATAGGCTCGGAGGGGTGTACTAGGGGTTTCGTGTACTAAAAATGAGTACAATGCTAAGGTGTGGGAAAAATTAATTGACTTAACTAGCCAAGTAATATGACTTAAATGGTCAAGTAATTATGATACGGGTTTAACACAAGGGTGATCCTAATGCCTCTTATCATGTAGTAAATCCTACTACACGAATGTAGTCTCACTAGCGGTCTCGGGATGCATCACTAACGCAAGTTCTAGAATCTAAATGCTACTAGTACACTCATAAGCACTAATAGTAAATGCTTTTCCTATCAAATCTAAAGGCGAACCTCACATATTTGGGTGGAAAATTTTTCTGAATGATACGGTTATGTGCTAGTCATACACTCTCCTATCCATGAGACGCTTGCTATGGCTAAAGTTTCACTCCTAAATGTTGTAAAAAATTTTAAATTTGGCGCTAAAATTACACTAACAAGTATTTCTCATAGTTTTATTACACATCTACCATTAAACAAACAAACTCAAGCGAAAGCGTATCTGTAAGGTATCATCATTTTACCCTCCCCGTACACTTAGGATGAACATTGTCCCAAATGTTCAAGTAAAGAATGTAAAAGTGAAATAAGTTAAACGAATGAAATCAAATAGTCCCCTGATTCGCTCGGTATGGATAATAAGGTGGCCAGGTTAGATCTTCCTCCAAGAAAATGAACAATCAAAGCTTCCCTTCCAGAGTATAAATCATCTTCTTGTCATACATAACCTGTTAAACCTAAGAAAACAAACACAAAAACCCAAAGCATCAATCCGAACAAAGAAAACTCACAACTAGATGTAATTCCAGAATTAGGAATAGAAACAAAACAATTAAAGATATAATGCTTGTGGAATGAATGTCTGCAGATTTCCTGGAGTTTATAAAACTAAAGAATTAACAAAAACTTTAAGACTCCAGTATAAACAAAACTAGCAAAATTTCCAGAATTTTACACATGACGCCGTCAAGGGTAAACTCATGACGCCGTCAGAAGTGACCTGCAGAAATCTTTACGTTAAGTTTCTGGAAAATTTCTGAAAAAACTTATGTCCTACTTCCTGGAAAATCCTGCAAAACTTCATTATGACTCGATACAAGCATTTGACTCTAACAAGTACTAATACACATGTACATTTAATATTGTTGTGGTTCATGCTAAATTTCATTCTTATAAACAAATTTGGATTTCCCTTACACTTATCTTTTGCAAAATACCTTTATATGCAATTAAGACGAAGTTAAAAATAAAATAAAGCATTTTCACAATTTACTTTGAAACACGAGTCACAAACAATAAAAATAAAACATGCATACGAAAACAAATAAAATCAAACAAACAAACAAACAAATAAAGCTTAGGTTGCCTCCCAATAAGCGCTTGTTTTTGTTCGAGTCACGAGCCTGACTCTACCCTTATTTAACTGAAATAGGGGAGATTTTCCCTACACTTTGAATTAAGTGTGGGTGGAAGTAGCGATACACACCCTTAGGGTGGAAATATGCCACGTGAGGTGAAGGGGGTAAGTGAATGGCTTCCTTCATCCTAAAACTACCCGGATAATATTGGTTGATGGGTGGTTCGGTTCCTCTTTTGTCTCCTAGAAATATATATCTAAGGATGGAAAGGTGTGTAATGATTGAGGTTCCGGTTCATCAACACTAGGAAATTCCCTAGAACTAGGAGTAAGGTTATCACTACAAGTGTTCAAACCTATATCCTCAAGTGGTGCCTGGTCCAAGGGTTCTACCTCCATCGGAATTCCTAAATTTTCTTCTACTTCTTTCGGGTAAGTCACGGGCGGTGTGTGTGCCTCAAATGATGGTTGAGTATTTTGTGGGCTTATGTTATTGACCTCATCATTCCATGTGTCAAGATCACCTATATCCTCATCATGTGTTTTGGTAGAATCTATCCTAAGCATTCTCCTAAGTATCTCACGTGCTTCTCTAGGCATCTCAACTTCTATGTCCAAATCATAAGGATCATCCTCAATATTCTGACTGCTATATACAAATTGCTCAAGAGATTCATCATCTGTTTCTTGAGATTCATCATCATCGATCATAGAACCTAGGTCTTTTTGAACAATGTGATCATGCTCGGCAAAATCCTCCTCAATTGTTTTCTTAGGTAGTGATAATAGCAACCCTAGTGCTTCATCCAACTTATGATTTGTTGCAATGGCTCTCTCCATAATTCCTTGGCAAACTAGGTCGCATTTCCTATTGGCCTCACTAAAACTAGATCTTAAACATGGAGGTTGTTCATAAGAATCTATCCTATGTGAAGGCTTATATGATTCATAGGTGTCTCTAAATGAGGTATTTTGAACTCTTTGGTGTGTTAGCCGGTCAACCTTATCTTGTAATCTTAGAAGTCTAAGTGTAAAGTCCATTTGAAGCAAATTACAAACAAAATCACAAAGAATAGATAGACTACGAGAAGGCTTCAAAATAAAATAAAAAAAAAATCTCACTTGATAGGAATCTAATGAGTAGACCAAATAAAAATCAAATTCAACCTAAACAATAACTATTCCCCGGCAGCGGCGCCAAAAACTTGATGCATAGGGATTGCACCAGGCTTTACCTCTCGAGGGATCTCGAGAAGCTTACAACCCCCACCAGGCAGTGTACCTGATCGTTGTAGTATAGTATAGTGACAAGTACCGGGGGATTGATCGTTCAGCTAGGAATAGTGTCGTTAGGATTGAAATTAATCTAACTAGGTCTAAAGGTGAAGGATGATTCTTTTTGTATTTTTATATTTTATGAAAAGAAGGTAAAAATCTCGGGTATTGGAAGGAGGGGCGGAATTAGTTGCTAATCAACTAACCCAAAAGCTACTAATTAAACTAATGTGCAAGAAAACTAAACTAAGGTTCTACAAGATAAGTGAAGCATGTCTACCCATGATATGTTACTCCTTGCTAGTTATCCAATTCTACCTATTGAATTGTTATACCTTGTTTTAATTGACGGGTTGTATTCCTTAATACCATTCATGGGGTGGCGTGCTTACTTCCCCATTCCTATAAGCTCCTACTTCACTCCTATGTCGAGCCGGCTAAGAAGCTCCTAACATGGGATTACTAGAATTCGCTTAAGACGTTCAAGCATGTTACCCTATGGAAGTCTGCCAGTTATCTTAAGCCTAACATTGAATGCAATCAACCAAACAAGAATCAATAGGAAACAAGAATTATAAACTAAACCAACTAGATCTATTGAAGTTGTCACGCCTTAATTGATGGAGATAGACACACACATGAACAAGCCCTCATTGATGGAGATAGACACAAACATCAACAAGAAATCAATGAGATCTAATCAATTATATACAAGTTTCATATAATCATAAGTAGACACAAGGTGAATTAGCAAATCATCATCAAAGAAGAGCAAACAACAATGATAATGGAAAACATAATTAAGATAGAATCATCAAACCAATACATGATGTTTATGGTGTGATTGAAACCCTCTAAGTTGCTGGAAAAACACCTACCTAAACCCAAGAATCGACCTTAGGGTTTAAGGCTTAGAAAAAGTGAAGTTATGATGTTTTATTTATAGGCATGTTTTCTGTCGGCAAGGCTTGACGGCATCATCCCGTTACACATGACGGCGTCATGAACAATTTTTCTTCACCAAATCGTATATCTTTTCATCCTGATCGTTTTCTTTTTTGAATCGCTCAAATTCGAGTTCGTATGCAAAAGTTATGACCAAAACGGTGTCATCTACCACGCGCGCAAGTTTTGACCAGTTAACACGTGACGGCCTTGGGTGACGCCTTCACGTTTCTTCTGGGCCTTCACCACTTTTACTCTTGATTCCGTCAAGATTCTCCTCTTGACACCGTCAGGTACTGTTCTCAGCATGGAAAATTAAGTCTTTGGCGTTTTCTTCACTTTTATGCTTCAAAAACGTCCGAATTGCTTCCTTTTCCAGATTTCACTCCCAAAGTACCTAAAATCACAAAAGGAACGATTTAGGGCAATATTTGATCAAATAAATTCAATTTCGGGCTTAAATGACCCCTTAAAAGTGGTTCATTTTTCGCCTCATCAACTTTTCATGCATATTCCATTAAGATAATACATGCATAGTTTCCTAAAGAGTTGGACTTGCCCAAAACCAAACCTCGTAATCTCTACACACTCAAACCACCAAAGTGAAATGAAAAACCAAGGCATCCCTTCCGTGAACATCGCTATTTCATTCTCACCAATCACACCATTTGATACACATCTCCGATCCTCACCAATAACTCCATCTAGTCATCCTCACAAAAAGATTCAACCATGAAACCATTCCCTACACTCTACAAAGTGTGTCATCACCACTACAACTTAACCCATGAAGGTCAAACCATACTTCATGATACATAAACCTCATGTTCACTCAAATGAACCCTTTCACAAACCACATCATAATAACCAACCATCCATCACATTACCCAAGTACACCTTCATCTCACCCTTCACCTCCAACACACATCACCATAATCCACCATGGATTCACCAAAAACTTCCATTTCCAAAACATCAAAGAAACAAAAGATCCTCATCATCACTCCTAAACAACTATTCATTGACTTAACCAAAGATGACAACACAACCCCATCACCTCAAATTCAATGCTCATCTCCTAATGCACCGAATGCACCATCCAAAACACCCTCTAGTCGTGGAACATCCTCTTCTTCAATACCGTCATCCTCATCCATCAATAACTACCTATACTCACAAATGTTTCCACCACCAAGAGTAACACCACCACTTCCTAACAACACACATGATATTCTCATGTTGCATATCCAATCATCCATCACAACCCAACACCTCCATCATCACCTTCGTCCGAACAATGAAAGTTCATTGAGGAGCTCAAAGAAGCTCATGAGCTTAGTGCTCTTCTTGTCATACATCTTGTTCTATGCAACTTGGACCAACCACCTTTATCACCCTACTCAAATTGTCTCCCTCACTCACTCCACTTAAAGCAAGTTGAGCATCATACCCACTATTGTCCTTGTTTCATTTACCTCCAAAAACAAACCATTCTCTTGGAAGAACACCTCACTTGGATTGAATACCTCCTCACTAGGAAAAACTCAAACCCATCACTCACTCAAGACACCAACAATTCATCAACCACTCCAAACCCACAACTTACCATTGAAAATGCATCCGTAGACATCACCCTTTCATTATCACCCATAACATCCCTTAATGCACACTTCTCCTCATCACCAATCAACCTACCAAACTTCAATCCTATCCCATGAAGCTTACTTGAATCCAACTACCATGCTTCCCATAAACAACCACCAAACTCTCCAAACACCATTCCAACAAAAATCTATCTCCACTAAATCCAACTACCATGATTCCCATCTACAAATTAATTCTCGACAAACCTTTTGTATTCCAAGCAAGTCCAAGAGACCTCAAGTTGGCAACTTAGTATTATCTAGTGTAATTTGCTAGAAAAGCATATATATATATATATATGCTTATGTATTAATGATTATGTTTTCAACATAATCTATTTAAATTATTCTTGTTAGTTATCTTATATTTGTTCTATGCATATATATATATATATATATATATATATATATATATATATATATATATATATATATATATATATATATATATATATATATATATATATTGCTTGTGCTCTAAATATTTTTGCAAGCATTCCATATCTCGATTTCTTATGACGTCAAAACGAGGGAGAGTATACTTCAAGGGGGAGCTATACATTCGTCAGGATAACCTTTTTGATGTTAACAAAAAGGGGGAGAAGTGATATAAACTCACACTAAAAACTTGCATATATATTAATTTTTAGTTTAATGAGTTTAGATTTTGTAATCATCAAAAAGGGGGAGATTGTTGATATAAATAATGTATAAAAACGTTATTAATATCTTTCGATATCCTTAAGTTTTGACGATCACAAAATATAAGAACATTAAACGCAAAGTTAATACGTAAACAAGTTTTAAGCAAGTTTATATCATCTCATCCAACATAATCACTTAAGGTATGAATAAACAAGTGACTAATACATTTTATGATCAAAGGGATGTTTATTTAAATAATACAAAGTTTATAAAATTAAATAAACTTATTATATATTTTTGAAAAATATTTTTGGTAATAAAGAAAAATGTTTTATTCATAATAAATATATGAATTCAAAATTTTAACCAAAATCAGTTAGCTTTTCACCAAATAAACATTCCCCAGAAAAAGACAAGAAAACTGCAGTTTTCGTCTGGGCGGCCCCCTTAATTTTAAGGGGGCCGGCACACAATTAAGGGGACCGGCCACGCTCCCCTGTCAGATTCTGTCAGAAATTTTTCCCTATAAATACCACCTTAAATCTGGAATTTTTCCCTACCTCTTGCACGAAAATTTTCAGATCCAAATCTCTCAAAACATCCTCCTAAAAACCCTTTGATCATATAATTGTTAATCCTTGTTTCAAGTGATTCATTCCCTCACCTCTCATCTCTCAAAGTGCAAGAGAAGAATACTCCTTCAACATCAAGTTGTGAAGTATTGTAGATTTGTGTATATAGTCTAGTTGTTGTGTACATTTATTGTAAAGGTGTGATAGTAGTGTAACTAGATAGATCTAGGAGTAGAAGTTGTGAATAGAAGTAGTGAGATATAAGTAGTGGTGTGAAGAAGAAGTAGTTGAGTAGTGTGAAGTTGTGAAGAAGTAGTGGTTTGTACAAGTTGTGCAGAAGGTGTGCCAAGTCGTGAAGAAGTTGTGTAGAAGGTGTGAATAAGTTGTGACGAAGTTGTGGTGTGTATATTGGTGTGTAAGGTTTTCTCCGCCATAAGGGAGCTTGTTGACATAGTGAAGAAAACTCTCGAGTAGTTGACTCGAGGAGTGGAGTAGGGCAAGGAAGGTGTCCTTGTAGCCGAACCACTATAAATCCTTTGTCTCGCGGTTAGATCTTTCCATATCTTACTTATTATCTTGCTTATATCGTTATTACTTTTGTAGACGTAAACCTATATGTATAGTTGCTCATATAGTACTAGTATTGATTTTACTTAAAGATCAAACAAAAGTTTCATTCACAAAATAAAGTTTTTACAATCAAACTAAAAAGGTAAAATACATTTAATTGATCATTTCGATCAAGTATAGTTTTCATACAAAATATAACTAAGGATTATAAAATAAACGTTTAGTTACTTATCTCTCGTATATAGCTATAATTGTTTATATTATGCATGTGTTGATTTCACATACTTAATTTGCATTATTATTGCTTATACTTAGATATAGTTGTTCATATTGTTCAAGACTTGAATTCACATAAGATCGAATCAAACTTTTAATAGTAAACAAGACTTTTAAACAACTAAGTTTTTATAAAACTAAAAAGACGTAAAACTATTCAACCCCCCCCCCCTTCTAGTTTTCCACAAAATGGAAAACATCTCTCACTACCTGTCATAGAAAAATAGATTACCATAGGCTTGGGAAAGGATCAAACCTCCACCACATGGAGTAAGCACCTAGGATAAACTATCAAAGAGGTCTTTCAAAGGGTTATAACGTTAAGTGTAGGGATATGGAATACACGGTTTTGTTGGATATAGGCAATCTTTACTGGTGGCGAGTTAATCATCTTGGTTAATTACATGTACAATATGGCGTTGCTAAGCCAAGACTATACTCGACTTAAGCTAATAAATCAAAAATAACAAAAACATAAAACTTAAAATGAAACGGGATGGTAGTCCATATGTTTTTTTTTTCTTTTTCTTAATTTTTTCAATTTTTCTTTAATTGCATACACTTTTACCCTACCATCCAAAATAATACATCATAGGGAATGAACATTCCCCTTACACTTGAATTTTTACATACTTTACAATAAACTAATCTAATGACTCGAATTAAGATAATCAAAACACTTGGTGTACTTTTTAAGATTAACACACATATGGGGGTAATAATATGATGTTCTTCCCCATTACTCCATAACATTAGTACTTTACCCATGAGTCCCAATCATCCCAAAACAATATGTACAAGGATATGACTCGACTTAGCAACCATGTAATCAATTAGATAATTGACTAAGGGTTTAAACATGTAACAATAATGCACTAAAGATGAGTGCATAAACGGAAGGCTAAGGCGATTTGGGTGTACATTTAAGTGGGTTGTAACAAATTCTTCCTTTAAGTAAGATGCTTAAAGTTAGAAACGAAAAGATAGGCTCGGAGGGGTGTACTAGGGGTTTCGTGTACTAAAAATGAGTACAACGTGTACTAAAAATGAGTACAACCCTAATGGTGTGGGAAAAATTAGTTGACTTTACTAGCCAAGTAATATGACTTAAATGGTCAAGTAATTATGATATGGGTTTAACACAAGGGTGATCCTAATGCCTCTTATCATGTAGTAAATCCTACTACACGAATGTAGTCTCACTAGCGGTCTCGGGATGCATCACTAACGCAAGTTCTAGAATCTAAATGCTACCGGTACACTCATAAGCACTAATAGTAAATGCTTTTCTTATCAAATCTAAAGGCAAACCTCACAAATTTGGGTGGTAAATTTTTCTGAATGGTACGGTTTTGTGCTAGTCATACAATATCCTATCCATGAGACGCTTGCTATGGCTAAAGTTTCATTCCTAAATGTTGTAAAAAAATTTAAATTTGGCGCTAAAATTACACTAACAAGTATTTCTCTTAGTTTTATTACACACCTACCATCAAACAAACAAACTCAAGTGAAAGTGTCCTATAAGGTATCATCATTTACCCTCCCCTTACAGTTAGGATGAACATTGTCCCCAATGTTCAATTAAAGAATGTAAAAGTAAAACAGGTAAAAGAATGAAATCAAATACTCCCCTGATTCGTTCAGTATGGATAGTGTGGTAACAAGGTTAGATCTTCCTCCAAGAAAATGAACAATTAAAGCTTCCCTTCTAGAATATAAATCATCTTCTTGTCATACATAACCTGTTAAACCTGAGAAAACAAACAAGGCAACCTCGCATAAAATCGGCGGCAATATATATATACTAATAAATCCTATAAAGCAATGTAAGATATAATGCTTGTGGAATGAATGTTTGCAGATTTCCTAGAGTTTATAAAACTAAAGAATTAACAAAAACTTTAAGACTCCATTAGAAAAACAAAACTAGCAAAATTTCTAGAATTTTACACATGACGCCGTCAGAAGTGACCTGCAGAAATCTTTACGTTAAGTTTCCGAAAAATTTCTGGAAAACTTATGTCCTACTTCCTGGAAAATCCTGCAAAACATCATTATGACTCGATACAAGCATTTGACTCTAACAAATACGAATATACATGTCCATTTAATATTAATCATGATCAATTTTGTTTCTTAAAAACATATTTGGGGTTTCCCTTGCAGTTATCTTTTGCGAAATACCTTTGGATGAAGTTAAGACTAAGTCAAACGACAAAATAAAGTATTTTCACCATTTTATTTTTGAAGCATGATCTACCAAAAATAAAAATAAAGCATGCATACAGAAACAAATAACAATCAAATAAATAAAAATCACACAAATCATGGGTTGCCTCCCAAGAAGCGCTTTTCTTTATTTACGAATCTTGTAGCTAGACTCAAGGTCATGGGCAATTACGTGACCTCATCGTCAAATGTTACATCCTCCTCACTAATCATTTCATTACTACTTTCTTGATAATGTTTTACACGTTGTATGTTGACAGTAAACTCTCTATTTTCATCGTCTATTAACACAACAGCTCCAGTTTTAGAGGAACTTTTCACCGTAAAGGGCCCATACCATCTAGACTTGAGTTTCCCTGGAAATAACCTTAACCGAGAGTTATACAATAGGACTTTGTCCCCTTCTGAAAATTCCTTAGGTTTCTTAATTTGCTGGTCATGCCATCTTTTTGCCCTCTCCTTATATGTAATGGAAGATTCATACGCTTCTAACCTTAGCTCATCAAGCTCATGGAGTTGCAAGAACCTATTTGTTCCGGCGATTGTATAGTCCAAATTACATGCCTTAAGGGCCCAATAAGCCTTATGTTCTAGTTCGACCGGAAGGTGACATGCCTTACCATAGACCATGCGGAACGGCGTCGTTCGAATAGGTGTCTTGTAGGCAGTTCAGAATGTCCATAAGGCCTCATCGAGTTTAAATGACCAGTCTTTTCTATTTTGACTAACCGTTTTTTCTAGTATTATTTTAATTGCCCTGTTAGTGTTTTCGACCTGACCATTGGTCTGCGGGTAATAGGCGGTGGAAAATTGATGGGACACTCCATATCTTCTCATGACCTTTTCCATTTGCGCATTGCAAAAGTGGGTTCCCCTATCACTAATGAGAGCTTTAGAAATGCCGAACCTAGCGAACAGCTTTTTCAGGAAATGAATAACTACCCTAGCATCGTTGGTCCTAAGGGATGTTGCCTTTACCCATTTTGAAACATAATCGATGGCAACTAAAATGTATTCATTCCCTCGTGAAGATGGAAAGGGTCCCATGAAGTTGATTCCCCAGACGTCGAAAACCTCACATACTTGTATAAAATTATGAGGTGCTTCATCTCTATTTGATATATTCCCGGCCCGTGGACATGCATCGCATGCTTGTACCATTTCTTTAACATCACAGAATATTGTGGGCCAATAGAATCCCGCATCGAAAATCTTTCGTGCGGTGGTGTTTATACCATGATGGCCCCTAGAGGGGCCAGAGTGACACTCTTTCATGATCTTTACTGCCTCATCTCCTGAAACACAACGTCTGATTATTTGATCAGGACACCTTCGGAATAAAAATGGTTCATCCCAGAAGTAGTACTTTAGTTGGGGCAAAGAACATTTTCTTTTCGTATTTAGTCATGTGTTCTGGAATGAGTCTGCTCGCAAGATAGTTAGCAAAATCAGCGTACCAAGGATCAATGCAGTCAATTATGTGTCTCCTAGAAGTTGGTTAGCTACTTCTCAATCTGTCATTGACATGAGTTGTTCGTCAGGAAATGAATCCCGAATCTCGCTTCTATTGAGCTCATTAAAGGGATTTTCAAGACGAGAAAGATGATCAGTAGCCAAATTCTCTGCCCCCCTTTTTATCACGAATTTCAACGTCAAATTCTTGTAACAACAAGATCCACCGAATTAGTCGTGGCTTAGCATCTTGTTTAGCAAAAAGATATCGGAGAGCCGAGTGATCGGTGAAAACGACTGTCTTTGAAAGGACAAGATATTGACGGAATTTGTCGAAGGCGAACACTATGGCTAATAATTCTTTTTCGGTGGTAGAGTAATTCTCTTGAGGGGGATTCATGGTTTTGCTAGCGTAGTAAATAGGTTGGAATAGCTTGTCACGCCTTTGGCCTAATACTGCCCCAACAGTATAATCGCTAGCATCGCACATGATTTCGAAAGGCAACTCCCAGTTGGGTGTAACCATGATTGGGGCTTGCGTGAGCTCCTTTTTCAGGAGATCGAATGCATCCTTGCATTCTTGAGAGAAATCGAAAGGGGTATCTTTCACTAGCAATTGAGTCATTGGCCGGGCTATTTTAGAGAAATCTTTGATGGATCTCCGGTAGAACCCGACGTGGCCCAAGAAGCTGCGTATTGCCTTAACAGTCGTGGGATAAGGTAATTTAGATATAGCTTCCACTTTTGCTTGGTCCACCTCAATCCCATTCCCTGAGACCTTATGTCCTAACACAATCCCTTCTTTTACCATAAAATGACATTTTTCCCAATTTAACACCAAGTTGGTTTCCTCACAACGTTTGAGCATTTTTTCTAGATTAGCAAGACAGCAGTCGAAAGAGTTCCCGAAGACCGAAAAGTCATCCATGAAAACTTCCATGCTGTCTTTCATTAATTCGTGAAAGATTGCCGTCATGCATCGCTGAAAGGTGGCGGGGGCGTTACACAGCCCAAAAGGCATCCTTTTATAAGCGAACGTTCCATAAGGGCAAGTAAACGTGGTTTTCTCTTGGTCCTCAGGTGCTATGGGGATTTGGAAATATCCCGAGAACCCATCCAAGAAACAGTAATACTCGTGCCCAGATAATCTTTCCAACATTTGGTCAATGAATGGTAGGGGAAAGTGATCCTTCTTTATGGCATCATTGAGCTGTAACAATTCACATTTTTCAGGTTAATTACTATTCCCGGAAAATTTCACTATTCACTTTTACTATTCATTTTTCCCGAAAATTTTCCCGAAATTTGATTTTTATTTCTTGGGCTCAAGTGATAAATCATTTCCATGGCAAATTAAAAGTTTGACATTCATAAGCTCATTTTCGTGAAAGTTATTAAGGAATTACACGTTTTAGGGTAAAACGTCATTCAGAAATTCTACGTACAACGAAACTCGACCGCGTTAAGTGACCCCGCATCAGAAAAATGTTTGACACACTCATGATTTATTTGAGAATTAATCGTGACTGAGAAAAACATGACCAAAGACTTCCCGGCAGGTCACCCAAGCCTGTACTAATCTCGCATGAGCACGCTTAACCGTATGGGCGATTAACCGTTAGACCACAAAACGTTTTTCTAAGACGATTTGAGTTTTCAACTTATTAGAAAAAGTCAACATATTTTTTCCCTCCTCCATTGACCAAAAATCATCCCTTGATGTTATAAGTCATTCATTGATTTTTAGGCTTACGGTTTGATGTCTAAAAGACATTTAATACCAACCGACACTAGACTGAGCCCAGTCTAGACATTAAAAGTCATTTTAAATCATTTTTATCACATTAGAAAAGTAACATTTTTCTTTTCTCAATTTTACGCAATATTCGTACGTTTTACGTATTACGCGTTTTAGACCCGTGTTTCCAGTTTTTAGCAGGGTTTTACCACTCAAATGGAACCTACCACTCATTTTATATTTTATTATGGGACATATGGACATGTCTAACAATACTTTAAAGTTCCATAATTTTACGACACCCGGTTTTACGTTTTGAGGCCTAATCATTTACGGTTGTCATTTCCCGGAGTCAAAACTCTTCCTAATACTTAGGATAATACCAAGCAAAGTCCACACCTTGTTCCCCAAGTTTAGGAACTGACCTAGGGGGGGGAAATTCAGCCTTGTGTGTCTTGATCTCATGCTAGGAGCCTTAAGATGTGAACATATGTTCAACTTGGCCTCCAAGTGTTGACTAGTCAACAATGTAACCTCCTCATTTGCATATAAATGCTTCTCCTCCCACTCCTTGACCATATGAACGACCCACACACACAACACACTTCATTTTACTAGTTTACTTCAAGTTCCATCCAAGAAATCAAGTGCAATATCCATACATAAACCCTAGTTTAGTTTTGATTCATCAAAACTACTTCAAATCCTTAGAAACTTTGGTGATTTCTCTTGAGTTTGAATCCACTCAAGTCACCTCAATTTTCATCATCTCTCTTTCAAGATTACAAGAGTAGAAAGATTGCATGAAGTGAAGTGGGTTGAAGCAAGTCTATCAAAGTCCTATCCTTACATGTTAACTTCCTTTCATCTTTGAAAGCCAAAAGTTGTGAGCCAAACCCTAACTTGATTCTTGTTAAATAATCATGTTCATGTTATTTACATATTATTCTTGCTATATTATGTCTTGTAGTTATGTCCATGATGTATAAAAGTGAGCAAAACAAGTTATTGTTAATGATTGATAAGACAAGTTACTATAACAAGCAAACTAGTGACTTTCTTGGAAAACCACGACCAAAATGGTAAAATTATGATATTGGATCCTTACATATTACAGTAGAGGACTTAACAAGGAAACCATAGCAATTTGAACCACCTAAAACGAGTATACGAGTCAAAAGTTACGCCCATTTGAAGTTACCAAAACTTTTCGGCAAACTGCCAAATACCATTCTGATCAAATTTGGGTTTTGAAAGTCCCACTTCTGGTCCGATTCATCAAAAAGTTAAAACACGAAAGTTGTCCGGAACGACGTTTTCGTTTAGGAACAAAGAAGCTCGAGCCCTGAAAACGCTTTCCGAGTGATAAAATTCTTCAAATTCTAAACAGCCCATTTTTAGGCCAAAGTCACTATATTATGGTTATACTTTAAAAGGAACAAGAGGTCTTATGACCTATAATCAAGACCACAACCATGGCTAGAGCCAAGGTTGAGTCTCATGACCTTGAAACAAGGACCAAAGGTCATGGCTAGGCCATGACGAAATGACCATACCAACTTTCATAGGCGTAAACATGAAACAAAGAGTTGACGAGAACTTGAACAAGCAATTTGGATCTACTTCACTTAAAAGGGAACCATGAGATATTACCAAGAGAAAATGGTCATACAAAACTTATGAAACTTACCCTAATAACAATCTTCATGTACAAATAAACTTTCCTAAGTTTATTCAACTATTGGACATGTAACTTTCGGATCCAAACTTATATCTATATATTTCATCAACTACTACAATAGTAGGGAGCCTCATGTGAGGAGTTCATTATGTAAGCCGTCGAGTTGAGTTGTGGATTTACGAGTTAAAGTGTCCTGGCTCCTCGAACGCTTACTAACATGACTTCTGAATTATGTCGGCCCGAACGGTAGTAAACGATATACAAAACATACATGTTTCATGAATCTTTTCTTTCAAGGACTTACAATATACATCATACCACATCATGGACTATAATGCAAGATATATATATATATAGGCACTACTTTATATTCATTACTCCGATCCTAAGTCACAACATTCTATTATAGGTTGCTCGTAGAAACCTTCGCGATTCGACCGTTACATTCATTACTTGCTATCTTACTTAAGGTGAGTTCATAGCCCCACTTTCGATTACTTAATTGTTTCACAAACCCTTGGGGGGAATACATGCTATTTATAACCGAGCACAATGTTTTTAAATTGTATGCTTACCTGATTGTTTTATTATCACTAAGTACCAACCTTGCTAAACCGAGATCCTTTATTATGAACCATTTAGTCACTAGCAATAGTGAGCGCGAATATTATTAATAGGCCTATTGGGATTGATGAATCCCATTTGTATTGACTAAGTTCAAACAAATGCAATAATATTTGAGATTTAGGTATGTTAGCAAAGTACCTACCGGGATAAATCTGCCGATTGATATTGGTACACGTTAACGTTATGGTGTCATAAGCTTAGTGTATAATACATGTTCCGGGCGTATAATAACGTAGCCTACCTGTTTTGTTTTCCAAACATTGGTGTGAGCCTATAACTCACACTACCAACATATTGTGTTCAATCGATTTAACAAACTCTATGAATATCACTCAACCTTTGTGTTGACCTCTCAAGCATGTATTTCAGGTTCATGACGATCAAGGATGGCACGGAAGGACACAGATACTCAAGAGGGCTATAAATTTTATTATCATTCAAAACTCATGTATTATACATTGTAAACATGGAACCAATTGGGACCTCATTTTGAAATCTCTGATATTTATATAATTTGAATGATACATCTTTTAAAACGACTCAATTGGAGTTCGTTTTCTATTATTGTGACTATTGTGCCGTCGAGTAACACCCAATTTGAATTCCGCTGCATCCATGAATTGGGGGTGTTACAGATTGGTATCAGAGCCATGGTTATAGAGAAACGGGTCTAATTGAGACCTAAACTATAACCGTAATTACAAGCAAAAACATTTTATAGCCTTCCGTTCTCCGTGTCTTCCATCCTCCAGACGATTATGGACTTAGTAAGCATGTTATGATACACAAACATATTAGTATATTCATATATACCCATTTTGAGCATTTCCCCGTAAGCATTAGTATATTGATATATAAACTCGGTTTATTTTCAATCATTCATCTAAACAATGGACTAAACATATCTGCGTATGCCTATTCTAGGGCATTTCGACACAACCACACTCTCCCAATCATGTTCCTACTCCAACATTCATTTTCCAAGACATTGTGAGATACAATGGTCTCATTCATTTTCCAAGACATTGTGAGATACAATGGTCTCATTCATTTTTCAAGACATTATGAGATACAATGGTCTCATTCATTTTCCAAGACATTGTGAGATACAATGGCCTCATTCATTTTCCAAGACATTGTGAGATACAATGGTCTCATTCATTTTCCAAGACATTGTGAGATACAATGGTCTCATTCATTTTCCAAGACATTGTGAGATACAATGGTCTCATTCATTTTCCAAGACATTGTGAGATACAATGGTCTCATTCATTTTCCAAGACATTGTGAGTTACAATGTTCTCATTCACTTTTCAAGACATTGTGAGATACAATGGTCTCATTCATTTTCCAAGACATTGTGAGATACAATGGTCTCATTCATTTTCCAAGACATTGTATTATACAATGGTCTTAACCATTTCTCAAATGTTTTGAGTCACACAATGGTCTAACCTACTTCCCAGACATTGTGAATTGCACAATGGTCTAACCTACATCCGAGACATTGTGTTTTGTGCAAATGGTCTCTAGAATTATTCCATCACATCATCAATATCATTTCTTATGATATCAAAAACCCGTCACAATCTATCGATTTCAAAACAAGAAATATGAGATTTCTAAAGGACAAACTAATCCATCATCGACAAAAGCTGAACTTTCTCTACATTCATCAAAGTTTTCTTATGAAACCTTCATTATTAAAAGTTCGTGATCCTGGCCAAGTATGTTCTATTTTAGAACTACTTAAAACTTCCTTTCCATACGTATCTACCCTTACTACCTTCTATGCAATGGAATATGAAAACATACATTACAAATCTTGTATGGACGGGACTTGCAACTTAAGGGTTTGTCATCGCCTTTGTTTAGTGAACAGTTTCCCGAAAGCAACGGACATATCAAAAGTATACCTAGTTTAGGTATTTGAAAATTTTATCGAACCTTGGCTAAATATAGACTAGTCACCTATATTTAACCTAGGGACAGTGGAATATAGTCTGACTAACTATATTCGACTTAGAATTTTCAAATACTGAGAGTAGTTGTACTAGGGTTATGTTTAGGTTGATTTCCTACATGAACTCGATAAACCACCAGAATACATTAAAACAATCTAGAGACACGATAATGTCTTACCACTCAGCGAAATCTTAACACCTTATTTGTGTTACCTAATTTCATTCTTGAAATTTTTCATTTATGAGATAATCCGAACTACTATCTTGGGATAGTTATCAATTATTCTCTTCATCCTGTAGAAGTACTATCCTGTTTAGGTCCTAAGGATACCATTCCATCATAAACTTTTAAAATCTCTTAAGATTTTTAAAGCAAACTCAACATCTATACCTAAGAGTATTAATGTTAAGCATACACTACACACTTTTGTTCATCAACATATCATAACATTATCTTCACAACCGTTGGAACCACAAGCTCATTAACAGATTTTGATGCACTTTTAAAGCTTAAATCATCCTTAGTTACACCACAAGTACCCTCATCAGCTTTACAAGTTTGAATATTCATCTTGTACTTTTGGAACACCAGTATCATCTCGTAATACACTACCTTGTAACTCACCGGCTAAGTATGAATGTTGTGTCGGGAATTCTTGAGTAGGATGATTTATAATGTCCTTATTTGAATGGATTGGGATGCCTTTTCATTTAAATAAAGAAATTATAAATCATCGAACCATACGTTTATATTCCTTTAGTTACATTGTTTGGGATGCCTCTCTATGTAAATAAAGAATTATAAACAAGTGGGCTTATTTATATCCGAAATAACATAAGTATGAAGTCAATAAACACTAGATACAACAACAGATTACCTACTAGGCTATGATTGCAACAACTATCCCAATTTCCATTAGTACGAGGTTTACAATTTGGTTTTCATAATGATAGTGCAATAACAAACAAACTCATTGCGAGGCCATGTAACCATATGCATGTGCAGTCGTACCAAACTCATTACGGGGCCATGTAACCATACGCATGCGCAGTCGTACCAAACTCATTGCGAAGCCATGTAGCCATATGCATGGGCAGCCGTACAATTCAAACAGGACTTGGTCCAACCACATGTTCAACGCTTATTCCATGATTCGATTCTTATATCAATTGCTATTGATACTTGACAACTATATCAAGTTCTATTTTGATATTCAACTACTATATCAATTCCAATTAATATTCGACTGCTATATCAATTTCCTTTGATATTCGACTATTACCATACCTTTCCTATATAAAAGTAAGCCTCATCCTACACCATACACTGAAATGACAAATCAAGTTACATCACCGGTAATCCCAGACTTTAGTCCTCATAAGTAACCACACCTTTTCAACGACACCACTCCAACATATAACACACATAGAACTTCGGGACGAAGTTCCCCGTAAGGGGTAGAGACTGTAACAATTCACATTTTTCAGGTTAATTACTATTCCCGGAAAATTTCACTATTCACTTTTACTATTCATTTTTCCCGAAAATTTTCCCGAAATTTGATTTTTATTTCTTGGGCTCAAGTGATAAATCATTTCCATGGCAAATTAAAAGTTTGACATTCATAAGCTCATTTTCGTGAAAGTTATTAAGGAATTACACGTTTTAGGGTAAAACGTCATTCAGAAATTCTACGTACAACGAAACTCGACCGCGTTAAGTGACCCCGCATCAGAAAAATGTTTGACACACTCATGATTTATTTGAGAATTAATCGTGACTGAGAAAAACATGACCAAAGACTTCCCGGCAGGTCACCCAAGCCTGTACTAATCTCGCATGAGCACGCTTAACCGTATGGGCGATTAACCGTTAGACCACAAAACGTTTTTCTAAGACGATTTGAGTTTTCAACTTATTAGAAAAAGTCAACATATTTTTTCCCTCCTCCATTGACCAAAAATCATCCCTTGATGTTATAAGTCATTCATTGATTTTTAGGCTTACGGTTTGATGTCTAAAAGACATTTAATACCAACCGACACTAGACTGAGCCCAGTCTAGACATTAAAAGTCATTTTAAATCATTTTTATCACATTAGAAAAGTAACATTTTTCTTTTCTCAATTTTACGCAATATTCGTACGTTTTACGTATTACGCGTTTTAGACCCGTGTTTCCAGTTTTTAGCAGGGTTTTACCACTCAAATGGAACCTACCACTCATTTTATATTTTATTATGGGACATATGGACATGTCTAACAATACTTTAAAGTTCCATAATTTTACGACACCCGGTTTTACGTTTTGAGGCCTAATCATTTACGGTTGTCATTTCCCGGAGTCAAAACTCTTCCTAATACTTAGGATAATACCAAGCAAAGTCCACACCTTGTTCCCCAAGTTTAGGAACTGACCTAGGGGGGGAAATTCAGCCTTGTGTGTCTTGATCTCATGCTAGGAGCCTTAAGATGTGAACATATGTTCAACTTGGCCTCCAAGTGTTGACTAGTCAACAATGTAACCTCCTCATTTGCATATAAATGCTTCTCCTCCCACTCCTTGACCATATGAACGACCCACACACACAACACACTTCATTTTACTAGTTTACTTCAAGTTCCATCCAAGAAATCAAGTGCAATATCCATACATAAACCCTAGTTTAGTTTTGATTCATCAAAACTACTTCAAATCCTTAGAAACTTTGGTGATTTCTCTTGAGTTTGAATCCACTCAAGTCACCTCAATTTTCATCATCTCTCTTTCAAGATTACAAGAGTAGAAAGATTGCATGAAGTGAAGTGGGTTGAAGCAAGTCTATCAAAGTCCTATCCTTACATGTTAACTTCCTTTCATCTTTGAAAGCCAAAAGTTGTGAGCCAAACCCTAACTTGATTCTTGTTAAATAATCATGTTCATGTTATTTACATATTATTCTTGCTATATTATGTCTTGTAGTTATGTCCATGATGTATAAAAGTGAGCAAAACAAGTTATTGTTAATGATTGATAAGACAAGTTACTATAACAAGCAAACTAGTGACTTTCTTGGAAAACCACGACCAAAATGGTAAAATTATGATATTGGATCCTTACATATTACAGTAGAGGACTTAACAAGGAAACCATAGCAATTTGAACCACCTAAAACGAGTATACGAGTCAAAAGTTACGCCCATTTGAAGTTACCAAAACTTTTCGGCAAACTGCCAAATACCATTCTGATCAAATTTGGGTTTTGAAAGTCCCACTTCTGTTCCGATTCATCAAAAAGTTAAAACACGAAAGTTGTCCGGAACGATGTTTTCGTTCAGGAAGAAAGAAGCTCGAGCCCTGAAAACGCTTTCCGAGTGATAAAATTCTTCAAATTCTAAACAGCCCATTTTTAGGCCAAAGTCACTATATTATGGTTATACTTTAAAAGGAACAAGAGGTCTTATGACCTATAATCAAGACCACAACCATGGCTAGAGCCAAGGTTGAGTCTCATGACCTTGAAACAAGGACCAAAGGTCATGGCTAGGCCATGACGAAATGACCATACCAACTTTCATAGGCGTAAACATGAAACAAAGAGTTGACGAGAACTTGAACAAGCAATTTGGATCTACTTCACTTAAAAGGGAACCATGAGATATTACCAAGAGAAAATGGTCATACAAAACTTATGAAACTTACCCTAATAACAATCTTCATGTACAAATAAACTTTCCTAAGTTTATTCAACTATTGGACATGTAACTTTCGGATCCAAACTTATATCTATATATTTCATCAACTACTACAATAGTAGGGAGCCTCATGTGAGGAGTTCATTATGTAAGCCGTCGAGTTGAGTTGTGGATTTACGAGTTAAAGTGTCCTGGCTCCTCGAACGCTTACTAACATGACTTCTGAATTATGTCGGCCCGAACGGTAGTAAACGATATACAAAACATACATGTTTCATGAATCTTTTCTTTCAAGGACTTACAATATACATCATACCACATCATGGACTATAATGCAAGATATATATATATAGGCACTACTTTATATTCATTACTCCGATCCTAAGTCACAACATTCTATTATAGGTTGCTCGTAGAAACCTTCGCGATTCGACCGTTACATTCATTACTTGCTATCTTACTTAAGGTGAGTTCATAGCCCCACTTTCGATTACTTAATTGTTTCACAAACCCTTGGGGGGAATACATGCTATTTATAACCGAGCACAATGTTTTTAAATTGTATGCTTACCTGATTGTTTTATTATCACTAAGTACCAACCTTGCTAAACCGAGATCCTTTATTATGAACCATTTAGTCACTAGCAATAGTGAGCGCGAATATTATTAATAGGCCTATTGGGATTGACGAATCCCATTTGTATTGACTAAGTTCAAACAAATGCAATAATATTTGAGATTTAGGTATGTTAGCAAAGTACCTACTGGGATAAATCTGCCGATTGATATTGGTACACGTTAACGTTATGGTGTCATAAGCTTAGTGTATAATACATGTTCCGGGCGTATAATAACGTAGCCTACCTGTTTTGTTTTCCAAACATTGGTGTGAGCCTATAACTCACACTACCAACATATTGTGTTCAATCGATTTAACAAACTCTATGAATATCACTCAACCTTTGTGTTGACCTCTCAAGCATGTATTTCAGGTTCATGACGATCAAGGATGGCACGGAAGGACACGGATACTCAAGAGGGCTATAAATTTTATTATCATTCAAAACTCATGTATTATACATTGTAAACATGGAACCAATTGGGACCTCATTTTGAAATCTCTGATATTTATATAATTTGAATGATACATCTTTTAAAACGACTCAATTGGAGTTCGTTTTCTATTATTGTGACTATTGTGCCGTCGAGTAACACCCAGTTTGAATTCCGCTGCATCCATGAATTGGGGGTGTTACATGAGCTTTCTCTAATCGATGCATACCCGCCAGCCAATAATCGTTCTCTGGGGTACCATCTCACCTTTGTCGTTTTTCAGCACAGTCATTCCACCTTTCTTAGGTACAACCTGTACAGGACTAACCCACAGGCTATCCGAGATTGGGTAAATTAGTCCTGCATCCAGAAGTTTGATGACTTCTTTCTTCACCACTTCCTTAATGTTGGGTTTCACCCGCCTCTGGGGTTGCACGATAGGTTTATAGTTTTCTTCCATAAGAATCTTATGCGTGCAAAAAGTTGAGTCAATCCCCTTAATGTCAGCTAAGAACTCCCTTATATTTCTTTAGGACCTCTAAGAGCTTACCTTTTTGCTCATGTTCGAGGGAAGAGTTTATGATTACCGGCAGTTGATCCTCTCCCTGAAGGAAGGCATACTCTAGGTGCTTAGGGAGTTCTTTAAGATCTAGCTTAGGGGGTTCGATAATAGAAGGTTTAAGCTTGTTTTCGGGTTTTCGGAGTTCGAGCTGTTCAGTGGTCTCCTGTCTGGGGTAGAAGGAGACTGCTCCAACGCCCTCCATCTTTTCTTCCTCTAACAAGGGGAGGAAACTCTCATCCCGTAACCAGCCTTCTTTGATCTGTTCAACAACATAGTTATCAATGACATCCGTGAGTTCATCGACCTCTCCGATGAAATAGAGCCGGTAAGCTGCTTCGAGAGAGAGATTCATAGTGTCTTTAATGTCGAAGGTTAAGCTATCGGTTCCTACTATTAAGGTTAACTTGCCGTCATGAACATCAATGACTACACGAGCGGTAGCAAGAAATGGTCTCCCTAAGATGATGGGAACCAAGTCATCCTCCTCCATTTCCAAGATCACGAAGTCAACCAGAAATTTGAATTTTCCAACTTTGACTAGCACATTCTCGCATATCCCTACAGGGTATTTGACTGATCTATCGGCTAGTTGGATGTTCATACGGGTAGGCTTTAGTCCGGAGTATCCTAGTTTAAGGAACATGGAGTGAGGCATGAGGTTGATACTCACCCCTAAATCGGCAAGAGCATTCTTTATTGATAGAGATCCTATGGAACAGGGCAAGGTGAAGCTGCCTGGATCGTCTACCTTTTTTGGTAGCCCTCGATGGGTCACCACCGAACATTGTTCCCCCAGAGTCACAAGACCCTCGAGTTTCTTTCGGTTGGCGAGTAATTTTTTAATGTATGAGCTATACTTTGGCATGTGATAGAAAGCATCAAGGAGAGGTATGGTGACCACATAATCTATTAGATATGACAGGAATCTCTTATTATCGTTCTCAATTTTCTGGTTTTTTAGCCGGGATGGGAATGGGATTCTCACAGGTTGGTTAGGTGGAGTTGATGGGGATGGGGTCACCAGGGAAGGTTGTTCATGAGCCTCACTGCTCACATTACCTTCCTCTTCGTGGGGCTCGCTTGGATCAATGGTGATAGGATGTGGGCTCGGATAAGGGGGGTCCTTGGTTGTTGCTCTAGCTCGAGTAGTTACCGCGAGCAGGAGGTCTTTTTGGCTTACTGATGGCCTGTCTTGGCCATCAAGGGTGGAGTTAAGCTTGTTGAACCATTCTTCCATGTCATTCTGTTGCTCATCGACGAGCTTGTTAGGACCCAAATTTTATATCATTTCACACATATGAGATCTAGAGAGAGAAAGAAGATAAGTTTTAGAGAGAGAGAGAAACAAGAGAGGAAATAAGAGAATTTCTTATTCCTAATGAGGCAACAACCATCCTCAAATGAGAGGTTTACAAGACTATTTATAGGTCATGTCTAGGGCAACTAACATCTTTCACATTATATCACTTATAGCCCTTAGACTTTGGAAAAACATGAAAACATTAATAAACTAGAATAAAACATATTAAATCTTTAACGCACAAACATAATATTGTACCCTATTACACGACTCATTGACTCGATGTAACACCCCCAAAAGTCGTTAATAACAGCGGAAGACTTAACATGTCAGCGGAAGACTTTCGGGGTATTACTTCGAGGATCTTTGTCACAATCATAGAAAACGACACAAAAGTGACGCTTTAAAGTTTAATTCATTTAAAATACCAATTATTCGAGACATCAAGATGTTTCATAATTTAAACAACAAGTTTATTTGAAATATGTCAAAATGTTTATTATGGTTCTTGTCATGCTTTTGCCCACTCCGTGCCATCCAGATCCGTCTTGTTTAGTTACCTGAGTTAAACATGCTAAAGTCAACATAAAGTTGAGTGATATTCATAGGTTTGAGTTTAAGAGTTTGAATCACAAGTTAAGAATGTATTGTAATCACATACAATCAATATGTTAAAAAAAATCAATGTCCCTGTTATTGCCTTAAGCTCATGATACTCAACGATTAACAGCCAATCATAAATGTGGATTATGATGGTAAGTAATAGGCCCCCAAAGATAGGTATTTGTCAATAACCTATTTATAAGAACAATAAAGTGCGCCTGGTGTTTTCTCCAACAACCAAACGAGGATTGTCAATCACTAATAGTACTATCCACAATTATTTACGTTCACCCTTCAAGTGATTAAGGTTCATGATCGAGGGACTTCTGACAATAGTAACTTAAGCAAATAACATTGGCCTGACGGTATTTCAATACCCGGTATAAAAGACTTGTGTTCGAGTTTTAAGCATGTATCTCCCCCACGGGAAAATAGTTAAAGAGTGGGCTATGAACTCTCCTTAGTAGTACAGTGGTATGGTAGTCTCAATAAAGCAAGGAAACGGCTTCACACAACACAACCTAAAAGATAATGCAAGTTTAGTTGATAGTCTAAATCTGGTTTTATCGCGAATACTTGTTATTTAGTTACGAACGAATCTCGTGTTTGTTTAAGTGCCTAAAGTTCAAAAACAAAGTTATATATACATATAACTCGTAAGTAAAATGATCGATGATTGATATAAAAATAGACGTATCGTTTTACAAGAAGTAAATAATGTATCGTTATATCGTTTAATTATAATTACGAATATATAACGTATATATAAGTTTATGTTTATATTAATTATATGTTTATATATGTAAAAGGTTAATATTATTTTTGTAAAATAATATTTACAGAAAATTCCTTTAAGTTTTACCAATTTACACTTTTAACCCTAACGATATATATTTTACACCGTTATTCCAAAATATATATAATTTACATTTTAGGTCAAAAAGTATCAATATTTACATTTCTCAACTCCAAGTTTTATTATTTACAGTTTCTAACCCATAAATTCAATAATTACAGTTTTTACCACAAGTTTGCAATTTTACACTTTTAGTCCCTCGGTTTAAGAAATTTTGCAAAGTTAGTCCAAATTTCACCAAATTAAAAGTTTAACATTTTGACTTCTTAAATAAGCTCAGGACATTCCAATAAGCTTATTACAACAGCTTATTAGCTTATATTTCACTTATTTTCTAAATTGGGCCTTAACGAGAACAAGTCTTGGCCCGTTAACAAATTTTGGTCCATTGGACTATCGAGACTTTTGGGCCCGAGTTTAGGTCATATTTTATGTTATAAAAATGATGGTGACAAGCTGTTAAGACCAGCTTATCGAATAAGCTATTGGACAGCTTATCGGGCTAATAAGCCCAAACGTTATTTATAAAGAGTTTTTCAAAACATGTTTTTGGTCGATTGCTTTGACTCTAGAAAACATAGCATACGGGTTTATAAGGTCGAACAAAAAGTGGGTTTTGATTGTTAGCCATGTTGTCTATCATGTCGAACTTAAAAATATAGGTGTCATGTGTCGAAATAAATTTATACAAGGCCAAAGCTTATGATCAAATTTGTAACACAAAACTTATATAACTCAAAATATTCTCAGTGTTTCGACATGGGTCATGTAACCTTTAGGAACGTGTTATATTTATTACGTGTATGATAATATTAGTTCAAAATCATTATGTCACTTAATTTCTAGCATGGTTAAAATAGAGTACGATAGATAAAATGTATATGTTACGTTTTAATATTTCAAAATAAAGGGTCAAAGTAAATGTGCAAAAATCAATAATAAGGAAATGAAAGTAGAAAAGTTTTGTGTTTTTCTCACCTCACCACGATTTGGTGGGGAATAAGGGTACGTATGGATCAATGGTACAATGGTTCACTCCTAGCAAGGTTCACAACGAGCTATTTGGTTCCTCCTTGGATCACTTGTGCACCTCGTACTCCTCGCCAACTTCTTGTCCCAACTCGATGGCTACTCTTCACGTATGATAGTTATTTGGTACGTATGTGTTTGTGAAAGGAACTGAGATTGCATGGTGAGGTTATATAGTGAGTTTGGAAGGTGAGGATAAGTCCAAAGGGTCACAAGTGTTTGTGTGTTGGCTTGTTTCCAAGGTGTGGCACCTTTTCTATACTCAATCGCAAGTAAACAAACAAGAGAATGTGTCATATAATTCTCTATTCATTCCTGGCACTCTACTGTGCATTTGAGTCAGGTTATAAGTCATTGGGTGGCTTGTGAGGTGCTAGGGAAGTTTATGACACGTTTTTGTAAGTTTGGCAAAATGGTTTTTAAGGTTTACTTTGGCCAGATTTGGATGACTAAACGTGTGAGTTATGGAACGAGATTTGTCATTCCTAAATGTTTGCTGGGCATAAATCAAGACATGTAAAAATAGTATGGTGTCGTGTGTAGAAATTACAAAATAACGAGGGGTCTCCTTGGCTTGGTCGCGACTGGCAATTGTGAAAACAAAAGAAATAAAACTAAAGGTGTGTTTGGGCTTATAGCCCTTTGGGCTTGTGGCTTGGTTTCGGCCCAGCAGAAAAAGAAGAAAAAGAAATGAAAGGGGTCCGGTTGGTTTGTTAAGTGGGTTTAAGTGGCCCAATGGGTCAACGGGGCCCACCTGGTGTGTTTTGAGAGTCGGGTTACGATCAAATAATATTAATGAGTGATCTCGGGAATTTTCGTAGGCTCCGGGAATATATAAATATTGTTCCTTAAATATATGAAACGTATATTATAAAAAGATAAACGTTTAAAATATATATTCGCGATAATTAGACTATCTAGGTTGTGTGTAAGCAACGTTTCTAAGAAAAAGATAAATCACAATGTCGTAGTGGTTCACATAATATGTCATGCATAATAAAAAAAATTTGTTCTCCGTAAAAATGGTTAATCTATGTTATGGTAACGTGTTAATCGTAGGAAAATTTTACGGGGTGTTATATTACCTACCCGTTAAACTGAATCCCGTCCCGGGATTCTAAGATAAGGTAGCTGTAAAGGTGAGTGGGAAGGGTGAACAAATAACGTATTTATTATTAGCTTCCTAATTGTACTTTTCAGCTTAACGTATCTACTACTACATTAGCTTTTTATTTGATGATAACCAATCTTAGTATGATTTTGAAAGAAAAACTTGGGGAAACTTTAGTCCAAAATTATAGTTGTTACTTGGCAGTATTATTTGTAATTTTTAAGGTGTAAACAGTATTTTACCACAATGGTGTACAGTACCCAATTCTTATTCTCTTTAAATAACCCACTATTACACTCCTTTTTACCTAACTTTTCTTTCCCTTTATCATTTTCGTCGACATGCCGCACTTCATCACCAATCTTGCAATCATGTATGCCATTGTTACTGCTATCTATCTAGTGTATGTTCCGAACGAAGATCGTGCTATGTTGGTTGGGATCTTAATGTTTCTTGCACCATTCGTGGTTCTATCGATCATCATCGACAAGTTTTGGAAGTGAGGAATAGTGTCGTAGTGTAGTGGTTGGAATGTTGAAATAAGGTTTGTTGTGTTTCCATGTAATTTCGAACGTATGAATGAAAATTTTCATTTCGCTTTATGCTGTCTTAGTTTATGTTAATTTCTCGCTTGTTTTTACTGCTTATGAATCGTTATATTTGTATTTAGAAGGTCATTATGTATCAAAAACATTGGTTGGTTTGATTGTAGTTAAGTTTTCAAAGGTGGGTTTTAATGAATTATAACCAAAACTATATATGGAAGTTTGTTTGGTTTCGAATACTTAGATAAATATGATTTTTGGTTATAGTTGAGTGAAGCAATTGGGTTGAGTTTTGATGAAAATTTGTCCATCAAATGATCGATTAATTTACAGAGATTCGTCACACTTGATTCTTAGGTACATGATAATTCGAGAGGCACAAAATATTGATAGGGTGCAAGGAAAATGTCATGGAAATGGTTCGAAACTGTAGGGCATGAGTCGGTTGGGAGTAATATTTAGGGTTTTGGGCTTGCGCAATACCGGGCTTAAGTTGGTGATCAAGTTCAATGGTGTGTTGGGTTACTGAAATCTCGAGGCCCAAATGTGTGTCGGCGCATAGAAGCAGTGGGTTTAGGCCCAAGTTAAGAGAGTGTTTTTGATTTAGTTTTTTTTTTTGCGAGTATGTTTTACTATTCTAAGATATCTGAGGTTACGGGTTGGTCAGAGATCATTGAAATTTTATATAATGTTTGAGAGTTTGGAAGATTATGGAGGAATTCACAATTTCTTAGAGATTGAGGGGTCCAATCATGTGAGAGTGTATTACTTATACATGGCGTGTTCATGATTTAAGTTATGGTGTTATGTGTTTAATGTGATCTGTTTCTTGCCACTTGTGTTGAAATGCGAAATCCAAGATAGAATTTTTACCACGTATCCCCAAAAATTTTGTTGCTAGTTTTAATAGACACAGACTTTTTGAAAATTTTTACCGTTTGAAAACAAACGGTCACATTTAATACAATAATTGAGAATTATTTTTCCAATTCTTTATAAATACCATTGGTACGTGTTGGGTTATCCACATACACACACACAAAACAATCAATGGCTTGCAAGCTACCACATACCGCTAAACAAATTCAACAATATATCAAAGCAGAAGCCGAAAATAGTGATGTGGATCGCAAAAATGCTATTTTGAGGGTCATCCTGGAGTTTGAGGTGGCGAAACAATCGAAACAACGGCTTAGAGAATGCTATGTAGAGTGTACAGATATATCGGATGATCGGAAACATGTGATCGATACTTTCTTGTATGATGGATATCGTAAGGATGCGGCTATTATTGAATCGTTATAGGTTTGTGTTCATCAGGTAGAGAATCAAATTTCCAACAAAATCCGTTGGAGTTTTGAAGAGAATGTTGAAGTTACTAGGGTTGAATTACAACAACATCAACAACAGCAGCAACAACAACAACAACAAGAACCAAATCCACTACCACCACCACAACAACCACAACAGCAATCACTACAACAAGGTGCATCAAGTTCTTCTGCACCAAGAGTGGTTGTGCAACAACAACAATTGCCTTATCTGGATCAATTCCAGCCAAGTTTTGAGGAAAATGTGGCGGTCGATGATGGTGGTTGGACTTCTGACATGGAGCGGGAGCTGAGTAGGTTGGAGGCTCAAATAGAAGAAGAGAGGCTGGCAAGCTTTGACCCTTATGATGATGGATATGATTCAAACAATTCTCAGACTTGTGATCACCCAGACTACCGCTGAATTGTGATGTTTAATTTAGCGTTGTTTGTAATGTTTTTATGTATTTTCGTTCAGTCTGCTTTTTAATAATATGGTGTTTGAATAAAATTCCTTGTGATCATACATTGGGTGAGAATTTATTCTGTTACGTTTAGATAAATTAATAATTACAAAAATCTGTGCGGGTAACCTACCCGTTAAACAAAAGAGTTTTGTTGATATAGGTTTTTACAAAAGGAAGAGGGTAGAGAAATTTCTTGAATTATCAGTTTTTGTGGATAGAAATTTAGTTTGGGGAGAAGTGAGTGCACATGGTATTTTCATCAGCTGGGAGGATCAATCGTTTAGTGACGTCAAGGTTTACCTAATGATCTTGGTAACGTTAGCATTTAGTCATATCGTTGCGTATCAATATTCGTGGTTTCTAGTGAGATTTAGGGGTTCGTGCCTATTAACTCAGAAATAATTAAACCTATTTATCTATATTTTGTTATTTACATAGAGAAGCGTCCCAAACTATGTAACTAAAGAAATATAAACTTATGGTTCAATGATTTACAATTTCTTGATTTGAATAAAAGGGCGTCCCAATCCATTCAAATTAAGACGTTGTAAATCATTTTAAGATTCTGACTTAACATCCATACTAATTGACAAAATAATTTATGCGCGGATTTTCCGAGAGTATGAAAAGAGTATGTCGTAAGCATCTATAAAGATGAGAGCGAGATAATTAAAGAGGATTTGCATAGTACTCAAAGTAGTTGGGGGAGCATATAAATATATATATATTAATATACTGGAGTGTAGTTGTACCATAAACTATTTAAAGTCACATAATCGTCGGGCGAATGGAAATATGAAGACATGGTATTTGTAATAATCCCGATTAGTAAATGTAAGTCATTAGCATAATCATAACATGTAAGCATATATCAAGTTATATAAGTAAGAAATAATGAGAAGTAACTTTTCTACCAGATGTTGGAATGTAGGCACGGAGGGCATGAAGTGGTATTTTGTAAAAATGGTCCAGTTAAAGTGTAGTTATAGTCCAATGTTTAAAAACATCTGGTTCTCTATAACCGTGGCTCTGAATACCAATCTGTAACACCCCCAAAAGTCGTTAATAACAGCGGAAGACTTAACATGTCAGCGGAAGACTTTCGGGGTATTACTTCGAGGATCTTTGTCACAATCATAGAAAACGACACAAAAGTGACGCTTTAAAGTTTAATTCATTTAAAATACCAATTATTCGAGACATCAAGATGTTTCATAATTTAAACAACAAGTTTATTTGAAATATGTCAAAATGTTTATTATGGTTCTTGTCATGCTTTTGCCCACTCCGTGCCATCCAGATCCGTCTTGTTTAGTTACCTGAGATAAACATGCTAAAGTCAACATAAAGTTGAGTGATATTCATAGGTTTGAGTTTAAGAGTTTGAATCACAAGTTAAGAATGTATTGTAATCACATACAATCAATACGTTAAAAAAAATCAATGTTCCTGTTATTGCCTTAAGCTCATGATACTCAACGATTAACAGCCAATCATAAATGTGGATTATGATGGTAAGTAATAGGCCCCCAAAGATAGGTATTTGTCAATAACCTATTTATAAGAACAATAAAGTGCGCCTGGTGTTTTCTCCAACAACCAAACGAGGATTGTCAATCACTAATAGTACTATCCACTTATTTACGTTCACCCTTCAAGTGATTAAGGTTCATGATCGAGGGACTTCTGACAATAGTAACTTAAGCAAATAACATTGGCCTGACGGTATTTCAATACCCGGTATAAAAGACTTGTGTTCGAGTTTTAAGCATGTATCTCCCCCACGGGAAAATAGTTAAAGAGTGGGCTATGAACTCACCTTAGTAGTACAGTGGTAAGGTAGTCTCAATAAAGCAAGGAAACGGCTTCACACAACACAACCTAAAAGATAATGCAAGTTTAGTTGATAGTCTAAATCTGGTTTTATTGCCAATACTTGTTATTTAGTTACGAACGAATCTCGTGTTTGTTTAAGTGCCTAAAGTTCAAAAACAAAGTTATATATACATATAACTCGTAAGTAAAATGATCGATGATTGATATAAAAATAGACGTATCGTTTTACAAGAAGTAAATAATGTATCGTTATATCGTTTAATTATAATTACGAATATATAACGTATATATAAGTTTATGTTTATATTAATTATATGTTTATATATGTAAAAGGTTAATATTATTTTTGTAAAATAATATTTACAGAAAATTTCTTTAAGTTTTACCAATTTACACTTTTAACCCTAACGATATATATTTTACACTGTTATTCCAAAATATATATAATTTACATTTTAGGTCAAAAAGTATCAATATTTACATTTCTCAACTCCAAGTTTTATTATTTACAGTTTCTAACCCATAAATTCAATAATTACAGTTTTTACCACAAGTTTGCAATTTTACACTTTTAGTCCCTCGGCTTAAGAAATTTTGCAAAGTTAGTCCAAATTTCACCAAATTAAAAGTTTAAAATTTTGACTTCTTAAATAAGCTCAGGACATTCCAATAAGCTTATTACAACAGCTTATTAGCTTATATTTCACTTATTTTCTAAATTGGGCCTTAACGAGAACAAGTCTTGGCCCGTTAACAAATTTTGGTCCATTGGACTATCGAGACTTTTGGGCCTGAGTTTGGGTCATATTTTATGTTATAAAAATGATGGTGACAAGCTGTTAAGACCAGCTTATCGAATAAGCTATTGGACAGCTTATCGGGCTAATAAGCCCAAACGTTATTTATAAAGAGTTTTTCAAAACATGTTTTTGGTCGATTGCTTTGACTCTAGAAAACATAGCATACGGGTTTATAAGGTCGAACAAAAAGTGGGTTTTGATTGTTAGCCATGTTGTCTATCATGTCGAACTTAAAAATATAGGTGTCATGTGTCGAAATAAATTTATACGAGGCCAAAGCTTATGATCAAATTTGTAACACAAAACTTATATAACTCAAAATATTCTCAGTGTTTCGACATGGGTCATGTAACCTTTAGGAACGTGTTATATTTATTACGTGTATGATAATATTAGTTCAAAATCATTATGTCACTTAATTTCTAGCATGGTTAAAATAGAGTACGATAGATAAAATGTATATGTTACGTTTTAATATTTCAAAATAAAGGGTCAAAGTAAATGTGCAAAAATCAATAATAAGGAAATGAAAATAGAAAAGTTTTGTGTTTTTCTCACCTCACCACGATTTGGTGGGGAATAAGGGTACGTATGGATCAATGGTACAATGGTTCAGTCCTAGCAAGGTTCACAACGAGCTATTTGGTTCCTCCTTGGATCACTTGTGCACCTCGTACTCCTCGCCAACTTCTTGTCCCAACTCGATGGCTACTCTTCACGTATGATAGTTATTTGGTACGTATGTGTTTGTGAAAGGAACTGAGATTGCATGGTGAGGTTATATAGTGAGTTTGGAAGGTGAGGATAAGTCCAAAGGGTCACAAGTGTTTGTGTGTTGGCTTGTTTCCAAGGTGTGGCACCTTTTCTATACTCAATCGCAAGTAAACAAACAAGAGAATGTGTCATATAATTCTCTGTTCATTCCTGGCACTCTACTGTGCATTTGAGTCAGGTTATAAGTCATTGGGTGGCTTGTGAGGTGCTAGGGAAGTTTATGACACGTTTTTGTAAGTTTGGCAAAATGGTTTTTAAGGTTTACTTTGGCCAGATTTGGATGACTAAACGTGTGAGTTATGGAACGAGATTTGTCATTCCTAAATGTTTGTTGGGTCATAAATCAAGACATGTAAAATTAGTATGGTGTCGTGTGTAGAAATCACAAAATAACGAGGGGTCTCCTTGGCTTGGTCGCGACTGGCAATTGTGAAAACAAAAGAAATAAAACTAAAGGTGTGTTTGGGCTTATAGCCCTTTGGGCTTGTGGCTTGGTTTCGGCCCAGCAGAAAAAGAAGAAAAAGAAATGAAAGGGGTCCGGTTGGTTTGTTAAGTGGGTTTAAGTGGCCCAATGGGTCAACGGGGCCCACCTGGTGTGTTTTGAGAGTCGGGTTACGATCAAATAATATTAATGAGTGATCTCGGGAATTTTCGTAGGCTCCGGGAATATATAAATATTGTACCTTAAATATATGAAACGTATATTATAAAAATATAAACGTTTAAAATATATATTCGCGATAATTAGACTATCTAGGTTGTGTGTAAGCAACGTTTCTAAGCAAAAGATAAATCACAATGTCGTAGTGGTTCACATAATATGTCTTGCATAATAAAAAAAAATTTGTTCTCCGTAAAAATGGTTAATCTATGTTATGGTAACGTGTTAATCGTAGAAAAATTTTACGGGGTGTTATATTACCTACCCGTTAAACTGAATCCCGTCCCGGGATTCTAAGATAAGGTAGCTGTAAAGGTGAGTGGGAAGGGTGAACAAATAACGTATTTATTATTAGCTTCCTAATTGTACTTTTCAGCTTAACGTATCTACTACTACATTAGCTTTTTATTTGATGATAACCAATCTTAGTATGATTTTGAAAGAAAAACTTGGGGAAACTTTAGTCCAAAATTATAGTTGTTACTTGGCAATATTATTTGTAATTTTTAAGGTGTAAACAGTATTTTACCACAGTGGTGTACAGTACCCAATTCTTATTCTCTTTAAATAACCCACTATTACACTCCTTTTTACCTAACTTTTCTTTCACTTTATCATTTTCGTCGACATGCCGCACTTCATCACCAATCTTGCAATCATGTATGCCATTGTTACTGCTATCTATCTAGTGTATGTTCCGAACGAAGATCGTGCTATGTTGGTTGGGATCTTAATGTTTCTTGCACCATTCGTGGTTCTATCGATCATCATCGACAAGTTTTGGAAGTGAGGAATAGTGTCGTAGTGTAGCGGTTGGAATGTTGAAATAAGGTTTGTTGTGTTTCCATGTAATTTCGAACGTATGAATGAAAATTTTCATTTCGCTTTATGCTGTCTTAGTTTATGTTAATTTCTCGCTTGTTTTTACTGCTTATGAATCGTTATATTTGTATTTAGAAGGTCATTATGTATCAAAAACATTGGTTGGTTTGATTGTAGTTAAGTTTTCAAAGGTGGGTTTTAATGAATTATAACCAAAACTATATATGGAAGTTTGTTTGGTTTCGAATACTTAGATAAATATGATTTTTGGTTATAGTTGAGTGAAGCAATTGGGTTGAGTTTTGATGAAAATTTGACCATCAAATGATCGATTAATTTACAGAGATTCGTCACACTTGATTCTTAGGTACATGATAATTCGAGAGGCACAAAATATTGATAGGGTGCAAGGAAAATGTCATGGAAATGGTTCGAAACTGTAGGGCATGAGTCGGTTGGGAGTAATATTTAGGGTTTTGGGCTTGCGCAATACCGGGCTTAAGTTGGTGATCAAGTTCAATGGTGTGTTGGGTTACTGAAATCTCGAGGCCCAAATGTGTGTCGGCGCATAGAAGCAGTGGGTTTAGGCCCAAGTTAAGAGAGTGTTTTTGATTTAGTTTTTTTTTTTTTGCGAGTATGTTTTATTATTCTAAGATATCTGAGGTTACGGGTTGGTCAGAGATCATTGAAATTTTATATAATGTTTGAGAGTTTGGAAGATTATGGAGGAATTCACAATTTCTTAGAGATTGAGGGGTCCAATCATGTGAGAGTGTATTACTTATACGTGGCGTGTTCATGATTTAAGTTATGGTGTTATGTTTTTTAATGTGATCTGTTTCTTGCCACTTGTGTTGAAATGCGAAATCCAAGATAGAATTTTTACCACGTATCCCCAAAAATTTTGTTGCTAGTTTTAATAGACACAGACTTTTTGAAAATTTTTACCGTTTGAAAACAAACGGTCACATTTAATACAATAATTGAGAATTATTTTTCCAATTCTTTATAAATACCATTGGTACGTGTTGGGTTATCCACATACACACACACAAAACAATCAATGGCTTGCAAGCTACCACATACCGCTGAACAAATTCAACAATATATCAAAGCAGAAGCCGAAAATAGTGATGTGGATCGCAAAAATGCTATTTTGAGGGTCATCCTGGAGTTTGAGGTGGCAAAACAATCGAAACAACGGCTTAGAGAACGCTATGTAGAGTGTACAAATATATCGGATGATCGGAAACATGTGATCGATACTTTCTTGTATGACGGATATCGTAAGGATGCGGCTATTATTGAATCGTTATGGGTTTGTGTTCATCAGATAGAGAATCAAATTTCCAACAAAATCCGTTGGAGTTTTGAAGAGAATGTTGAAGTTACTAGGGTTGAATTACAACAACATCAACAACAGCAACAACAACAACAACAACAACCAAATCCACTACCACCACCACAACAACCACAACAGCAATCACTACAACAAGGTGCATCAAGTTCTTCTGCACCAAGATTGGTTGTGCAACAACAACAATTGCCTTATCTGGATCAATTCCAGCCAAGTTTTGAGGAAAATGTGGCGGTCGATGATGGTGGTTGGACTTCTGACATGGAGCGGGAGCTGAGTAGGTTGGAGGCTCAAATAGAAGAAGAGAGGCTGGCAAGCTTTGACCCTTATGATGATGGATATGATTCAAACAATTCTCAGACTTGGGATCACCCAGACTACCGCTGAAGTGTGATGTTTAATTTAGCGTTGTTTGTAATGTTTTTATGTATTTTCGTTCAGTCTGCTTTTTAATAATATGGTGTTTGAATAAAATTCCTTGTGATCATACATTGGGTGAGAATTTATTCTGTTACGTTTAGATAAATTAATAATTACAAAAATCTGTGCGGGTAACCTACCCGTTTAACAAAAGAGTTTTGTTGATATAGGTTTTTACAAAAGGAAGAGGGTAGAGAAATTTCTTGAATTATCAGTTTTTGTGGATAGAAATTTAGTTTGGGGAGAAGTGAGTGCACATGGTATTTTCATCAGCTGGGAGGATCAATCGTTTAGTGACGTCAAGGTTTACCTAATGATCTTGGTAACGTTAGCATTTAGTCATATCGTTGCGTATCAATATTCGTGGTTTCTAGTGAGATTTAGGGGTTCGTGCCTATTAACTCAGAAATAATTAAACCTATTTATCTATATTTCGTTATTTACATAGAGAAGCGTCCCAAACTATGTAACTAAAGAAATATAAACTTATGGTTCAATGATTTACAATTTCTTGATTTGAATAAAAGGGCGTCCCAATCCATTCAAATTAAGACGTTGTAAATCATTTTAAGATTCTGACTTAACATCCATACTAATTGACAAAATAATTTATGCGCGGATTTTCCGAGAGTATGAAAAGAGTATGTCGTAAGCATCTATAAAGATGAGAGCGAGATAATTAAAGAGGATTTGCATAGTACTCAAAGTAGTTGGGGGAGCATATAAATATATATATTAATATACTGGAGTGTAGTTGTACCATAAACTATTTAAAGTCACATAATCGTCGGGCGAATGGAAATATGAAGACATGGTATTTGTAATAATCCCGATTAGTAAATGTAAGTCATTAGCATAATCATAACATGTAAGCATATATCAAGTTATATAAGTAAGAAATAATGAGAAGTAACTTTTCTACCAGATGTTGGAATGTAGGCACGGAGGGCATGAAGTGGTATTTTGTAAAAATGGTCCAGTTAAAGTGTAGTTATAGTCCAATGTTTAATAACATCTGGTTCTCTATAACCGTGGCTCTGAATACCAATCTGTAACACCCCCAAAAGTCGTTAATAACAGCGAAAGACTTAACATGTCAGCGGAAGACTTTCGGGGTATTACTTCGAGGATCTTTGTCACAATCATAGAAAACGACACAAAAGTGATGCTTTAAAGTTTAATTCATTTAAAATACCAATTATTCGAGACATCAAGATGTTTCATAATTTAAACAACAAGTTTATTTGAAATATGTCAAAATGTTTATTATGGTTCTTGTCATGCTTTTGCCCACTCCGTGCCATCCAGATCCGTCTTGTTTAGTTACCTGAGATAAACATGCTAAAGTCAACATAAAGTTGAGTGATATTCATAGGTTTGAGTTTAAGAGTTTGAATCACAAGTTAAGAATGTATTGTAATCACATACAATCAATATGTTAAAAAAAATCAATGTTCCTGTTATTGCCTTAAGCTCATGATACTCAACGATTAACAACCAATCATAAATGTGGATTATGATGGTAAGTAATAGGCCCCCAAAGATAGGTATTTGTCAATAACCTATTTATAAGAACAATAAAGTGCGCCTGGTGTTTTCTCCAACAACCAAACGAGGATTGTCAATCACTAATAGTACTATCCACAATTATTTACGTTCACCCTTCAAGTGATTAAGGTTCATGATCGAGGGACTTCTGACAATAGTAACTTAAGCAAATAACATTGGCCTGACGGTATTTCAATACCCGGTATAAAAGACTTGTGTTTGAGTTTTAAGCATGTATCTCCCCCACGGGAAAATAGTTAAAGAATGGGCTATGAACTCACCTTAGTAGTACAGTGGTATGGTAGTCTCAATAAAGCAAGGAAACGGCTTCACACAACACAACCTAAAAGATAATGCAAGTTTAGTTGATAGTCTAAATCTGGTTTTATCGCGAATACTTGTTATTTAGTTACGAACGAATCTCGTGTTTGTTTAAGTGCCTAAAGTTCAAAAACAAAGTTATATATACATATAACTCGTAAGTAAAATGATCGATGATTGATATAAAAATAGACGTATCGTTTTACAAGAAGTAAATAATGTATCGTTATATCGTTTAATTATAATTACGAATATATAACGTATATATAAGTTTATGTTTATATTAATTATATGTTTATATATGTAAAAGGTTAATATTATTTTTGTAAAATAATATTTACAGAAAATTTCTTTAAGTTTTACCAATTTACACTTTTAACCCTAACGATATATATTTTACACCGTTATTCCAAAATATATATAATTTACATTTTAGGTCAAAAAGTATCAATATTTACATTTCTCAACTCCAAGTTTTATTATTTACAGTTTCTACCCCCATAAATTCAATAATTACAGTTTTTACCACAAGTTTGCAATTTTACACTTTTAGTCCCTCGGTTTAAGAAATTTTGCAAAGTTAGTCCAAATTTCACCAAATTAAAAGTTTAACATTTTGACTTCTTAAATAAGCTCAGGACATTCCAATAAGCTTATTACAACAGCTTATTAGCTTATATTTCACTTATTTTCTAAATTGGGCCTTAACGAGAACAAGTCTTGGCCCGTTAACAAATTTTGGTCCATTGGATTATCGAGACTTTTGGGCCTGAGTTTGGGTCATATTTTATGTTATAAAAATGATGGTGACAAGCTGTTAGGACCAGCTTATCGAATAAGCTATTGGACAGCTTATCGGGCTAATAAGCCCAAACGTTATTTATAAAGAGTTTTTCAAAACATGTTTTTGGTCGATTGCTTTGACTCTAGAAAACATAGCATACGGGTTTATAAGGTCGAACAAAAAGTGGGTTTTGATTGTTAGCCATGTTGTCTATCATGTCGAACTTAAAAATATAGGTGTCATGTGTCGAAATAAATTTATACGAGGCCAAAGCTTATGATCAAATTTGTAACACAAAACTTATATAACTCAAAATATTCTCAGTGTTTCGACATGGGTCATGTAACCTTTAGGAACGTGTTATATTTATTACGTGTATGATAATATTAGTTCAAAATCATTATGTCACTTAATTTCTAGCATGGTTAAAATAGAGTACGATAGATAAAATGTATATGTTACGTTTTAATATTTCAAAATGAAGGGTCAAAGTAAATGTGCAAAAATCAATAATAAGGAAATGAAAATAGAAAAGTTTTGTGTTTTTCTCACCTCACCACGATTTGGTGGGGAATAAGGGTACGTATGGATCAATGGTACAATGGTTCTCCTAGCAAGGTTCACAACGAGCTATTTGGTTCCTCCTTGGATCACTTGTGCACCTCGTACTCCTCGCCAACTTCTTGTCCCAACTCGATGGCTACTCTTCACGTATGATAGTTATTTGGTACGTTTGTGTTTGTGAAAGGAACTGAGATTGCATGGTGAGGTTATATAGTGAGTTTGGAAGGTGAGGATAAGTCCAAAGGGTCACAAGTGTTTATGTGTTGGCTTGTTTCCAAGGTGTGGCACCTTTTCTATACTCAATCGCAAGTAAACAAACAAGAGAATGTGTCATATAATTCTCTGTTCATTCCTGGCACTCTACTGTACATTTGAGTCAGGTTATAAGTCATTGGGTGGCTTGTGAGGTGCTAGGGAAGTTTATGACACGTTTTTGTAAGTTTGGCAAAATGGTTTTTAAGGTTTACTTTGGCCAGATTTGGATGACTAAACGTGTGAGTTATGGAACGAGATTTGTCATTCCTAAATGTTTGTTGGGTCATAAATCAAGACATGTAAAAATAGTATGGTGTCGTGTGTAGAAATCACAAAATAACGAGGGGTCTCCTTGGCTTGGTCGCGACTGGCAATTGTGAAAACAAAAGAAATAAAACTAAAGGTGTGTTTGGGCTTATAGCCCTTTGGGCTTGTGGCTTGGTTTCGGCCCAGCAGAAAAAGAAGAAAAGGAAATGAAAGGGGTCCGGTTGGTTTGTTAAGTGGGTTTAAGTGGCCCAATGGGTCAACGGGGCCCACCTGGTGTGTTTTGAGAGTCGGGTTACGATCAAATAATATTAATGAGTGATCTCGGGAATTTTCGTAGGCTCCGGGAATATATAAATATTGTACCTTAAATATTTGAAACGTATATTATAAAAATATAAATGTTTAAAATATATATTCGCGATAATTAGACTATCTAGGTTGTGTGTAAGCAACGTTTCTAAGCAAAAGATAAATCACAATGTCGTAGTGGTTCACATAATATGTCATGCATAATAAAAAAAAAATTTGTTCTCCATAAAAATGGTTAATCTATGTTATGGTAACGTGTTAATCGTAGGAAAATTTTACGGGGTGTTATACTCGATAATGATCGTCACTTCAAACGTACCCAACAATCTCCCCCTAAGGGACGATCATTGAGATCTCTCTTTGATTGCATTTCCAACAATCTCCCCCTAAAGGGGTGATCATTTGAGATCTCTTTTGCGACTTGTGGGTTATGGGTCCACCAATAGAAATTACTGATCTTTTGACTTCTTAAATGCTTGTTGTTTTGAACTTTGAGTCTTTGTGTAATAGATTTGCTAGATTCTTTGTTCCAATCATGCTTTGTGATCTTCGTTCTTCGTTCTTGTTGTTGTGATCAAATGATGGTGTAATCTGCCTTTCGTCACTTTTGCGTCGGTGGTGGTTGTCCGCCATTCCAACATGCTCATACATCTTTGGACTTTGACTTTCACATGCACGTAGTTCCCTTTCTTTCACTTTGATCTTTAGTCTCTTTACTTTGTAGATTCTTCTTTTTGGCGTAGAATCTTTTGGTGAACTTTGCGTTGCTTAGATCATTGAGGGAGCTATCATTGACTTCAAGATGTGTGTATGAGCATGCGGAATCTATCGCCATGGAGGTGATGTGTAGCTGCAGGTAAACAGTTAGCAATAATCAACCGGTACTTACAGATAAGGAATTAGAGCTCATCAACAGCATAGTGTGCAGACTCCTTCTAATCCTTATCTAGGACGTTCTCATGTCAGATACTCCCGAAGGAGCTTACGAGACCTACTGAGTAGGTCAATGACTAAGTGAGTCGCTGGGGATCACTCCACGACTATAGACCGCTAAAGAACCACCGCGAACACTAAGCGTAACCCTTGTGGGGTTACCGAAGTGACCTGCTGTCAGGGCAGTTTGATGTTGACCCTGGCTGGAGTTTCCGTTCAATCATTGAGAAATACATGTGTAATTCTCTCATAAACGTTCTCGGCAGATTGCTAAGATCTGCGAAGGACTCGATAATTTACAGCTGGTGCCCATTGATGTAGAACACCAGTTGTAGAAATACTAAGTGTTCCTAAGAGATCTTTGTTGTATCTTATGGCTCTAGACTCGATAAGTGCTCACTTAGGTTTCCTATACGGAGACTAGGGAGGGGTCTCCTGCTTCAATATCAACTATCTCTAAGAGATAAGTCGATAGATTACACTGGTTCCCCGTGAGAATGAAACAAGCTCTTTTAAGAGAACTTGAGTGGCTAGAAGGTTAAGTGCAGTGCGTCACTGGGTCCATGACGGCTTTATCTTCAATACCGGCGTCGCCTTAGCAACAACCAGTAGCATACGAATTGAACCCGGTGTCTGCCCTAAGGTTGAATCACATGGAGGGCTATTTCTTTTCACCCTTTTCTTTACTTTTCTTTTTAATTCTTCAACTCCTTCTTTCCCCTTTCATTATTTTCTCCTTTTTTCGTATCATACCTAAGGACTTCTAATTCTAACTATTGGTGATGTCCTTGGGTAGATCCCTCCGGCTCTGGCGGATCATAGGACGGTTTTTCCTATCTTAATCACCTTATAACTCCATGATTATCCGACAATAGCCAAGAAACCTTTGAAAATCTCTCAAAGTGTTTGTGATTATTAAATATTTTTGTTTAACACTTTGAGAGTTTTGTGTATACTTATGAAGGGCTCCCCCTTCACATGTGCTCATAAGTATTTAATAAATTTGTACATGCGGGAGGAGCAAGCACTTTTAGAATTGATCTACTTTCAGTGAACAAGACGGATTCGAGACACGCTTACATCACTAGTTAGACTAGCTTGAAGTTATTACCCGGCCTGGTCAAGTCCACAGAAAGTTTCTCGAAACGGTACTTTCTACTAAGACAAATCCTTTTCGAGACACGCTTACGTGGCTAGTTAAAGAGTTCCATTGTCTGCTTTTAGGTGACAACTAGCTCTAGTAACTAACTTGATGTTATTACCCGTCGAGGACAAGTCTTTTCGATTACTAACTTTTGTGTTTCGTTAATTCCTGGGTCAATTCTGAGGCGAGCTCGCACGAGATTCAATCTTAAAGCATCCATTGTCATCCATATTTTAATCACTTTTACTTTTCTCCCCCTCAAAAATAGCATATAAGATGTTGTTTATGATGAACTTTTGATTAAAATATGCTTTTTGAGTCTTATGGGGAGATTCACCAAGAACTAATCATTTAGAACAAAGATCATTTCAAATACTCCCTCTCAATAAGTGAAATAACTTTTTGAGGTTTTGATTACGAGAGGGAATACTTTTCCTTTTGAGTAGAATTTAGAAAAAACTTTGAAAATTTGATTAATTCTACTCAAAAGTAAGAAGCTTTCGCTCCTTATGTAAGTATTGAGGCACTGAAGCGTACTTCAGGGTCCTTTAATATTAAAGAACGGGTTGTACACAGCTATATGTGCACAAGCAATTAAGCATGATTTTGACGGAACATTTTGTTTTGGAAATACTTCCCCTCAAAACAAGCATATGTTTTGACATTTTTAAACTTTGGAGCGAACTGGGGAGTAAAAATTTGAAAAATCTTGAGCAAAATTTTGAAAAGTTTTGAAAAACCTTTTGAAAAATTTTGAATAAATTTTGCTCAAGATTAAGAAGTTTTTGATAAGCTTTGCTTGAGAACTTCTTCTTGTTTTCAAGGATAAGTGCACGTCTGGTTTTAAAGAATGGTTTAGCAAGGCACTTTTCTTTCTTTGAAACCCGAGTTGTACACTGAAATGTGTGCACAAGTCGTAATGTTTAAGCCCTGGTTGTAAGCTGAAATACTTACAAGCCATTAGATTAGATTAGACAACAACCTTGGGAACCCATTTAAGCACGGCGCCAACGGGTTTACCAAATTTTGAAATCCATTTGTAAGTTGTGTCAATCTGATTTAAAGATATTGAATTCCAACGAGGATTGAAAACCGGTGTTTCATTTTGAAATAACACTCGTGGAATCAATGGAGATTTAAAACTCTTTTTCCGTTGAAAATTGTTTGAGAAACCCGGCGTTTCTCTTGGAGTTTTAAAATCTGAAGAAGAAGATTTCCATCTAGATTTGAACCTCATGGGTTCTCTTTGAAAATTTGTTTTTGTGATAAATGGAAACCTTTCGGTATTTGGAATGTTCAAAGCAGAGTCGTTCTTATGTTGTAGCGAAAGCAATTCTGATATTGAATATTTGAAAGATTTTGAACGACTTTGCTTTGGTTTCCACACTTGCTTTACCGGTGTAAAACGAGAGTGTGGAGTTTGAAAAACATGATTCTTTTCTTTTAAAGCATTTGGGGGTTTCGAAAAACTTTGTTTTGGTCTCCATACTTGCTTTACCGGTGTAAAACGAAAGTGTGGAGTTTGAAAAACATGATTCTTTTCTTTTGAAGCATTTGAATTTGAAAACATTTTAGAAGTAAATGTTTCGGAAAAACTTGGTCTCTTTGAAAACTTCCTTCCTTTTTGCAAAGAATAGGTTGTAAACTGAGAAACCTTTTTCGAAAATGGGTTTGAAGATTCACCCGTGTAAACCTTCTTCGAAACACTCACTTCTGGTGTTGAAACATTTGAAATTGGAGCTTTTCCCTTTGATCGGTTAAGAGTATCAAACTTTACTTTTAAAGCATTGTATGAGGTTCTCAAATCACTGTATTCTTTTTTAAGAGAAAGATGATCTTGGGATGCCAATTTTGATTCTAAAGAAGCAATTTGTTTCAAAAGTTAATCCTTTTCGGCTTTAGAATCATCCGTTTTACGAGCCAATTTCCATTCGAACTCAACATTCTCTTTTTCAAGTCTTTCAAAATAATTTTCAAATTTGGTTACTTTGTTGAAAAAGTTGGTTTTGGCATCCTCAAAATCATTTATTTGTTGAGCTAAAAGCGTTTCAAGCTCAACCACTTTCGTTTGAAGAACATGGTTTTCATTTTCAAAAAGATACATTTTCTCCCCCGTTTCCTTTTCAAAATCTGGAGTATTAGAATCGAACAGGGGTTTTGGGAAGGAAACTTTCGTGATTTGAAAATCAACATTTTTCTTTTTCATAGATTCAATCTTAAAGCATCCATTGTCATCCATATTTTAATCACTTTTACTTTTCTCCCCCTCAAAAATAGCATATAAGATGTTGTTTTTGATGAACTTTTGATTGAAATATGCTTCTTTTTTTTTATCATATTTCAGTTCCGAAGAATGCAGTAAAGGTACTCCAGGAAGGAAACCTTGCATCTGAGAGAATCTTGCATTGAATCTTAACTGATTCAAAATGTGCTAAACAATTTTCTGTAGAATTGATGGCTCTTTTCTCAACTTCAGTCATCTTTCTCTCTTGTGAACTTGATTGATACATTCTCTCTCCCCCGTGATTGTTGCGACGTAATCGAAATAATCAACCAAAAATGTCACACACAAGGTCGATAAAGTGATTTATGATTTTCCCTCCAAAATTTAATTTTAAAATTTTCTCTCCCAAAATTTTTAAAATCACTATGAAATACAATTTAAAGGTTGCAAGAAAAATTTGAGTTTCAAAAATTTTCCACCAAATTTTACCGAAAAATTTGAATTTTGACCTAAAAAATTTGAATTTTGGGCCAAAAATTTCACCATTAAACCAAAATTTGAATTTCGCGTAAAAATTGAAAGTTTAGTCTCATGTAAAAAATAAAATTTACTCAAATTTTCCCGCCAAAAAACTTTTTTTTTTTTTTAGAGAAAATACTAAACTGGTTTTGTAAGTGTGAAATGAAAGTGGATCTTGTAGACGATAAAGAAGTAATTGTGTTTCTCAAATGAATCTCTTGTTCGTAGTTCACGATTTCTCAATAACTAGCACGGTAGTAATGTCCACACGAAACCGATAATCTCAACCCAAAAAAGATACTCAATCTCGGAATATTGAAGCTCAAACCAACCCGTGATCTCAAAATTACTACAACTTCAATTTACCAAACACTACACCTTTATAAGAAACAAAATTCTTCCCTTGTTGTTAAATAACCCATGCAGTCCAAAACTGTGACACAACAAAATATAATTAGAACAAGGTCCAATCCAATTACTTCTTTAGCCCAAATCGAAAACCTATCTTGAGGTTACACTCAAACAGCCCAACAAACCTTAACCTAAATTTTCGGGTATATAATAACAGCCACTAATACACTTATACCCTAATATTACTCCCACTAAAAAATACGCAGTCAATCTCCTTTATCTCTCAATCACACAGAAACGTAGATCCAAGAAAGAAAAAAAAATAAAAAAATTCGTCCCCTTCTTTTGCTTAAAATCCGAATATCAAACAAGACTTTGATGATCACAAATCTCACAAATAAATCATAAGATTTGCCCCTTCTTTATCAAAAACAAACCGAAGATCAAACACCTTGATTTCTTGTATAAACCGAACACACTTTTTCCTTTTAGCCGAAGCTGATGAAGACCTTCTGTGGTTTCAAGATCTTACAAAAGAACTCAGGTAGCTTGTACGTCATAGAATTAGATTTTCTAAACCGAAAGAATGATGGATTGAAACAAAAGTTGTTTTAATTCTTTCTTTGATGTTTTCGGATATAAGCAAAGAAGCCTTGCTTCTCACGGATCTCTGATGAGTTTTCTTTCGTTAGATTGACCTTCAAGGTCAGATTCGTTTATGGGAAACACGAAAGATGGTCTGAGATTATTTGATTTTTGCTTTTAAGTTCAAGTAGCAGATATTGATTTGTAACAAGAGGAGGTGGGATGTAGGATAGAGTATGGTTGGAGTTGTTGTTGGTTGATCATGAGGTCTTATTACATCATGATGACGTGAGGTTGGTATACATCAGACGTAGGTGTGGCATGTTTGTTCTTGACGTGAAGTGATGTTATTAGGATTAGATTGGATTTGATGTTGGTTGTAAGTTTTGGTTTATAATTTTCTGGTCATCTCGTTCCTTCTACCTCTTCTATTTTGTTTTTGTTTTAAACTGTTTTGGACCAGTGAAGATTAAAGTCTGATGTCAAACGAGGTTGTTCTTAACTCGATAGATTTGAGAAAATTTGCACAGAGTCTCCTTACTCGAAGCATATAAAAGGAGAAAGCCCACACTCGATGGCTTTCATGATTAACTCCTAACTCGGAGAAGAAAGATTGATACTCGCCAAGTTAATGAATGTAACTCGCCAGGAAAAGGTTATAACTCGCCAAAAATGAGTTAACTCGATAAACTAATGATGCTAACTCGATAACACACATCTTTAACTCGATAACTATTACTTGTAACTCGATGAACTTCAAACTGTTGTCTAGAAAGAAACCCAGAAAAACGAGACTAAAAGTTACTTGCCTTTTTGACTTTTGACCATACTACTAAAAAACTAGTATAAAAGTAAAATACCAAACAGTGCAATACTAGTTTAACAGTAAAAAAAAATTAACTTCTAAAAAAATGAGATTTTGACAAGATGCGACAAGATTAGAACAAAAAAATGAGATTTTAAAACACCAAAAACTTCTAAATCATCTTCTAGCTCTGATACCAATTGTTAGGACCCAAGTTTTATATCATTTCACACATATGAGATCTAGAGAGAGAAAGAAGATAAGTTTTAGAGAGAGAGAGAGAAACAAGAGAGGAAATAAGAGAATTTCTTATTCCTAATGAGGCAACAACCATCCTCAAATGAGAGGTTTACAAGACTATTTATAGGCCATGTCTAGGGCAACTAACATCTTTCACATTATATCACTTATAGCCCTTAGACTTTGGCAAAACATGAAAACATTAATAAACTAGAATAAAACATATTAAATCTTTAACGCACAAACATAATATTATACCCTATTACACGACTCATTGACTCGATAATGATCGTCACTTCAAACGTACCCAACAGAGCTCATCAAGACCTTTCAATTGTAAGCCTTTTTCTTGAGTGAAGTGACCAAGGTCATCTTCAAAAGTACTCCTGATTTTTTATTCACGGCCTTCCTCCCCTTCTTTTCTCTTCACCAGATTTCCCCAAATGGTATAATCATCGTTTTGGTAAAAAGGCAAAAGGGAAGGGTCAGCATAGATGTCATCCCCTGATAAACACACATGTTCGGTCATGGGTTCTCCTCCGCATTCCTCTACCTCGTGCGGGCCCCCACAGTAGTCGCAGATTAAGTAAGGATTTGAAAGTTGTTTAGTTATTTGCGACCCAGCTAGATATTCCATTCTTTTGTGAATTTTTCTTAGCCGATCTGAGGGTGTTGATGTGATTTCAGACATGCTAGCAGTTGACTCAGGTTCATCCCAAGTGTCATCCTGGTCTTGAGCATATTCCTCAATCCTATTCCATCCTTCCTAGGCACTAAGATTGGCTAGTTTCCCTTTTTTAGAATTGTTGATTCCGTTCCGGTCGTTTGAGGAGACATTGTCGCAGAAGATTTGGACCAGAAGCCAGAGTTCGATGCCATGATGGGGAACTTGTCTTATTAAATCCTTGATTCTAATCCACGATTTATGGAGGGGTTCGTCCTTTCCTTTTCGAAAGCGGAGGATTCTATCCCTAAATACTGAGGTTTTCCCTGCTGGAAAAAACTTCTCATAAAACTTGGATATGAGTTGCTCCCATGTGAAAATAGACTCAGAGGGAAGTTTATCATACCACTCTTTGGCTTTTTCATAAAGAGTGAAAGGGAAGAATCGTAATCGGGACGTGTTTCTAGTAGCCCCATCCGTATGGAGGGTGTCTGTTGGATCGATATACTCTGATCAAACTACTTTGTAGCTTGTAAAGGTTTAACAATATTGAGTAAACTCAACACTATTAATATTGAAACACTGTTTTACTTTGTAAAGTATGCGGAATCTACTAACACAAAGCTTAAGAAGAACTTTTATATTAACCAAACTTTGAACCTGCTTTGTTATACAGATTCACTAACAATCCCTAACAATTAACTTTGATCGACTTCTAAACGTATCTAAGACTTGTAAAACTTATATCAACTAATACCTCTTAAGGCTCTTTATATAGATAACCTTAAGTTGGTTTACAACATGTAATCCTTGAACGACAAGTCATTATCCCTAACTAATTCTAGAATATTCGTTTAATATAACACATTAATCCTTATCTAATATTGCACATTAGTCCTTGTTTCCTTCGAAGTACTTTAAGCATTCTTCAATAACAGCAGTACTTTGACTTTATTCTTCATGCAGCAGTACTTTGACATCCAGAAGTACTTTGATATTTCATATCCCAACAATCCTCCCCTAACTTGAACTCTACTTGCTTGATTTCAAGTTTCTTTGTTATCTTCAATCTTCAAATCTTTAATTATGCAGTAAGATTGTTTCTTTATTCCTTTTCTTCTATCTGTCATCTGTCAAAGTACTCTTCATCAGCATCATATCTTCCATAGTATCTTCTCAGCAACTCAACAACATTTTGGTACAAAAATCATCAAATCTTTAAAAGTTTCATACTATTCTCATCACTTCCAGGTGTGTTAACTCCTGTGAGAGGTGAATCATTGAAAATTATGATTTTTAGCAAATCATCAGCTATCAACGGATTTGATATGTCTTTACCATGAGCCGTTTGCTATGGACTAGCCAACTTTTGATCACTTGGATGTATGGTGAGTTGATAACCTAGTTTTTGGTAAACTATCAACCATCAACGGATTTGATTATCACATCAGAGCCGTACCCTCATGATGAGTCAAACTCTTTCTTGTCTGTTAAACATGGTGAGTTGATTACCATTTGTTGTGTAGTATAAATACTAACACCATGTGTTGCTTTTCAAATCCTTTTTCCTTTTCTTTTAAACATCAAAACATTTTTATTTTTTTATTTTAAAGAACTTATACTGGTTTATATCAAACTACTTTGTAGCTTGTAAAGGTTTAACAATATTGAGTAAACTCAACACTATTAATATTGAAACACTGTTTTACTTTGTAAAGTATGCGGAATCTACTAACATAAAGCTTAAGAAGAACTTTTATATTAACCAAACTTTGAACCTGCTTTGTTATACAGATTCACTAACAATCCCTAACAATTAACTTTGATCGACTTCTAAACGTATCTAAGACTTGTAAAACTTATATCAACTAATACCTCTTAAGGCTCTTTATATAGATAACCTTAAGTCGGTTTACAACATGTAATCCTTGAACGACAAGTCATTATCCCTAACTAATTCTAGAATATTCGTTTAATATTACACATTAATCCTTATCTAATATTGCACATCAGTCCTTGTTTCCTTCGAAGTACTTTAAGCATTCTTCAATAACAGCAGTACTTTGACTTTATTCTTCAGCATTACTTTGACTTTATTCTTCATGCATCAGTACTTTGACATCCAGAAGTACTTTGATATTTCATATCCCAACAGTGTCTACTATTTTCAAGAAGTCCTTGATGTGTTGAATCGGGTCTTCATCATATAATCCGCAAAACATGCACACACTTTGGACAAGCCAAACATCGATCGCACGCAAGACCTCATCGGTGTGTTCGTTTGGGAAGACAATGGCATTTGAGAAGCCACGAGGATTTGGGGAGGAGTAGTCCTTAAGGCACTTAGGAATGGGAGTTTCAGGGGTACTCATATCATTGTTGGATTGGGAGCTCGGGGGTGTGAGGTGATTTTTTGAATTTTCTTCAGAAAGGGCCCCATCAAAATTGATGGCTATGCTGGATGGTTCGGATGTTGAGAGAGATCGTCTTAGCCTACGAATTTCCCTATCAGGTTCTGCATAGGGCAAAACAAGGTCTCTAGCGAAACTACGACTCCTAGTGACTCTAAGGTTAGAGAAATCGTCATTTGCCATGATGGCGGATGGTAGAGATTACGAACAAAGACACGAAGAAATAGATAGACTAAAGAAAACCTAAAAATAAAAATAAAATCTTACTAGAAAGGAATCTAGCAAGTAGACCTAATAAAAAGAAGTTCTAACCTAGACAATAACTATTCCCCAGGCTGCGGCGCCAAAAAGTTGATGCGTGGGAATTGCACCAGGCTTTACCTCTCGAGGGATCTCGAGAAGCTTACAACCCCCACCAGGCATTGTACCTGATCGTTGTAGTATAGTATAGTGACAAGTACCGGGAGATTAATCGTTCAACTCAGGAATAGTGTCGCTAGGATTAGAAAGTCTAGAGGTGAGGGATGATTCTTTTTGTATTTTTATATTTTTTTAAAAGCAATTAAAATCTCGGGTATTGGAAGAGTGGGCGGAATTAGTTGCTAGTCAACTAACCCAATAACTAAAGATGCAATTAAAATAAAATAACAAAAATATAAATAAATGTAATTAAACTAGTGGTGTGAACAATAAATGGGAAAATTGTGTTTACTTAGATTTCATTACTCCCTAGATATCTTTTACAGGTTGGTAGTTTGTTACAATTGCGTGGATGATGGGTTATATTCCTTAATGCCATTTGTGGGGTGGTGTACGTACTTCCCCAACTCTATAAGCTCCTACTTCACTCCTATGTCGAGCCTGCAAGAAGCTCCTAACATGGGATCATTAGAATTCGCGCATGCATTAAATACAACCATGAAAACCTAATACGCATTGGTTCATGCTTCTTAAGACGTTCAAGTAAGTTACCCTATGGAAGTCTGCCAGTTTTCTTAAGCCTAACATCGAAATCATTCATCCGTAACAACTATAAACAAGCAATCAACCCATAATCAACATCTAGGTTTCACTACATCTAAGAAAACACACAATAGATCTAGCCTAGCATGTTAAAATCAAGACAAGCATAAGATATATCCAAACACCACATAGACATATTGAATGAATTGAAAGGATACTTATCTTAATTGAACATGAAAGGTTTCAAAGGGTAAAAACCCTTGAAAGTACTGATAAAATCATGCTAGGGTTTCTCCAAGTTATCCCTCTAATTTTCGTCCCTTCATGAATGAAAATTACAAAACTATATATATATTTTCCAACATGACGGCGTCAAGAAGAAAAGTCTGATGCCGTCAACTCACCGCCCATAGTAATATCAGATTGCCTAGATCCAGATCTGACGCCGTCAAGTGCAAATTATCTCTGGGCCGTCACGTGTAATGGGACCATGACGGCCTATGGTGACGCTGTCATGCCCCAAGTGTAAAAACTCTCTGGATCTTCACGGACTCTATCCACTTCACCTCTTGTTTTACTTTTGACGTCGTCATGTACAATTTGGTGACGCCGTTAGGTACTGTTCCCAGCAAGGAAAATTAAGACTTTGCCGTTTTTTTCACTTTTATGCTCCAAAAACGTCCAAAATGCTTCCTTTTCCAGAACTCACTCCAAAAGTACCTAAAATCACAAAAGGAACGATTTAGGGCAATATTTGATCAAATAAATTCAATTTCGGGCTTAAATCACCCCTTAAAAACGGATCATTTTTCGCCTCATCAACTTGATACGTGGGAATCGCGCCCTCGCAACAGGTTTTACCTCTCAAGGGATCTCGAGAAGCTTACAACCCCCACCAGGCATTATACCTGATCGTTGTAGTATAGTATAGTGACAAGTACCGGGGGATTGATCGTTCAACTCAGGAATAGTGTCGCTAGGATTAGAAAGCCTACTAAACTAGGCCTGGAGGTGAGGGATGATTCTTTTTGTATTTTTATATTTTATGAAAACATGTAAAATCTCAGGTTTTGAAGGAGTAGGCGGAATTAGTTGTTAGTCAACTAACCCAATTAACTACAGATGCAATCAAAATAAAATAAAAGAAATGAAAATAAAACTATTATACTAATGTGGTGGGAACAATAATGAGGAAAGTTGTGTTTACTTAGATTTCATTACTCCCTAGATATCTTTTACAAGTTGATTAGCTTGTTACAATTGCATGGATGACGGGTCATATTCCTTAATACTAGTCGTAGGGCCGTGTACAATATTCCCAAACTCTATAAGATCATACTTCACTCCTATCTCGAGCCGTTAGAAGCTCCTAACATGGGATCATTAGAATTCTCTTACGCATTAAATACAACCAAAAATCATAGTACACCTCTGATCATGTTTCTTAAGACGTTCAAGCAAGTTACCAATGGAAGTCTGCCAGTTTTCTTAAGCCTAACATCGAATACAATCATCCGTAACAATTATAAACAAACAATCAACCCATAATCAACATCTAGGTTTCACTACATCTAAGCAAACACAATAAAGATCTAGCCTAGCATGTTAAATAGAGGACAAGCGTAAGATATAATCACATAACACATAGACATATTGAATGATTTGAATGAATACTTATCTTCAATTGAACATGGAAGAATCAAGGGGTTGAAACCCTTGAAAAGCTGTAAAAATTCGTCTAGGGTTTATTCCCTCAAAGTTGCACCCTAAAGAATGAAATTTGGAAAACTATATATAGAGTTTACTTCTTGACGGCGTCATGTATTAGCTCGTGACGCCGTTAACTAGCTGCCATGATAAAATTCGTATTGCCTAGATCCATTTGTGACGCTGATGAGGCGAAAAATGATCCGTTTTTAGGGGGTCATTTAAGCCCGTAATTGAATTTATTTAATCAAATATTGCCCTAAATCGTTCCTTTTGTGATTTAGGTACTTTGGGAGTGAAATCTGGAAAAGGAAGCAATTCGGACGTTTTTGGAGCATAAAAGTGAAGAAAACGCCAAAGACTTAATTTTCCATGCTGGGAACAGTATGTGACGGCGTCAAGAAGACTTTCCTGACGGCGTCAAGAGTAAAGACCATGACGACGCAGTACAGAAATGAAGGCGTCACAAAGTAGAGCGTCAAGAGTTAAATGTGTGACGGCCTGCAATAGTGGACTACATGACGGCGTCAAATGTAGATCAAGGCAGTCCGAGGATTATTTTGGCGGCGAGATGACGGCGTCACCCATTTGTTCTTGACGCCGTCAGCCTCTAATATCTATATATAGTTTTCTAATTTTCATTCATTGAGAGGGACAAGTTTAGAGAAACCCTAAGGCCGAACCTTGTACGAAATTTACAGCTTTTCAAGGGTTTTTAACCCTTGTAACCTTACATGTGTGATTGAGATAAGTATTTTCTTAATTCAATCAATATGTCTATGTGTTGGTTGTCTATATCTTGTGCTTGTCTTGATTCCACCATGTTAGGCTAGATTTATCTTGTGTTTGCTTAGATCTAATGAAACCTAGATGTTGATTACGTGTTGATTACTTGTTTATGGTTGTATTGGATGAATGATTTCAATGTTAGGCTTAAGAAAACTGGCAGATCTCCAATTGGTAACATGCTTGAACGTCTTAGAAAACATGAACCGATGTGTACTAGGTTTTATTGGTTGTATTTAATGCATGAGTAAATTCTAATGATCCCATGTTAGGAGCTTCTTGCAGGCTCGACATAGGAGTGAAGTAGGCACTCATAGGATTGGGGAAGTAAGTACGCCACCCCATGAATGGTATTAAGGAATACAATCCGTCATCCACGCAACTATAACAAGTAATTAAGGTGTAAAAGATATCTAGGGAGTAGTGAAATCTAAGTAAACACATTTCTCCACTTATTGCTCTCAACCTTAGTTTAAATTAGTTTTATTTTCATTTTAGTATTTTATTTTGATTGCATCTTAGTATTGGGTTAGTTGACTAGCAACTAATTCCGCCCAAATCCTTCAAACCCGAGATATTTACTTGCTTTCTAAAAAATATAAAAATACAAAAAAGAATCATCTCTCATCTCTAGAACTAGTATTTAGGTTTTCTAATCCTAGCGACACTATTCATAGCTGAACGATCAATCCCCTGGTACTTGTCATTATACTATACTACATCGATCAGGTACACTGCCTGGTGGGGGTTGTAAGCTTCTCGAGATCCCTTGAGAGGTAAAGCCTGGTGCAATCCCTACGCATCAAGTTTTTGGCGCCATTGCTGGGGAATAGTTATTGTTTAGGTTAGAATATCTTTTTATTAGGTCTACTTGGTAGATTCCGTTCTAGTAAGATTTTATTTTTATTTTAGGTTCTCTTTAGTCTATCTTTTTCTTCGTGCTTTTGTTAGTAAATTAAATTCATTGACTATTCCGTTGACCATTATGGAAAACGCGAATCCATCCCTTTCCCCTAGAGAAGTGGCTGTGTTACGTGAACAAATTGAGAGTGAGATTAGGGAACTTAGGGAGCTTAATAGGTTGATCAAGGTTGAGCTCGACCATGCATTTAGTGATCTAGCGACCACCTTGTATTCAAATGAGGACCTAGGGCCTAATGATTTTGTAAATGTTGTTGAGGAACTAGAAGAAGGGGAAATAGATCCGAAGCTAAATGATTACTTTAATCTATACCCCACTAAGGAGGAGATTGCATATTATAATAATCTTATTGATGACCCTCGATCTCCTTTTACTAGAATCGAACCTAAGATAAAGAGAGGCGATCCTAAGAATGCTAAGATACCATGTATGATTGGGTATAGACACGTTGACAATACTTACATTGATTTTAAATCCCCAATCAACATCATGTCCTCAAGTGTTTATAATGATGTAGTGAAAACAAGACTTGAACCTAGAAGAGATCCCAAATACCCCGGTGGATTTTGCAACTTTGTCGGGAGAGTTAAAGGTCTACATGTCTTTGTTGGGAATTTCACTTTTGTCACCGACTTTATGATTATGGAAGATCTTGCTAATGTTATTGATTATCGATTGTCCAATGTTGTGTTTGGTAAACCGTTTGTTGAGGAGTCCAAGTTAGAATATGATGAGATAGAAGGGACAATCCGATTTGCAAGTAACACCGATAGGATTACTTATAGGATGCCTAATAGAATGAAGGAATTTCGCTTTATATCCCGACTTGACAAGGATAACATTGGTGCTTTTGAGGACATCAATAAAGAGGATAAGAAAAAGGGCATGGATTATGTATGGGGAAAGAGGAGTCTTTTCTACAAAGATTACTTGACTCTAGGACCAAAGTTTAAAGTCGATAAGGAATTTGCCCATAGGATTATAGGAGCGATTGAGAAAAAGGTGATTGGTTTCTACAAAGAACATTTACAATCAGAAGGTGAAACCAACGATGAAGTCACGTAGTAACCCATGACCTTGAGTCTAGCTACAAGACTCGTAAATAAAGAAAAGCGCTTCTTGGGAGGCAACCCATGTTTTGTGTGATTTTTATTTTGTTTGTTTTTTATTTGCTTCCGTATGCATGCTTTATTTTTATTGTTGGTAGATCATGTTTCTAAATTAAAAAGTGGAAATACTTTACTTTGTTGTTTTGGCATACTCTTAACTTCACCTAAAGGTATTTTTGCAAAAGATAAGTGTAAGGGGAAACCCCAAATATGTTTTTAAGAAATAAACCAATCATGATTCTCCACAATATTAAATGAACATGTATATTCGTATTTGTTAGAGTTAAATGCTTGTATCGAGTCATAATGAAGTTTTGCAGGATTTTCCAGGAAGTAGGACCAAGTTTTTCCAGAAATTTTTCGGAAACTTAACATAAGAATTTCAGCAGGTCACTTCTGACGGCGTCATGAGCTTGCTCTTGACGGCGTCACGGGTAAAAATCTGGAAATTTTACCGGTTTTGTTTTTCTAACGGATTCTTAAAGTTTTTGCTGAATTATTAAGTTTTATAATCTCCAGGAAATCTGCAAACTTCATTCCACAAGCATTATGTTTTACTTTGCTTTCTAGGATTTAGTAACTTACGTAGATTGCCGCCGATTTTATGCGAGGTTGCCTTGTCTGTTTTCTCAGGATTTACAGGTTATGTATGACAAGAAGATGATTATTTTTCTGGAAGGGAAGCTTTGACTGTTCATTTTCTTGGAGGAAGATTCAACCTGGCCACCCTATTATCCATACCGAGCGAATCAGGGGAGTATTTGATTTCATTCTTTTTACCTTTTCACTTTTACATTCTTTACTTGAACATTGGGGACAATGTTCATCCTAAGTGTAAGGGGAGGGTAAAATGATGATACCTTACATATACACTTTAGCTTGAGTTTGTTTGTTTAATGGTAGATGTGTAATAAAACTATGAGAAATACTTGTTAGTGCAATTTTAGCGCCAAATTTAAATTTTTTTTACAACATTTAGGAGTGAAACTTTAGCTATAGCAAGCGTCTCATGGATAGGAGATTGTATGACTAGCACATAACCGTACTTTCAGAAAAATTTTCTACCCAAATATGTGAGGTTCGCCTTTAGATTTGATAGGAAAAGCATTTACTATTAGTGCTTATGAGTGTACCGGTAGCATTTAGATTCTAGAACTTGCGTTAGTGATGCATCCTGAGACCGCTAGTAAGACTACATTCGTGTAGTAGGATTTACTACATGATAAGAGGCATTAGGGTCACCCTTGTGTTAAAACCGGGTTATAATTACTTGACCATTTAAGTCATATTACTTGGCTAGTTAAGTCAACTAATTTTTCCCACACCTTAGCGTTGTACTCATTTTTAGTACACGAAACCCCTAGTACACCCCTCCGAGCCGATCTTTTCGTTTCTAACTTTAAGCATTTTACTTAAAGGAAGAATTTGTTACACCCCACTTAAATGTACACCCAAATCGCCTTAGCCTTCCGTGTATGCGCTCATTTTTAGTGCATTATTGTTATATGTTAAACCCTAAGTTAACTATCTAATTGATTACATGGTTGCTAAGTCGAGTCATATCCTTGTACATATTGTTTTGGGACGATTGGGACTCATGGGTAAAGTACTTATTTTATGGAGTAATGGGGAAGAACATCATATATTACCCCCATATGTGCGTTAATCTTAAAAGTACTCCAAGTGTTTTGATTTTCTTAATTCGAGTCATTAGATTAGTTTATTGTAAAGTATGTAAAAATTCAAGTGTAAGGGGAATTTTCATTCCCTATGATGTATTATTTTGGATGGTAGGGTAAGAGTGTATGCAAAAAAAAAAAAAAAAAAAAAAAGAAAAAAAAAAAAAAAAAAAAAGAGAGAAAAAACATACGGACTACCATCCCTTTTCATTCTATGTTTATTTTATGTTTTTGGTTATTTTTCATTTATTAGCTTAAGTCGAGTCTAGTCTTGGCTTAGCAACGCCACATTGTACATGTAATTAACCAAGATTGTTAACTCGCCACCAGTAAAGACTGCCTATATCCAACAAAACCATGTATTTCATATCCCTACACCTAACATTATAACCCTTTTAAAAGACCTCTTTGATAGTTTATCCTAGGTACTTACGCCATGTGGTGGAGGTTTGATCCTTTCCCAAGCCTATGGTATCTATTTTGCTATGATAGGTAGTGAGAGATATCTTCCGTTTCCATATTGTAATTTATACTTTATTACACCCGAGAGATGTGAGTATCTAAACACTATTTGTGAGGTGCTAGTGTATGACCTTCGTGCTTGTCTTTGGTCTTTAGTGGAACGATTATTTGTTGTAATTACTTTTATATTAGTGTTAAATGACCCCTAACTTGTATTTTGACTAGAATAAAAGCGCATTTGCTTGAGGACAAGCAAATCTCAAGTGTAAGGGTATATGATGAGGCGAAAAATGATCCGTTTTTAGGGGGTCATTTAAGCCCGGAATTGAATTTATTTGATCAAATATTGCCCTAAATCGTTCCTTTTGTGATTTTAGGTACTTTGGGAGTGAAATCTGGAAAAGGAAGCAATTCGGACGTTTTTGGAGCATAGAAGTGAAGAAAACGCCAAAGACTTAATTTTCCATGCTTGGAACAGTATGTGACGGCGTCAAGAAGACTTTCCTGACGGCGTCAAGAGTAAAGACCATGACGACCCAGTACAGAAATGAAGGCGTAACAAAGTAGAGCGTCAAGAGTTAAATGTGTGACTGCCTGCAATAGTGGACTACATGACGGCGTCAAATGTAGATCAAGGCAGTCCGAGGATTATTTTGGTGGCGAGATGACGGCGTCACCCATTTGTTCTTGACGCCGTCAGCCTCTAATATCTATATATAGTTTTCTAATTTTCATTCATTGAGAGGGACAAGTTTGGAGAAACCCTAAGGCCGAACCATGTACGAATTTTACAGCTTTTCAAGGGTTTTCAACCCTTGAAACCTTACATGTGTTATTGAGATAAGTATTTTCTTAATCCAATCAATATGTCTATGTGTTGGTTGTCTATATCTTGTGCTTGTCGTGATTCCACCATGTTAGGCTAGATTTATCTTGTGTTTGCTTAGATCTAATGAAACCTAGATGTTGATTATGTGTTGATTACTTGCTTATGGTTGTATTGGATGAATGATTTCAATGTTAGGCTTAAGAAAACTGGCAGATCTCCAATTGGTAATATGCTTGAACGTCTTAGGAAACATGAACCGATGTGTACTAGGTTTTATTGGTTGTATTTAATACATGAGTAAATTCTAATGATCCCATGTTAGGAGCTTCTTGCAGGCTCGACATAGGAGTGAAGTAGGCACTCATAGGATTGGGGAAGTAAGTATGCCACCCCATGAATGGTATTAAGGAATACAATCCGTCATCCACGCAACTATAACAAGTAATTAACGTGTAAAAGATATCTAGGGAGTAGTGAAATCTAAGTAAACACATTTCTCCACTTATTGCTCACAACCTTAGTTTAAATTAGTTTTATTTTTATTTTAGTATTTTATTTTGATTGCATCTTAGTATTGGGTTAGTTGACTAGCAACTAATTCTGCCCAAATCCTTCAAACCCGAGATATTTACTTGCTTTCTAAAAAATATAAAAATACAAAAAAGAATCATCCCTCATCTCTAGAACTAGTATTTAGGTTTTCTAATCCTAGCGACACTATTCCTAGCTGAACGATCAATCCCCCGGTACTTGTCATTATACTATACTACATCGATCAGGTACACTTCCTGGTGGGGGTTGTAAGCTTCTCGAGATCCCTCGAGAGGTAAAGCCTGGTGCAATCCCTACGCATCAGACGCCGTCATGTAGAAAATCACTCTGGGCCGTCACGTGTAATTGGACCCTGACGGCCTTGGTGATGCCGTCAGGTACTGTTCCAGCAAGGAATTTTGAGACTTTGCCGTTTTCTTCACTTTCATACTCCAAAAACGTCCAAAATGCTTCTTTTTCCAGATTTCTCTCCAAAAGTACCTTAAATGACAAAAGGAACGATTTAGGGCAATAATTGATCAAATAATCTCGAATTCGGGCTTAAATGACCCCTTAAAAGCGCTACACTTTTCGCCCCATCATCACCAACATCTAATTTAGACCTACCAACGGATACGGAAGTGGGTGGAAGAGGGGATGACCAGGCAACACCCTTTTTTCTTTTCCTTTTCAACAAAGGACGGGCAGAAGACTCAACGACCTTAGTAGCAACTAATGTCAAAGGAATAGAAGACCTGGAAAAATCATCAACCTTAACATCAAAAGTACCCGAAAAAGATGAAGAGTCAAAAGAAATAACAAACCTCTCCGCAGGGTAGCACAGTACGAAGGAGAGAGTCAATCGAATCATCAAGATGGGCACCAACTTCTTGTTTTGAAACAAAAGATCCCGAAGGCACAGGAAGTAATGACCTAAGCAAATGACGTGAACCTTGAAAGTAAGAAGACATCACACTTTTAACAGCGGCCCTAGACTTACCAGAGGTAGTAGGATGATTCAAAAGACCATGATCGGCCTTAGCTTCTTGGGTGGAAGAGTCGGGGCACTAGGCTTCACCGTCTGCTTCCGCTTCTTGGAAATAACAAAACGCCGTGAAGGGGTACACCCAGCACGACTATCATTTTGGTCACCATGACCACCTTCATAGGCAATACTTGGCCATGCGCCATCACCTCTGCCATCATGGGCCCCTGGACCATCTTTCGCATGATCATGTGAAGGTGGAGAAAATGGAACAACACGGTCACGAGTCACATCAAGGAGCCTCGGCTCACCCTCTGCCAACTGCCTCGCCTCAACATCTACCTCACTCGAGTCAACATGAGTGATAAAGGCGTGCGCACTAATATCTGAAAAACAGAAAAATAATATAAAAAAAGAAAAGGAAGCGAGAGATGATGACATTAAAAGTATAGCACACAAACCTCCTCCATGGAGACGGAATACTGGGTACTCATCCTCTTTAAACGGGTAAGCACGGCTTAGGCCAACATAACAAAGGAAAGCTTTCGGATATCTACGGAGCAGAGCAGGCCCCTCAGTAACAGTCCTATATTCTTCCGCACTATACTCATTAGGGTTAGGACTAGAGTTCGCCTCGACACCATCAACTGAGCACCAAGGAAAATTAACAGGACAAGTGATTGAGCCTAAACGGTTAGTCCAAATCAACCAAGTGAATGGTCAACTAAGTCAAACGGATTGGTCCAATACTCCGGTGAGTACAATGTTTCCTCGGGTCGTTATGTCCTAGCGAGGTGTGATGGTATTAAAACGGGTTTGTGATCGGGTAAATTTGGACAGGAAAGGGTTTATGAGTTTGTAAACTAAGGAATATAAAAGGAAATAGCTTAAATAAGCTATATTAACAAAAACGTGAAATCAGAAAACCCAGAAACGTATTTAAAATAAAAACGTGTACGTTTGATTTAAATTTAAGTAAACGTACGAAATAAAAAGTGAGTTTTAAGAAATAAAAGCCCTACGGCTATGAAAATTATATTTTTACGATCCTAATGATAAAAGAAATTTTTAGAGAAAAGAAAATTAATTTTTACACTATTTAATTATTTATTATTAATATATTACTATTTTTAACTATTTAAAAATATATTAAATTACAAGAAAATAGGAAATTAACCTAGAAAAATGAAAATTTGATTTGGAAAAATCTAAAATATTATAAAACTGAAAATATATTTTTTCTACTTTTTAAATAATTATTATTAATTAAAATCTAATTATTAATTAATTTAAACTAATTAAAATTAAGAAAAATAGCAAATGAACAGTGAAAAATATGAAACTTTTTCTAAATTTATTTAATAACTACAGGAACCTAAAAAAATTCTAAAAATGAGATTTGCTTTTTGAAAAAGCTGAAAATAAGCTAAAAAGCTTAAATAGAAGCTATCACTTTATTAAATTTTGTCTTTTCTGGGATTTTTTTTCCAAAACTCTTTAAATACACAAAATAACAAACTTTAATCAAGGTGACTTGGCTGAAGCTTAAAAATAAGCACTTTGGAAACCAAAGTGCTTAACAGTTGGGGTGTTAAGGCTTACTAGGACTTGTGATGTGTAAAAGCTACTCAATCTGCTTATACAAAGGTGCCACAAGGATAATTTAAGCTACAATAGATTACATGAACTTGAATTAAGCAAAAACAAAGGAATAAGCAAATTAAATAAGCCAAAAACTAGAAATAAGTAAAAGGCCAAACTGCCAAAGTGACTGGCCACAATGGCAAACCTGCAGACCAATGTGGGGTCTACAGGGGTGAACAAGGGCCAAAGGAGAAACTTGATATGGAGAGCTAGGGTTGAGGGCTTCCACATAAACCAAGTTTCAGGACCTTGGGCCCACTAATAAGACCTAGGGGAGGGCTTGAACTTGGGTGAGTGAGACTGAGTACTGTGGTGCAGGGCATGCACCTACCTTGCAACCTAAATTAAGCTAGCAAATAAGCCAGCAAGAAAAATGCTAAAAATAAGATGTTGGTTGATTCCTAAAGTTTAGCTGGGCTAGATTATCCTCCAAAAATATCAAGACCAAAACCTAAACACAAAATTCACAAAAATTCTTGGAAAATCGGATTTTCTGCTAAGCTATCACATTTGACTTTTGAGATTAAACACCTAAATTGACTTTGTTGAACTTTGGACTTGATTTACTGAATGATTATGTTATAAGAGGCTATTATAAGACAGAAATAAGCTAAGTTTCCTAATTATGAGCTAATATGTGTGATTATGGGTCCTAATGACCCAACAGTAAACTAATATGAGAGGTTCAAGGTGAATTTTGACTTTAAACTATAAACCACAAATTTATGAGTAACTTGTTTTAATAGAACCTAATGTGCATACAGGAAACAACAAACAACAAGTGAAACACCCTGAGGTGTTATGAATCACCTTGATCCAAACAGTCCCTTAAGTAACATGATATGGAATTTTATGAAGCAAGAAGATGATTTGAGCTACTAAACTGATGTACAACAATCTCAAATGATATAATAAGCCAAGACAAACACAAAAACACTAAAATCAATTGAAATAACCAAGGCTACAGTAATATGCAATAAGATGAGATAAAGCTTACAATTAGCATCCACACTGACATCAAGGTACACAGGGCAAATACACCTGTCTTATAGCTTTCAAATAAGCTTCTAACCCAAGAGTAAAATTTAAAGAGTAAAATTTAAAACTAAATTTAAACTAAATGTTGATACTAAAACTATTCTACACTATTGCTACCTAACTAACTTTCTTTCTTTCTTTTTTCTTCACCTTTATAGGACTTGGGGAGTTCTTGAGACTTTCCCACTTGTTTGTGGACCCTTGGATTAGTTTGATTTGATCCCAACCATCAAACATGGTTTTGGCAGGAAAAATGGAAAAGTCAGTTGGGGTAGTTTGGGTTGGCAGGTGGGACATTAAATGGGGTTGGTTTATTAATTGGAGGACGGGGACAATAGTGGGGGAAGGTGAGGGAAAAGTGGAGAGGAGGGGGAGGAGACAGGATTGCAGGTTTTGGGGGGAAACGTAGGGGATGAACAGTGTTGGTGGTGTTTTGACCTGGGCGTTGACCCTTTTGACCGGATGGTTTTATTAGAAAGGGAATTGGGCTTGGGGTGGTAATGGGCTAGTGGTATTTTGGGTTTGTTTGTTTATTTAAGCTTAAAACCACAAGGACCATTCATGTAATTCCTGAAAAACCCATGGACTGAAAATGTAATTTCCCTAAAGTAGTTATAAGGGTAATTCTTGCCAAGTACCAATAACCCAAGGATAAAAATTGCAATTTTTTCAATTTTGGTCCTTCAAGGACTAAAACTGCTAAATGTTGAAACTTGAGGGACCAAATTGCAATTTTTTCAAACTTTCATTCCAAGGACTAAACTTGACAGCTTGTGACTTTCCAAGGACCAAAGTTGACTTTTCCTCCAAAATATTCTACCAGGGACCATTTCTGCCATTTTCTGAAAGTTCAGGGACTGCTTCTGCCAATTATGCAAACTTTGCTCATTTTTCGTCTGTTTTCAATCCTTTTGTACCTGAAACACATAAAAACACAATCCAATGATATTTGCAGTATAATTGGGTATATTTGGGTGTTTTCAGTATTTTTACAGTCAAATATGGGAACAAAATGATGAGTATTTGCACACTTATCAATCCCCCACACTTAACTATTGCTAGTCCCTAGCAATCCAATCATGTGAAGTAATGAAAGAATATCAAGTATACCTCGTTTTGACTTTTTATTCAACTGTGAGACATTTAAACTAAAACAAAAGTAAACAAAATGCTCGATTTTTCAAAAATGGTATTATGGAACGGGATTCACGCAAACTGGGTGTCTCTAGGGAATTGTAATCGTCACTTTCTTTTTATACTCCCAACTAAGTTCAAAAACACTTGCGCAAATGTTTTTGTAAAATGCTAACACTACTTATACTAATAATATGTGTAAGTCGAGACTTAACTTTTTACTCCTGCAATTTATAAAGTTTAGGCGCGTGTGCTTATTTTCAAAAATTTGACCACCAAAAATCAGAGCTCATTATGGTTGTCATTTATTCAAGCTCAATCCTAACTCACAGGGAACCTCAAAAATTCAAGAACCGAAAATGGCCTTTTTCATGTAGCGGCTTTCTTCTCGGCACATCCCAACCAGTTGGTTTAGGTGACCAGGCTTTTGACACCTCACAGAGAATTGTACCGGAATTGGCGGGATTTTGAATCAAAGATTTTTGATATTCCACGGCACATTAAAATCAAAACTTAAATAGATAACAACAAACGATAATTTAGAGATTAAAGATTCAAAGGTGAGATCACTCCATGTTGCGACTTTCTTCTCAGCTTGTCCTTTTAGCCGAGGCTTAAGAGGCTAGGTTTTTACACCCTCGAGAATAGTATCGGAGCTTTCGAGGTCTTTTGTTGACATAAATAATGCCTAAAAACATTATTAACATATTATCAATATCTCTATGTTTTGATTATTACAAAACATAAACTCATTGAACTAAAATCTATGACATAAACAAGTATTTAGTGATTAATATTCTCTTTACTTCTAAATCACTTAAGATATGAATAAACAAAGTGTTTATTGCAATCTATGATCAAAGGAAAATTTTTCTAAAACACTAGAACTTTTATAAAATGTCATAAACACTTAATATCTTTTATAAAACATTTTTGGAATTAAAAGAATATGTTTAAATCACTATAAATATTTGATTTCAAATTTCCAACCAAAAATGGAAAACTTTATCCAGAAAAACCTTCCCCACAAAAGGACAAGTATTTCCAACGTTCTGAAGGGGCGGCCCCCTTAATCATTAAAGGGACCGGCCCCTAATTAAGGGGACCGGCCACGCTCCAGAACAGTATTTTTGCTCCCTATAAATACTAGTTCATTTCACAGATTTTTCTCACCTTTTGCACTCCTAAACTTTCTGTTCTAGATCTAAATTTCTATTCTATTAATCCTTTGATCATACATTCATAAATTTTTGTTTCAAAGTGATGTAAACATCATCCTCTCAAGTGCAAGAGAAGAATACTTCTATCCCTCAAGACAAGAAATATTACAACTTGTTGTGATCTCCACATCCAAGTTGTTAGAGCATCATTAATTGTATCTATCTCTTTGTGTATTTAGTTGTGAATATTTGATAGAAGATAGCTTAGCTAGGTATATAGATAGTGTGATTGGTTAGTAGTTTGTTGTGAAGGAGAAGAGTTAGGAAGTAGATTGTAGTGAAGAAGATTGGTGTGAAGTAGATAGGTGTAAAGTAGTAAGTTGTGAAGTAGATTGGTGTGAAGAAGTTGTATAGAAGTTGTGATCAAGTGGTGACGAAGTTGTGGTGTGTACATTGGTGTGTAAGGTTTTCTCCGCCATAAGGGAGCTTGTTGACATAGTGAAGAAAACTCTCGAGTTAGGTGCTCGGGGAGTGGAGTAGGGCAAGGAAGGTGTCCTTGTAGCCGAACCACTATAAATCTCTTGTCTCGCGGTTCGATCTTTCCATCTTTCATTTATTTCTTTACTTACATTATTATTGCTATATCGTACATATTTATTGTTGTTTATATTGTGCAAGACTTGAGATCACATATTATCGAATCTAAATTATTGAAAAACAAAATGATGATTTGAAAAAGAAACTAGCTAAAAATAATGAAGCTAAAATGGTAATTTATAATGCGTTACCACGTAAAGAATATGAAAGAATTTTTATGTGTAAAACCGCCAAAGAAATTTAGGAATCACTACTTATTACTCACCAAGGTAATAGTCAAGTCAAAGATAATAAAATAGATCTTCTTGTACAACAATATGAACAATTTACGATTCCGGAAGAGGAATCAATTGATAATGCTTTTGCTAAATTTAACACTATTATCACAAGTTTAAAAGCACTTGATGAGACATTTTCTAGTAAAAATTGTGTTAGGAAATTTCTTAGGGCATTGCATCCAAAATGGCGAGCTAAGGTCACGGCAATTGAAGAATCAAAGAATTTGATGGCGTTATCACTTGATGAACTTATTGGCAACTTGAAGGTCCATGAAGAAATTATAAGAAGAGATTCAGAAATGGTCAAAGTCAAGAAAGAACAAACCAAATCCATTGCTCTAAAATCCAAAAAGGAACCCAGTGACGATGATGACTCAAGTGACGAGAGTGAAGACGAAGAATATGCAATGGCCATAAGAGAATTCAAGAAATTCTTCAAAAGACGAGGAAGATTCACTAGATCTCCACGAGACGAAAGAAAACAGTTCCAAAGAAATAGAAGTGATAACTACGGGAAAAGAAAGTGCTTTAGATGTGGAAGTCCAAATCATCTCATTGGTGAATTTCTAAAGCCGTCGGGGTATGAAAATCAAGGCGCCTTTTTTAGTGGAACATGGAGTGATAGTGACAAAGAAGAAGTGGAAAAACCAAGAGACGAAAAGTGTTTTGTAGCAAAAGCAACCGACGAAATATGTTTAGGAATTGACTTGGAGCCTGACGAATGGATCAAGGATAGCGGATGTTCGAGGAACATGACGGGGAATCGCAAGCTATTTTCTACGTATAAGGCATACAATGGGGGTAACGTTATTTTCGGTAGTGACTTGCGTGGAAAAATCATTGGCAAAGGTACGATTTCTCAAGACTCACTTACTATTGAAAATGTTGAGCATGTAGATAATTTAACATATAACTTGCTTAGTATAGGACAAATATGCGATAATAAATGTAGAGTTACCTTTACCGAAGAGGATAGCGAAATAGTTAAGAATGGAAAGATTATAGGTAGAGGAATTAGGAAAGGAGGCATATATGTTATGAAATTAGGAAACAAACCTGAAGATAGGATATGCCTAACGACCCTAGATGAAAACTCCACATTGTGGCATAGGAGATTAGGACATGCAAACATGCAACAAATACAATCTTTGGCCTCTAAAGAAATAGTTAGAAACTTGCCTAACCTAAAATATGACAAGCATTTTTGTGATGCATGTAAAATTGGAAAACAAGTTCATGCTAGTCACAAAGCTAAGAATATAGTATCCACTACTAGGTGCCTAGAATTATTACATATGGATCTTTTTGGTCCATCCGCCGTGCGGAGCTATGGAGGAAACAAACATACCTTAGTAATAGTAGATGACTATTCACGATACACGTGGACTAGGTTCTTAAGTGACAAAACTCAAGCCTTTGAAAAATTCGAAATATTTAGTAAAATGATTCAAAATAAATTAGGATGCACAATAGTAGCCATTAGGACGGACCATGGTAGGGAATTTGACAACGAGGTACAATTCAGAAAATATTGCGATTTAAATGGAATATCTCACAATTTCTCCGCTCCTCGTACTCCTCAATCAAATGGCGTAGTAGAAATAAAAAATAGGTCACTACAAGAAATGAGTAGAACAATGTTAAATGAACAATCCATCCTACAAAAATTTTGTTGTCACGCTGTAGATACATCAACATATATTATTAGTAGGGTATCAATTAGGAGAATTCTAGGAAAAACTCCTTATGAGTTACTAAGAGATAGAAAACCAAACTTGAGCTACTTTAGGGTATTTGGAAGTAAATGTTATATTTTAAACACTAAAGATTACCTCACTAAGTTTGATCCAAAATCATATGAAGAAATATTTTTAGGGTACTCACAAAATAGTAAAGCATATATAATACTTAACAAACACTCTATGAAAGTAGAAGAATCACTAAATGTAACATTTGATGAAACACCACCACCTCCTAAAACACTATCTTTAGAAGATGATGACTTAGTCGAAGATGAAGCTATTGAGGTTAGTAAAACAAAACCCATAGGAAATGATAATGAAGACATTGACTTAGGAAATAACGAAATTGTAAATATTAAAGAATCTAGATCACATCCATTAGATAATATAATAGGACATCTTAACCAAAGAACCCTTAGGTCACAAGCCCAAGATAAAAATAACTTCTTTTGTTTCCTCTCAGCAATAGAACCTAAGAATATTAATGGGGCATTAAAAGATGAAAGTTGGGTTATAGCTATGCAAGAAAAATTAAATCAATTTAAGGCAAATGATGTTTGGGAATTAGTCCCAAATCCAAAGAATATGACCATCATAGGAACTAAATGTATAGGAATAAGTTAGATGAAAATGGAATAGTAACTAGGAATAAAGCTTGGTTAGTTGCCCAAGGTTACAATCAACAAGAAGGAATTGATTATGACAAAACTTATGCCCCCGTAGCTAGACTAGAATCTATTAGGATATTACTTGCCTATGCATGCGCCCTAGACTTTAAGTTATTTCAAATGGACGTGAAAAGTGCATTCCTCAACGGTTTTATCAATGAGGAGGTTTATGTGGCACAACCTCCAGGATTCATTGACTTCGCAAAACCTGATTATGTTTATAAGTTAAAGAAAGCTTTGTATGGACTTAAACAAGCTCCCAAAGCTTGGTATGATCGATTAAAAGCTTTCCTTATTAAACATAATTATTCCATGGGAATGGTAGATAACACTCTTTTCACTAAAAAGAAAGACCCAGATCTCATCATTGTTCAAATATATGTTGACGACATTATATTTGGATCGACTTGTCAAGAAATGTGTGATGAATTTGCCAAAATCATGCATGATGAGTTTGAAATGAGTATGATGGGTGAACTAAACTTCTTCCTAGGATTACAAATAAAATAATTAGATGATGGAATACTCTTTAACCAATCTAAGTACATTAAGGAAATGCTTAAAAATTTTGGCCTAGAAGACTCTAAACCCATGAAAACCCCTATGTCTACGGAAATAAAGCTCACAAAAGATGATGAAGGTGAGTCCGTGGATAATACTAAGTATAGAGGAATGATAGGTAGTTTACTATATTTAACGGAAAGTAGACCCGATATCATGTTTAGTGTTTGCCTTTATGCCCGCTTTCAAGAGGATCCCAAAACCTTTCACCTAGAAGCGGTTAAGCGTATCTTCCGATACATTAAAGGCACTATACACTTAGGATTATGGTATCCTAAGGGATCCGGCATAGAAACCATCGTCTATGCGGATTCGGATCATGCAAGAGACTACCTAGATAGAAAAAGCACTAGTGGTATTTGCACGTTTATGGGATGTGGATTAACATCTTGGTTTTCAAAGAAGCAAACCGCTCTTGCTATTTCTACCTGATGAGGCGAAAAATGATCCGTTTTTAGGGGGTTATTTAAGCCGGAAGTTGGATTTATTTAATCAAATATTGCCCTAAATCGTTCCTTTTGTGATTTTAGGTACTTTGGGAGTGAATTCTGGAAAAGGAAGCATTTTGGACGTTTTTGGAGCATAAAAGTGAAGAAAAAGGTAAAGTCTTAATTTTCCTTGCTGGAACAGTACCTGACGGCGTCAAGAAGGTTTTTATGACTGCGTCAAGAGCAATTTTGGTGACGGCCCAGAGAAAACGTGACGGCATCAGAACAAGGTCGTCAAGAGTAAAAGTGGTGACGACCCAGAGCAGAAATACGCATGACGGCGTCAGATCTGGATCTAGGCAATCCGAGAAGATTTTTGGTGGCGGGTTGACGGCGTCAGAAGTTTCTTCTTGACGCCGTCACCTTAGTAAATCTATATATACTCTTTGTAATTTTCATTCTAAAGGGAGGAGAATTTTAGGGTCGAACTTAATAAACCCTAACACGACTTTTACAGTATTTTCAAGGGTTTTCACCCCTTGAAACCCTTCATGTTCAATTGAGATTAGTATCCTTTCAATTCATTCAATATGTCTATGTGTTGTTTGAATATATCTTATGCTTGTCTTGATTTTAACATGCTAGGCTAGATCTCTTGTGTGTTTTGCTTAGATGTAATGAAACCTAGATGTTGATTATAGGTTGATTGCTTGTTTATAGTTGTAATGGATGAATGATTTCAATGTTAGGCTTAAGAAAACTAGCAGATCTCCATTGTGTAACTTGCTTGAACGTCTTAAGAAACATGAACCGATGTGTACTAGGTTTTTATTGTTGTATTTAATGCATGAGCGAATTCTAGTGATCCCATTTTAGGAGATTCTTGCAGGCTCGACATAGGAGTGAAGTAGGAGCTTATAGAATTGGGGAAGTAAGTACGCCACCCCATGATTGATTTAAGGAATATAACCCGTCATCCACGCAACTGTAACAAGTAATTAACCTGTAAAAGATATCTAGGGAGTAGTGAAATCTAAGTAAACACAATTCTCCCATTTATTGTTCACACCATATTAGTAATTTAGCTTTATTTACATTTCTGTTATTTTATTTTGATTGCATCTTAGTTATTGGGTTAGTTGATTAGCAACTAGTTCTGCTCACTCTTCCAAAAACCCGAGATTTTACTTGCTTTCATAAAAACATAAAAATACAAAAAGAATCATCCCTCACCTCTAGACCTAGTTCTTAGGCTTTCTAATCCTAGCGACACTATTCCTGAGTTGAACGATCAATCCCCCGGTACTTGTCACTATACTATACTACAACGATCAGGTACACTGCCTGGTGGGGGTTGTAAGCTTCTCGAGATCCCTCGAGAGGTAAAGCCTGGTGCAATTCCCACACATCAAGTTTTTGGCGCCGCTGCCGGGGTATAGTTATTGTCTAGGTTAGAATTTCTTTTTATTAGGTCTATTTGCTAGATTCCTTTCTAGTAAGATTTTATTTTTATTTTTTAGGTTTTCTTTAGTCTATCTATTTCTTCGTGCTTTTGTTCGTAACTCTTTACCATCCGACATCATGGAAGGTGGTAACATCTTTGAACCCATCAACCCACCACAACAAGACCACCCACAAAACCCACCACTTGCTAACCAACCTCTTAGGCCCTGAACCCTAGGAGAGTATTCCCGACCTAGCCACCAAGGCTATCGAAACACTATTAAGCTCACCCAAGGAGCCAATGTGTCTCCCTTGCAATCCGACACCATCCGGTTGGTGCAAAGCGGATGTGCATTCCATGGACTTCGTTCCGAAGATCCTAATTAACATCTCAAGGACTTCCTTAAAATCGTAGATTCTATAGACCTTGATGTTACAACTAGAGAGTCGACCCGATTACGCCTATTCCAATTCTCTCTACGTGATCAAGCTAGTCAATGGCTTGAACGTTTACCCGCGGGATCCATCACCTCATGGGATGATCTCACCACTCGTTTCCTTGCTCAATTTTTCCCACCGGGGAGAACTACCAAGCTTAGAAATGATATCTTGATGTTCCAACAACGTCAAGGTGAAACTCTATATGAAGCATGGACTCGTTTCAAGGACTTACTCCAAAAAGTCCCTCATCATGGCATAGATCTTTGGCTCCAAGTCCAAATCTTCTATGACCACATCGATCTCTCCACAAGGCGAACCATTGACCAATCGGCCGGTGGCAAGCTACGTGATCTAAGTGCGGAAGAATCATGGGAACTCATAGAAGATCTTGCTCTCTATGACAAAGAAAGTTGGAATGATCCCCGTGATTTGAACAAAACGGTCAAGGCAATATCTTTGCCTTCGAACAATTCTAGCACTCCCGACCGTAGGATCATGGAACTTGAGAACCAAGTCAAGTTTCTCATGAAATCTTACGAAGCTCCTAAGCCTTCAAGCCAAGTGAATAAAATCACTTCTTCATGCGAATTATGTAGTGGTCCCCATGACACTCGTGATTGCGTGGAACTCCCCGGAACAGCTTTTGCGGACTACACATCTTCGCGTACCGACGAAGCGGGAAATAAGTGGTTGATAGGTTCCGAACGGTCAACTAAGTTCACCAGAGGATGGTCAACCAAGTCAAACGTCAAAAACCAACTAACCAAGGAGTTTAGGGAATCCCCGGGTCGTTATGTCCCGACGAGGCGTGCAATTGTATTTGTAAACGTTTTAAAGGATCGGGTGATTAATCAGAAAGGCAAGGAATTTGATTATTATGGTTACACTACGAGATAATGATGGAAAATGACTTAAAAATACTTAACTAACAATTACTGGTGATCAGATGACTTAAAAACGTAATTTAACCTAAAAACGCGCGTTTCAGTTACAAATAAACGCGAACGCGCAAATAAAAAAGTGAAACGGGAGTAAACAAAATCCTACGAATGTGAAATTTATATTTTTACAATCCTAATGACTTAAGAAAATTTTTAGAAAAAGAAAAATAATTTTTACACTATTTAATTAATTACTAATTATTAATTACTTTTTAATTAACTAAAATATCCTAAATTACAAATAATTATGAAAATTAACTAGAAAAATGAAAATTAAATTTAGAAAAATCTAAAATATTATAAAACTAATTTTGAAACAGAAAAACTATTTTTCTACTTTTTAATTAATTACTAATAATTAAAAACTAATTATTTAATTGATTTAAATTAAACTAAATTATAAAAAATACTAAATGATTAAGTAAAAATCTGAAAAAATTCCTAAAAATCTATTATGATAACAGAAGCCTGAGAAAAATTTAACAATAGCTTTTGCTTATAAATAAGCAAAAAATAAGCCAAAGTGGCTTAAATAGAAGCTATCACTTCTAATTTTTTTGTCTTTTTCTATTTTTTTTCTTTTACCAATCTAAATTACAACTAATATTAGCCAACTTTTGTAAAGGGACTTTTGATGGAAGTTAAAAATGAGCTCAGTATTCACAAATAAGCTCAACAGTGAGCTTTTTGAGCTTTTTGAAGGTGCAAAGGCTATTCCAACAAGCAACTAATTGAGAACCTTGAACATTTTAAGCTTCTAACATTCAAATGTACAAAAAATGAGCTGAATCATGTAATGGAGTAAACTGATATCATCACAATAAGCAAATAAGCTAATCTGATTCACCTCAGACCCCAAACAGTCCTTACAAGCAATCTGCAGCCCTTAGTGGGTCCCACAGGTGTACTTTGGAGGTCAGGGTAAGAGTGGAAATCAAAAGTGTGCTAGGAGGCCTTTCTAAAATGTCCAAGACCAAGGGATGAGCTCAAGATTCGAGCTTGGTGGGGGGCTTGGAAGATTGGGTCACAACTGAGATTTCAATGGTAACAAGGGCAAGCAGTGCAATAACAACAAGCAAAGGATCAAAGATTAACTATTCCTAAGCAATCATACACAGACACAATCACTAATGGGGTGCAATCAATTAATCACAATATGCTAAATAAGCCTTGATTACTCAGAAAAATCAAAAGAAACAAGCAAACTCAGTTAACTGAGTTGAATCACCCAAACAGTGAGAATGGTGGAACTAGAAGGCAAAATAAGCTAGGAAATAAGCTGAAACTAGCAAACCAAGTAATGATCCAACAAGTCAGTCAGGTCAACTACCCAAATCACCCAAATCAAGGTCAGAGCTTAAGATGTGAGAAATTTATGGCCAAATGAAAAATAAGTCAACCTGGGAGCAGGGTATGTTTCATGCCCTGCAGGTCCAAACAATGGCTTGCAAAAACTTCAAAAAAATTCTTAAAATTGAAATGATTGCAGGTTTTAATAGACTAGGTGGTGGAGTTTAAGCACAACAATTTTCAGAGGTTGATTCCACACACAAAATTCTATAAAAATCTCACCAAAATTGGATTTTCTGACCAAATTGAACTTTTTGACTTTTCCAATTAAGAACTCAATTGAATTTAGTGAACTTTTGCAAGGATTTTCTTACTGAAATTGATGAATTAGCTTACATGGGAATTCAAATTACCTAAGTCAACATTATCTCAGCTTGAAATGATAATTTGGCACACAGAAACCTACTCAGACTAGCAGTTAAGTAATCACAAGGAATATTTGACTTTTTACTTTCTTGCAAGAGTTTGACTAAACTGAATTTCAAATGATCATAGACACTTAAATGTGTTATCCTAACCTACAATGAGACTACAATTAACTAAAGTACCAATTTTTATACCTATAACTAAGATTTGGAACTCTATTATCCTAACAGTTAACAGCTTCTAAAATTGTACACTAGTTTTTACTTTCTAACTAAACAACTTCAAGTTTCATGACTGAATTGGGCTCCTAGGACCTAAGTATGCTTGTACAAACATAAACTACCAACAAAACTCACTTATGCTCAGTGAGACCACCTGATCCAAACACTCCTAATCTAGATTATTTTTAAGATTTTCAAAACCAGTAATCAAATTCAAGCTCAAATTTAACTAATTTAGCTACACTAATCAAACAAAAGCCTAAATAAGCAGGGTGAAACAACAGCAAACAATGAAGATCACTAGGCTAAGAATGTAGAAAATTATGAACCATGGACTTACTTGTCATCCAGTGCATGAGATAACCAAGAACCAGTACTCATGACCATTTCCTAACATCCCCCATGGGATTCTAAACCTTAACCCAATCCATAGCTTACTCTGACTGCCTCAACCTGTTCTTCCATCTTTTTGTTTTCTCCCTGTGAATTTAATTTCTATTTCCTCTCTTTTTTTTTTCTTTCTTTTCTGAGTTTTCTTTTTGGGTACTGAGAGCTTATGTAAGGTTATGATAGATTATAATAACAACTACAACAAGCCTTGAACAAGATTTAAAGAAAGTTTAAAGAGTTATTGTGAACTGTAAATAACTTGGAAATTGAAGAAATTAAGATACTTGTATTAATACTAAAAAAGTTTACAAATTACACTAATTAACTGGAATTGGAAATTACATAAAAAAAACTACTTAAAACTACTTGACTACTTGCCAACAGGCTTACAACTGGATATATATATATATATATATATATATATATATATATATATATATATATATATATATATATATATATATATATAAGAAAAATACATAAAGAACTTTAACCAGGCCCTTTGTTTCTTCTTTTCCACTTTTGTCTCTGCTTTTTGTGTTGTCTTTGTACCCTTGGAAGACATCTCCTAGCTATTGATTTTGCTGCTTCTTTCATCTCATCCCTAGGTTAGTGTTGGAGTTATATGGGAGAAGTAATCATGTTGTTTGGAGGTTGACTTTGGTGAGGGGTGGATTAGGGTGGCTGGTAGGAAGGTTGGAGAGTGGGGAGGGGGACAAATTTGTTGGGGTTGCAGAGGATATGGGGGCTGGGTGTTTGTTAATGGCGGCAAAGGTGGAAGGGGGTGGGGGTTGACCCTGAGTTTGACCCGGTTTATTATTGTTTAGGGATGGTGGGCTTGGGATTGGTATGGGCTAGTGGTAAGAATGGGATGGGGTATTGGATTTGGAGTGGATTAGTTTTGGTTTAAGTATAATACAAAAGGTCCGTTTGGTGTGAATGTTGACAAGGACCAAAATTGTAATTTTGTGATTTTATGAGGACCAATGTTGCCAATCATCCAAAGTATTCCAAGGGTCACATTTGCTACATTCCCAAAAGATGAGGGTCACAAAATGTATTTTCCATTTTAAAATTCCCCAGGGACTGATTTTGTCAATTTCCCAAACTGCACGGTCCAAAAGTGTAAATTTTCCAAATTTTTTACCTAAGGACAATATTTGATAAATTTTGACTTTTAAATGCCTTAACTTGACTTTCCTTTCAAAACAAATGCTCAGGGACTAGTTTTGTAAATTTTTGAAAGTCGGGGGACTAAAACTGCCAAATGTGTAAACTTTGTTCGTTTTTCATTGTTTTTGCTCGTTTTGCATCTGAAACGTATAAAATACAATCCCTGGGATATTTTTAGTATTTTGATGCATTTCTGAGCGTTTTCGGATGTTTTGGCAGTTTAAATACGATAAAAATAATGAGTGTTTGAGCACTCATCAATCCCCCACACTAAACTATTGCTAGTCCCTAGCAATATTTTTGGAAAACTTTATGGATTTTAAACTCTTTACCAAAAGCCATCACTTCTGGAGTAGCTAGGTGTAAGAACTGTGGCACACCTGATAACCGTGTGATTTTGAGCAAACCACAAGCTGTAAACGGATTTGATTAGTCTTTACCAAAAGCTGTTTGCTTTTGGACTAGCCAGCTCTTGATGGAATAGTCAACATCTTGGTGAGCTGATTACCAATTATGGTTTTTCCACGGCCTTTACCACAAGCCATAATCTTGCGGGCTAGCCAGCTCATTTGCTTTTGAGGATATGGGGAGTTGAGGAACCATACAATTTTGGGCAAATTGCAAGCCGTAAACGGATTTGAGATATCTTTACCAGGAGCCGTTTGCTACTGGATTAGCCAATCCATTTTGTCGTTTAGACACGGCGGACTGATTACTACAAAAATTTTGAAATAAAGTGAAAACTTTTTAAAATTTTAGGCCAATAACGGGGATTCTAGACTGTATAATTTGATAAAATTTGCTAGAATTTTCCCTCCCCCACACTTAGAATTGAATATTGTCCTCAATATTCAAAGTCCCGGCTATTATGCCGAATCCTTGAACGTAAAAAGATAATATTAAAAACTAACTGTGGGAAATCGTTTTGCATTTTTCACTTTATTTAACTGTACATACAAACACACTTTTTTTTTTTTTTTTTTATGAAACCTTATATACATATATACATTTTCAAACAGCGGGGGGTTGGCCATTCCCCTACACTTAGGTGGTAGAAAGTAGAAAGAAATCAGAGATACGGGTGAAAACCCGTATTGTTGTTACTGTTTTTGTTTATCGAGTCGCTAGCTTGACTCGATCCCCGAATTTAATTGTCCTTGGGGAAAGTTTGGAGATCCGGGAAAACCATGGATGGTATGTCCTCTCCAAAGTAATGTTTCAACCGATGTCCATTCACTTTGAAATTAGGACCGTCATTTTGAGATAATTCGATGGTGCCATAAGGATAAACCTTTGCGATAGTGAATGGACCAGTCCATCGGGTTTTGAGCTTTCCCGAGAAGATCTTGAGTCTAGAGTTGAAAAGAAGGACTCGATCACCAACGTTGAAAACGCGGTTCTTAATTTTGGAGTCATGAATCTTCTTTGTCTTTTCCTTATAGATCAAAGAGTTCTCGTAAGCTTGATCACGAAGTTCATTTAATTCATTCAGTTGAACTTTCCTGTGATCACCCGCAGTTTTGAGGTCAAAATTGGCATGCTTGAGGGCCCAATAGGCTTTATGCTCAAGCTCGATCGGTAGATGGCACGCTTTCCCGTACATAAGCTTGTATGGCGTACACCCAATGGGTGTTTTATACGCCGTACAGAAAGCCCAGAGTGCATCATCTAACTTATCTGACCACGATGCACGATTCTCACCTACGGTTCTTTCTAATATTCTCTTCATGCCCCGATTGGAAACTTCTACTTGTCCACTTATTTGAGGGTGGTACGCAGTAGAAAGACGGTGAGTTACACCATACTTTTGCATGACTTTGTCAAATTTGTCATTGCAGAAATGCGTACCACGATCACTAATTATAGCACGTGGAGTTCCAAATCGAGCAAAAAGAGCTTTCAAGAATTTTACCACAACTCGGGCATCATTAGTAGGTAAAGCTTTTGCTTCAACCCATTTTGACAAATAGTCAACAGCCACGAGTATGTACTTATTTCCATGAGATGATGGAAATGGCCCCATAAAATCGATGCCCCACACGTCAAAGATTTCACAAACTTGAATTGCATTTTGAGGCATTTCATTCTTTTGTGAAATATTCCCGTGACGTTGACAAGCGTCACAGGATTTGACTAATTCTTGGGCATCTTTGTAGATCGTGGGCCAGTAAAAACCGGAATCAAACACCTTTTTGGCGGTGTAGTTTGGATTATGGTGGCCCCCCGTGGGACCAGCATGGCAAGCCTTTAGAATTTCAACGGCTTCCTGACCATAAACACACCGCCGGATGACTTGATCCGCACAGATTTTAAACAGGTAGGGGTCGTCCCAGAAATAATGTTTGACATCCTTAAAGAACTTGTTCTTTTGTTGGGACGACATCCCTTTCACCACAAAATTACCCGCATGGTAGTTTGCGAAATCGGCAAACCATGGGGTAATAGAATCTCCACGAAAGGCAACCGCATTGAGTGTCTCGAGAGGGAAGGTTTCATTAATTTCCTTCTTTTCGAAGACATCTTGGTGGGGGTTTTCCAATCGGGAGAGATGATCAACAGCTAGGTTCTCAGCTCCTTTTTTATCACGAATTATGATATCAAATTCCTGTAGGAGGAGAACCCAACGGAGTAGTCTCGGCTTTGCATCTTGTTTTGCAAAGAGGTACTTCAAAGCCGAGTGATCCGTATACACTATGCACTTGGTCAATATCAAGTATGGCCGGAATTTTTCAAAGGCATACACCACAGCTAATAATTCTTTTTCAGTGGTGGTGTAATGACTTTGAGCCTCGGTCATTGTCTCGCTTGCATAGTGTATAGGCTGAAAGTGTTTTGTTTTACGTTGCCCCAAGACTACCCCAATCGCATAATCACTCGCATCACACATGAGCTCGAAGGACAAGTCCCAATCGGGGGCAACAAGAATCGGTGCCTCGGTAAGCTTTTTCTTTAGTGTTTCAAAAGCTTCGATGCACTTGGGAGAGAAGATGAAAGGAGCATCCTTCTCGAGGAGATGGGTCATAGGCCGGGCGATTTTGGAAAAATCTTGAATAAACCTACGGTAAAAGCCGGCATGACCCAAAAAGCTCCTAACACCTTTGACAGTAGTGGGATGAGGTAATTTTGCTATGACATCAACTTTGGCTTTGTCAATCTCAATCCCAGTCTTTGAAATTTTATGGCCGAGGACAATGCCCTCTTTGACCATAAAGTGACTCTTCTCCCAATTTAGACATAACCTTGTGTCTTCACAACGTTTAAGCATGTTGTCCCGAAAAAGCTATGAAATTTTATGGGAGAGACATGTTTGGAACGAATCCCCAATGACCGAAAAATCGTCCATAAAGACCTCCATAGTTTTCCCGATCATGTCGGAAAATATGGCCATCATACATCTTTGAAACGTGCCCGGAACATTACATAAGCCAAATGGCATACGTTTATACGCAAAAGTTCCAGAGGGGTACGTGAAAGTGGTCTTTTCTTGATCTTGCGGATCAATGGGAATCTGAAAGTAACCCGAGAAATCATCGAGGAAGCAATAGTACTCGTTCCCCGCTAATCTCTCGAGCATCTGATCCATAAAAGGCAGAGGAAAATGATCTTTGCGGGTGGCGTCATTTAACTTGCGATAATCAATACAGACACGCCACCCCGTAACCAAACGAGTTGGAATCAACTCATTTTCCTCATTTGTGACAACAGTAATGCCACCCTTTTTTGGAACGCAGTGAATTGGGCTAACCCAAGGACTGTCTGAGATAGGGTAAATCAATCCGGCATCAAGAAGTTTTAAGACTTCTTGTTTGATTACCTCATGAATTTTTGTATTCACCCTTCTTTGTTGTTGGACTGCCGGTTTGAAGTCATCCTCCATTAAAATCTTGTGGGTACCTCGGAGAGACGCCAAGCAATTGCTTGCTTATGTGACTTCAAAACCTTTATTAGAGCATCCTTTTCCTCATCACTTAAATCCTTAGCAATTATGACAGGCAATTTATCATCACCCTCCAGAAATGCGTATTTAAGATGAGGCGGCAAGTCCTTAAGCTCGACCTCAGGAAAATCATCAGTTTTTTCAACATATTTGATTTCCTGATTATGAAGTTGTTGTGGTAGAACGGGAAGAGGAGAGGGATCTTCGTCTAGCAATTTCTCAAGGAGAAGAATACCCCTCTCGGGGTCAATCTCTTGGTTATCGATTCCATCGGGAATCGAATCACTTTTGAGAAAGGACTCAATCTCTTCTAAGATGAAATCACTTCCCTCAAACGGAGTGAGGGAAGGAGAAGAATTAGCAATGATGGGATAAGAAGACGGAGTGAAATTTTCACTCATAGAATCATCAACGAAACCTAAAACCTCTTGAGCGTACCCCTCAGCCGCAACATCAATGACATCTATTCGGTTTACCGATTCAGAGTCATAATTGGAGGAGTACCTCGATGTTTGATCAAGGTTAAAGGTGATTGCTTCAGTTCCAACACGCAATGTGATCTCTTGCTCAAATACATCGATAAGAGCACGCCCAGTTCTAAGGAATCCCCTTCCAAGAATGAGAGGGACCCTAGAATCGGCATCAAAGTCAACAATCACAAAATCTGCTGGAAAATGGAACTTTCCCACTTTAACGAATACGTCCTCGGCTATACCAAGGGGACGAGAAATCGATCGATTGGCAAGCTCTAAAGTCATGCACGTAGGAGTGAGTTCGGGAAGAGATAAGTTCTTCCACACAGAATATGGCATCAGGTTAATGCTAGCACCAAGATCGGCCAAGGCGAAGCATTCAACCATACCCGGAAAAATACAAGGAATGAGAAACTTTTCGGGGTCTCCAAGCTTTTCAGGAAGCTTTTTCAAGAGAACTGCTGAGCAGTGCTCATTCAACGGAGTTTTAGCCATCTCAAAGAGTTTTTCCTTATTACTTAACAGATTTTTGATTGTTGATGCAAACTTGGGCATCAAGAGAATAGCATCCGCGAAGCTAATGTCAAAATGCAAATCTTGAAAGATTTGGAAAAATTTATCCATTTGGTGACTAGCTTTTTCGCAGAGCTTTTGTTCATTGAGACGTGACGGGTAAAGGATAGAAGTTTTGGATTTAGGGTTGTCCACTGGAGTTTCGGGTGGTTCAAAGACAACTCCAGGCTTGCATCTGGTTTCTGTAATAACCTGAGGTTGGACGTATGCGGTACTTCGTGAGTTAGGAATTTGCACCTTGTCCGTGGTCACCTCAGGTTCACGTTCCACTACCTTTGGAGGAGAGAAAGAAGAGGTAGTAGGAATCGCGGGTTCATCATAAGAAGCACCACTTCTAGTTGTGATCGCCTTAGCATCGCCCCTCGGGTTAGCGATCGTGTTGCTCGGAAGTGTTCCTGAGCCCGAGGGTCGTTCATTTAAAGACTTCTTAATTTCAGAAATCTGGCTAACCAACAACTTGTTCATTTCTTCTTGGGACTTCATGAATTGTTTTAACAACTCGTCAGATGAAGGCCCAGTTGGAACAATGGCTTGATTTTGGTTATTAAAATTTTGAGCACGATTGTTCTGATTGGGGCCTTGAGTTTGAAAATTACCCTGATTAGGGTTGTTGTTTCCATGAAAATACCCGGGATTGAAATTACCCTGACCTTGGTTTCTATTAAAGTTTCCTTGATTTTGATGTTGGAAACCTTGATTTTGGAAACCTTGGTTCTGATTCTGAAAACCGTGACCCTGATGGAAGTTACCTTGGTTTTGAAAACCTTGGTTTCCTCTATTTTGATTCTGGTTACGGTTTTGGACATTTTGGTTTTGATTAAAACCGGGAGGTCCAGGATAATGATTAGGACGGTAGTTCGGGTCCATAGGAGGGCGGTATTGATTGCCTCCTTGATTAGATGACCCGACTACAGCATGAGCTTCAAACGGAGAACCATCAGTAGCTGTGCAATTGTAGTAGGCATGCGGCGCACCACAAGTTACATAGACTTCCACTTTTTTAACCTCAGCAGGTGGAGGTTGTTGTGGAAAAGAGACTTTCTTTGTCTGGGCGAGAACCAAAGCTTGAATAACCTCAGTAAGCTTGTCAATCTTAGCATCGGTGCTAGACTGACTCGAAGGAGATGAAGTGGAAGGACCCGCACTAATTTGTGAAACAACCGGCTTGCTTCGTGTAGAGCAGACCTTAGACTTGTTCTCGATGATTTCTAAGGCTTCTTTGGTGGTTCTACTCAAGAAGTTACCTCCCGCGGAGGCATTGAGAGAATCCTGATCAACTTGGCTCACGCCATTGTAGAAAGTATCGAGTTGCATCAACTCGGAGAAACCATGATGTGGACACTTGCGAAGTAATTCTTTGAAACGGTCCCACGCTTCACCAAATGATTCATCATATTTCTGAGTGAACTTGGTGATCTCGTTTTTAAGACTCGTGGTCTTAGAAGGTGGGAAGAATTCATTCACAAACTTTTTTACCATATCTTCCCATGTCTCAATAGATCGAGGGGGTTGTTTCTCAAGCCAAATCCGGGCTTGACCCTCGAGGGAGAATGAGAAGAGAAAAAGCTTGATTGCTTCACACGGGACATTTTTGTACTTGATGGTTGATGTGATTTTATTGAACCATCGAATATGAGCATTAGGATCGTCCCTCTCAAAACCGTAAAACTGACTTGAGGTTACAAGATTAAGTAACCCGGTTTTGAGCTCAAAACTATCAGCCACGATGGCTAGGACAACAATAGCGTCTCCGTAACCCTCGATGGGTGCTTGGAGAAGCTCACACGTAGGGCGGTCTTCCGCCATGGTGACAGCTGGAGTGGAAACAGTACGGATCTCAGATCCGACTGTTGGTGCGGAACGTCTAGGAGGTCTTCTAGGTTTTCGTACAAGCTTACGTAATGGGCTAGTAGACCTAGAAGAGCGAGTGCGCATGCACTAGTAACAAAAATCAATCAAAACAAAGTCGAGGCAAAACCACAGTGAACTTAAACCAATAATCGCAAGTAAGTGGCTTCTTTAAGAAAGGTATACCACCTACAGGGATACAAAGGCAAGTTTTTATCTTTCGTTTGGGAACTTATTATGTTCACACCCCCAGTTAGTAGGTGTTCTGTCTTGGTTTGCGACGGTTTATTTTTATGTAGAATTATTATTCACAAGAAAAGACGAATGTTTTTTGGTTTTTGTGTATGGGTGAAAAAAAACTTTTGCACAATATTTTTGGTATCGTTTCGTTTACCAAAATCGTATTTCTTTAAGAATCACCTTAAAAGAAACGCGATATAGAAAACGTAACGATCTGTTTTGTTTGTTTTTTTTATTTTTTTGGTGTTGTTAACACTTTAGGAAAAGTGTTAATGACTTTTTTGTTTTATGATTAAAATTTACAAAAAGTGGGTGAGTTTATACAGTGATGTGTGAAAAATCACTAATCTTAAAAGAACGTGTGCAGATACGCAGCAGCCTCCCCGGCAGCGGCGCCAAAATTTGATCGGTTCCGAACGGTCAACTAAGTTCACCAGAGGATGGTCAACCAAGTCAAACGTCAAAAACCAACTAACCAAGGAGTTTAGGGAATCCCCGGGTCGTTATGTCCCAACGAGGCGTGCAATTGTATTTGTAAACGTTTTAAAGGATCGGGTGATTAATCAGAAAGGCAAGGAATTTGATTATTATGGTTACACTACGAGATAATGATGGAAAATCACTTAAAAATACTTAACTAACAATTACTGGTGATCAGATGACTTAAAAACGTAATTTAACCTAAAAACGCGCGTTTCAGTTACAAATAAACGCGAACGCGCAAATAAAAAAGTGAAACGGGAGTAAACAAAATCCTACGAACGTGAAATTTATATTTTTACAATCCTAATGACTTAAGAAAATTTTTAGAAAAAGAAAAATAATTTTTACACTATTTAATTAATTACTATTAATTAATTACTAATTATTAATTACTTTTTAATTAACTAAAATATCCTAAATTACAAATAATTAAGAAAATTAACTAGAAAAATGAAAATTAAATTTAGAAAAATCTAAAATATTCTAAAACTAATTTTGAAACAGAAAAACTATTTTTCGTACTTTTTAATTAATTACTAATAATTAAAAACTAATTATTTAATTGATTTAAATTAAACTAAATTATAAAAAAAACTAAATGATTAAGGAAAAATCTGAAAAAAAATCCTAAAAATCTATTATGATAACAGAAGCCTGAGAAAAATATAACAATAGCTTTTGCTTATAAATAAGCAGAAAATAAGCCAAAGTGGCTTAAATAGAAGTTATCACTTCTGATTTTTTTTTGTCTTTTTCTATTTTTTTTTACTTTTACCAATCTAAATTACAACTAATATTAGCCAACTTTTGTAAAGGGAATTTTGATGGAAGTTAAAAATAAGCTCAGTATTCACAAATAAGCTCAACAGTGAGCTTTTTGAGCTTTTTGAAGGGGCAAAGGCTATTCCAACAAGCAACTAATTGAGAACCTTGAACATTTTAAGCTTCTAAAATTCAAATGTACAAAAAATGAGCTGAATCATGTAATGGAGTAAACTGATATCATCACAATAAGCAAATAAGCTAATCTGATTCACCTCAGACCCCAAATAGTCCTTACAAGCAATCGGCAGCCCTTAGTGGGTCCCACAGGTGTACTTTGGAGGTCAGGGTAAGAGTGGAAATCAAAAGTGTGCTAGGAGGCCTTTCTAAAATGTCCAAGACCAAGGGATGAGCTCAAGATTTGAGCTTGGTGGGGGGCTTGGAAGATTGGGTCACAACTGAGATTTCAATGGTAACAAGGGCAAGCAGTGCAATAACAACAAGCAAAGGATCAAAGATTAACTATTCCTAAGCAATCATACACAGACACAATCACTAATGGGGTGCAATAAACTAATCACAATATGCTAATAAAGCCTTGATTACTCAGAAAAATCAAAAGAAACAAGCAAACTCAGTTAACTGAGTTGAATCACCCAAACAGTGAGAATGGTGGAACTAGAAGGCAAAATAAGCTAGGAAATAAGCTGAAACTAGCAAACCAAGTAATGATCCAACAAGTCAGTCAGGTCAACTACCCAAATCACCCAAATCAAGGTCAGAGCTTAAGATGGGAGAAATTTATGGCCAAATGAAAAATAAGTCAACCTGGGAGCAGGGTATGTTTCATGCCCTGCAGGTCCAAACAATGGCTTGCACAAACTTCAAAAAAATTCTAAAAATTGAAATGATTGCAGGTTTTAATAGACTAGGTTGTGGAGTTTAAGCACAACAATTTTCAGAGGTTGATTCCACCCACAAAATTCTATAAAAATCTCACCAAAATTGGATTTTCTGACCAAATTGAACTTTTTGACTTTTCCAATTAAGAACTCAATTGACTTTAGTGAACTTTTGCAAGGATTTTCTTACTGAAATTGATGAATTAGCTTACATGGGAATTCAAATTACCTAAGTCAACATTATCTCAGCTTGAAATGATAATTTGGCACACAGAAACCTACTCAGACTAGCAGTTAAGTAATCACAAGGAATATTTGACTTTTTACTTTCTTGCAAGAGTTTGACTAAACTGAATTTCAAATGATCATAGACACTTATATGTGTTATCCTAACCTACAATGAGACTACAGTTAACTAAAGTACCAATTTTTATACCTATAACTAAGATTTGGAACTCTATTATCCTAACAGTTAACAGCTTCTAAAATTGTACACTGATTTTTCCTTTCTAACTAAACAACTTCAAGTTTCTTGACTGAATTGGGCTCCTAGGACCTAAGTATGCTTGTACAAACATAAACACCAACAAAACTCACTTATGCTCAGTGAGACCACCTGATCCAAACACTCCTAATCTAGATTATTTTTAAGATTTACAAAACCAGTAATCAAATTCAAGCTCAAATTTAACTAATTCAGCTACACTAATCAAACAAAAGCCTAAATAAGCAGGGTGAAACAACAGCAAACAATGAAGATCACTAGGCTAAGATTGTAGAAAATTATGAACCATGGACTTACTTGTCATCCAGTGCATGAAATAACCAAGAACCAGTACTCATGACCATTTCCTAACATCCCCCATGGGATTCTAAACCTTAACCCAATCCAAAGCTTACTCTGACTGCCTTAACCTGTTCTTTCATCTTTTTGTTTTCTCCCTGTGAATTTAATTTCTATTTCCTCTTTTTTTTTTTTTTCTTTCTTTTATGAGTTTTCTTTTTGGGTACTGAGAGCTTATGTAAGGTTATGACAGATTATAATAGCAACTACAACAAGCCTTGAACAAGATTTAAAGAAAGTTTAAAGAGTTATTGTGAACTGTAAATAACTTGGAAATTGAAGAAATTAAGATACTTGTATTAATACTAAAAAAGTTTACAAATTACACTAATTAACTGGAATTGGAAATTACATAAAAAACCTACTTAAAACTACTTGACTACTTGCCAACAGGCTTACAACTGGATATATATATATATATATATATATATATATATATATATATATATATATATATATATATATATATATATATATATATAAGAAAAATACATAAAGAACTTTAACCAGGCCCTTTGTTTCTTCTTTTCCACTTTTGTCTCTGCTTTTTGTGTTGTCTTTGTACCCTTGGAAGACATCTCCTAGCCATTGATTTTGCTGCTTCTTTCATCTCATCCCTAGGTTAGTGTTGGAGTTATACGAGAGAAGTAATCATGTTGTTTGGAGGTTGACTTTGGTGAGGGGTGGATTAGGGTGGCTGGTAGGAAGGTTGGAGAGTGGGGAGGGGGACAAATTTGTTGGGGTTGCAGAGGATATGGGGGCTGGGTGTTTGTTAATGGCGGCAAAGGTGGAAGGGGGTGGGGGTTGACCCTGAGTTTGACCCGGTTTATTATTGTTTAGGGATGGTGGGCTTGGGATTGGTATGGGCTAGTGGTAAGAATGGGCTGGGGTATTGGATTTGGAGTGGATTAGTTTTGGTTTAAGTATAATACAAAAGGTCCGTTTGGTATGAATGTTGACAAGGACCAAAATTGTAATTTTGTGATTTTATGAGGACCAATGTTGCCAATCATCCAAAGTATTCCAAGGGTCACATATGCTATATTCCCAAAAGATGAGGGTCACAAAATGTATTTTCCATTTTAAAATTCCCTATGGACTGATTTTGTCAATTTCCCAAACTGCAGGGACCAAAAGTGTAAATTTTCCAAAGTTTTTACCTAAGGACAATATTTGATAAATTTTGACTTTTAAATGCCTTAGGTTGACTTTCCTTTCAAAACAAATGCTCAGGGACTAGTTTTGTAAATTTTTGAAAGTCGGGGGACTAAAACTGCCAAATGTGTAAACTTTGTTCGTTTTTCATTGTTTTTGCTCATTTTGCATCTGAAACGTATAAAATACAATCCCTGGGATATTTTTATTATTTTGATGCATTTCTGAGCGTTTTCGGATGTTTTGGCAGTTTAAATATGATAAAAATGATGAGTGTTTGAGCACTCATCAGTGGTACACTTTCAAACCCGAGCCAAACCCTTATGGTGATTCCTACAACCCTTCTTGGAAAAATCACCCGAACCTAAGGTGGAAACAAAACCAAAACAATTCTTCCAATCCGCCTAATCGTTACCAACCAAACGGTCCACCCTCCAACCGTACTTTCAACAACAATCCTTCTAACAACTATGGTAGTACCAACAATATTAAAGGATTGATGTTCAAGTTTATGGCATCTCAAGAAGCTCGCATATCTAAGTTTGAAGCCGATTTCAAACAAAAGCAAAGCGAGATGACCACCAAAATTGACACATTGTTGAAAGTTCACAATGACCGAGAAATGGGAGCACTCCCAAGCGACACGGTAAAGAACCCGAAACTAAACGTTAATTCCATATCATCAATTTCGTCACCCACTTCTTGTCCGCAATACTACTCGGTTAAATCAACGAGCACGTGTTTCAAGCAAAACCAAATTCTTCAAAAGGACCAATCAAATAAAACACCCGATATAAAACCAGTCAAAAGCATAGTTGAAACACCTCCTACGCAAGACCTTGACGATGAATTCAAGGAGCTTCACCTTGAACGCCCCGTCATTGATGTCTTAGCCCGTGCTCCCTACTATAGTGCCCTCCTAGAAAAATATGAGAAATTTAAACTAGGTAAAAATGGGACCGCCTTCGTTCAAAACAAGTTGCCTAAAAAGCTTGATGATTCGGGTATATTTGTTTTGCCTTGTAAGATAGGAAGATCCGAAGCTTTCGACACACTAGCCGATTTAGGGTCCAGCCTCAACTTGATTCCCTTATCCCTTTTCACCACTCTCAAGCTAGGAAAGTTAGGGGAGACGGAGGTATTAATTGTTCTAGCGGATGGGAGTATTGCCCACCCGGTTGGGATGATCAAGGATGTAGTTGTTCACATAGGGAAGTTAACTATTTTAGCGGATTTTCACATCCTTGATATGGTTAGTGATACTACATGCCCACTATTAGTAGGAAGAGGATTTTTAGCAACCGCTAGCACCATGATAGATTGTAAGGAGTCTAAGATAGTGGTAGGTGAGGGCGATACTTGGTCGGTATATGATGTTAAGAAACATAGCTATGATTGTGAGGATGAACCAACACCGCATTGGGTAGAGATGAATAGGAGACCATCTAGATATGGACCTTGGATAGAAAGAAACTTTATAGGACCTCAACGCCCATTCTATCTAGAAAAAGATTTCATCGATAAAACACATTCGGTGGAACAACTCATAGCTAGAGATGAAGAGCTAGACCCTTTTGAGGACCCCCTAGCCTTTAGGAAAATGATTGAGTTCTTGAGGGAAATGCCCATTAACATAGAGATGAACAAGTGGAAGAGAGAGAGGGATAAGTGTAAATGGAGATGGGACAAGCCACCTAAGGAAGGTGATGGATCATGGCATATGAAGATGATTTTGTATGATCCGGATGGAGAAAAATTTGAAAGGTCATACCGTACTAAGAAAACCGATAGGAAGTTGAAACCTAAGTTTGATCCCAAAGATGTCTTCAATGAGGAACTCACCCATATCACGTAGTAACCCATGACCTTGATTCTAGCTACAAGACTCGTAAATAAAGAAAAGCGCTTCTTGGGAGGCAACCCATGCTTTATGTGATTTTTATTTTGTTTGATTGTTATTTGTTTCCTTATGCATGCTTTATTTTTATTGTTGGTAGATCATGTTTCAAAAATAAAATGGTGAAAATACTTTATTTTGTCGTTTGGCTTAGTCTTAACTTCATCCAAAGGTATTTCGCAAAAGATAAGTGTAAGGGGAAACCCCAAATATGTTTTTAAGAAACAAAACTGATCATGGTTCTCCACAATATTAAATGAACATGTGTGTTTGTATTTGTTAGAGTGAAATGCTTGTATTGAGTCATAATGATATTTTTCAGGATTTTCCAGGAAGTAGGACATAAGTTTTTCCAGAAATTTTCTGGAAACTTAACGTAAGAATTTATGCAGGTCACTTCTGACGGCGTCAGGAAGAAACTCCTGACGGCGTCACGTGTAAAAATCTGGAAATTTTGCTAGTTTTGTTTTTCTAACGGAGTCTTAAAGTTTTTTTGTTAATTCTTTAATTTTATAAACTCCAAGGAATCTGCAAACATCATTCTACAAGCATTATATCTTACATTGTTTTCTAGGATTTGTTATCATATATAGATTGCCGCCGATTTTACGCGAGGTTGCCTTGTTTGTTTTCTCAGGTTTAACAGGTTATGTATGACAAGAAGATGATTTATATTTCTGGAAAGGAAGCTTTGATTGTTCATTTTCTTGGAGGAAGATCTAACCTTGTTAACCACACTATCCATACAGAGCGAACCAGGGGAGTATTTGATTTCATTCTTTTACCTGTATTACTTTTACAATCTTTAATTGAACATTGGGGACAATGTTCATCCTAAATGTAAGGGGAGGGTAAAATGATGATACCTTATAGTATACACTTTCACTTGAGTTTTTTTTTTGTTTGATGGTAGATGTGTAATAAAACTATAGGAAATACATTTAGGAGTGAAACTTTAGCCTTAGCAAGCGTCTCATGGATAGGAGTCGTATGACTAGCACAAAACCGTACTATTCAGAAAAATTTTCCACCCAAATATGTGAGGTTCGCCTTTAGATTTGATAGGAAAAGCATTTACTATTAGTGCTTATGAGTGTACCGGTAGCATTTAGATTCTAGAACTTGCGTTAGTGATGCATCCCGAGACCGCTAGTGAGACTACATTCGTGTAGTAGGATTTACTACATGATAAGAGGCATTAGGATCACCCTTGTGTTAAACCCGTATCATAATTACTTGACCATTTAAGTCATATTACTTGGCTAGTTAAGTCAATTAATTTTTCCCACACCTTGGCGATGTACTCATTTTTAGTACACGAAACCCCTAGTACACCCCTCCGAGCCTATCCTTTCGTTTCTAACTTTAAGCATCTTACTTAAAGGAAGAATTTGTTACAACCCACTTAAATGTACACCCAAATCGCCTTAGCCTTCCGTGTATGCACTCATCTTTAGTGCATTATTGTTACATTTTTAAACCCTTAGTTAATTATCTAATTGATTACATGGTTGCTAAGTCTTGTCATATCCTTGTACATATTGTTTTGGGACGATTGGAACTCGTGGGTAAAGTACTTATGTTATGGAGTAATGGGGAAGAACGTCATATATTCCCCCATATGTATGTTAATCTTAAAAGTACTCCAAGTGTTTTGATTATCTTAATTCGAGTCATTAGAGTAGTTTATTGTAAAGTATGTAAAAATTCAAGTGTAAGGGGAATGTTCATTCCCTATGATGTATTATTTTGGATGGTAGGGTAAGAGTGTATGCAAAAAAAAAATAATAAATAAAATAAAAAATAAAAAATAAATAAAAAAAAGAGAGAAAATCTACGGACTACCATCCCGTTTAGTTCTACGTTTATTTTATGTTTTTGTTCTTTTTCATTTATTAGCTTAAGTCGAGTCGAGTCTTGGCTTAGCAACGCTATATTGTACATGTAATTAACCAAGATGATTAACTCGCCACCAGTAAAGATTGCCTATATCCAACATAACCGTGTATTCCATATCCCTACACCTAACGTTATAACCCTTTAAAAGACCTCTTTGACAGTTTATCCTAGGTGCTTACGCCATGTGGTGGAGGTTTGATCCTTTCCCAAGCCTATGGTAATCTATTTTGCTATGACAGGTAGTGAGAGATGTTTTCCATTTCCATATTGTGATATATACTTTATTACACCCGAGAGATTTGAGTATCTAAACACTATTTGTAAGGTACTAGTATATGACCTCCGTGCTTGTCTTTGGTCTTTAGTGGAACGATTATTTGTTGTAATTACTTTTATATTAGTGTTAAATGACCCCTAACTTGTATTTTGACTAGAATAAAAGCGCATTTGCTTGAGGACAAGCAAATCTCAAGTGTAAGGGTATATGATGAGGCGAAAAATGATCCGTTTTTAGGGGGACATTTAAGCCGGAAGTTGGAATTATTTGATCAAATATTGCCCTAAATCGTTCCTTTTGTGATTTTAGGTACTTTGGGAGTGAATTCTGGAAAAGGATGCATTTTGGACGTTTTTGGAGCATAAAAGTGAAGAAAACGGCAAAGTCTTAATTTTCCTTGCTGGAACAGTACCTGACGGCGTCAAGAAGGTTTTTATGACGTCATCAAGAGCAATTTTGGTGACGGCCCAGAGAAAACGTGACGGCGTTAGAACAAGGCCGTCAAGAGTAATAGTGGTGACGGCCCAGAGCAAAAATACACATGACGGCGTCAGATCTGGATCTAGGCAATCCAAGAAGATTTTTGGCGGCGGGTTGACGGCGTCAGAAGTTTCTTCTTGACGCCGTCAGCTTAGTAAATCTATATATACTCTTTGTAATTTTCATTCTAAAGGGAGGAGAATTTTAGGGTCGAACTTAATAAACCCTAACACGACTTTTACAGTATTTTCAAGGGTTTTCACCCCTTGAAACCCTTCATGTTCAATTGAGATAAGTATCCTTTCAATTCATTCAATATGTCTATGTGTTTTTTGAATATATCTTACACTTGTCTTGATTTTAACATGCTAGGCTAGATCTCTTGTGTGTTTTCTTAGATGTAATGAAACCTAGATGTTGATTATAGGTTGATTGCTTGTTTATAGTTGTAATGGATGAATGATTTCAATGTTAGGCTTAAGAAAACTGGCAGATCTCCATTGTGTAACTTGCTTGAACGTCTTAAGAAACATGAACCGATGTGTACTAGGTTTTTATGGTTGTATTTAATGCATGAGCGAATTCTAGTGATCCCATGTTAGGAGCTTCTTGCAGGCTCGACATAGGAGTGAAGTAGGAGCTTATAAAATTGGGGAAGTAAGTACGCCACCCCATGATTGATATTAAGGAGTATAACCCGTCATCCACGCAACTATAACAAGGAATTAACCTGTAAAAGATATCTAGGGAGTAGTGAAATCTAAGTAAACACAATTCTCCCATTTATTGTTCACACCATATTAGTAATTTAGCTTTATTTACATTTCTGTTATTTTATTTTGATTGCATATTAGTTATTGGGTTAGTTGATTAGCAACTAATTCCGCCCACTCTTCCAAAAACCCGAGATTTTTCTTGCTTTCATAAAAACATAAAAATACAAAAAGAATCATCCCTCACCTCTAGACCTAGTTCTTAGGCTTTCTAATCCTAGTGACACTATTCCTGAATTGAACGATCAATCCCCCGGTACTTGTCACTATACTATACTACAAGGATCAGGTACACTGCCTGGTGGGGGTTGTAAGCTTCTCGAGATCCCTTGAGAGGTAAAGCCTGGTGCAATTCCCACGCATCACTACCATAGAAGCCGAATATATAAGCGCTGAAAAGGCATGTCAACAAGCACTATGGATGAAACAAGCTCTCATAGACTTTGGCATTAGGTTAGAAAATGTTCCCATTATGTGAGATAACAAAGGTGCGATAGATTTAAGTAAAAATCCAGTGCAACACTCTAGGACTAAACATATAGAAATACGTCACCACTTCCTTAGGGATAATGTACAAAAAGGAAACATATCTATAGAAAAAGTTGCATTGGAAGATAACATTGCGGATATATTCACTAAACCCCTTAAGCATGAACTATTCAATCACTTTCGTTTAGGATTAGGAATGATGGAACAAGTTGACTAAATTCTATTGCATTTAGACAATTTTTTTTTTTCTCTTGCATAAAATTTGTATAAAATTCACTTTTCTTCCACTTCTCCATTTCTGAGTCTAGGAATCTATTTCCCACGAAAAATAAAGATTGGGAAACCTCATTTTCATTGCATATACGCTCTTGTAAAACCCAATCAAAGTTTCTTGAAAACTATTCTCACATCTAGGAATGACATGAACATCATTTTCCTTGCATTGTTGAGAAATGCTAAAAACTTTTTCCGAAATCATGTATAAACTCTCACATAAATTGTCAAGGTATATAATCTAATATATATCATTGACATTCATGAATCGAGCAAAAATATTGTTCTGGAGCGTGGCCGGTCCCCTTAAATAGGGGGCGGTCCCCTTAATGATTAAGGAGACCGCCCCCTATTTAAGGGGACCGGCCATCTGATTGTCGGGTTTACAGAATCTTTTCTGCTTTTTAGCCCATTTCAACCTACATTTACCAATTTTCACCAACATATTTTGTCCTAATCTCCCAAACAAACTTTATCCATCCATAAACACACAAATCTTACACTATAAATATCCCAAATCTTTAAAACTCTCCATTCATCCCATCATGACCTCTCCAAACAAACCAAAACCAAAAGCCTCAAGGCTATCAAGGATGACGGAAAAACCCGTTTGGCGAAGAAAAAGCCCTCGAAACAAATCCATCATAACCAATGAAGTTGGAAATCAATCAACACCTCCAACCACTTACTTCCCAAACTTTACAACAAACCCACAAGGACATTCATTTGATCCTCTTTACAAACCATACAACATTGGCCAAACATCTTCTTTCATGCCAAACTACACATCTCATCCTCCAACTACCTATAATGATCCATACAAGTTTAATTAACCATCAAACTACAATTCCAACTACACAAACCTAATTAATCCATACCAACACAATGATTCTATCCACATTACCACAAAAAAGCAAAAGTTCCGTGATGAAATAAACCAAATCCGTGATCTTAGTGATCTCCTTGCTATGCATCCTGCACAACGCAACAAAGGGCAACCTCCATCATCACCCTATGCAAATTGCCTACCCCACTCTCTCAACTTGGATCAAGTTACAAACCACACTCACTTTTGCCCTTGTTGCATCTTCCTTCAAAAACAAATTCTCTACTTAAGTGAAGATATTTCTTGGATTGAATATCTTCTCACTCGTCCTCATCCAATACCACCCTTAACTCGATATAACATCGTAAGGTCCACCTATTCCGCTCCATACCCCACTCCATATCCCTCTCCATCTAACAACTAAGCTCTATGCTTATGTTCCCCTCAAGCAAATAAAACACTCAACCATGGGTTGCAAGCAAGTCCAAGTGCTCTCTTCGGCAATATAGGACTATGTTATCTCTTTTGTTTTATTGTAATCAATATGCTTCAAGCATATTAAATGTTGTAATGATGATCATTTTTATGATTATCTCATATATGCTTGAATGGATCTATTTTTATTTTTATTTGAATAATTATTGCTTTGCATATATATGTCTTGTTCTCCTCACATATTTTTTGTAGCCAAGTTTTCCATAGCTTGTTTCCTTGGTGCTCTCTGTGACATTTCTAAAATTTCATGTCATTTATTTTAATAGTTTATTATTCAACTATTCTATTTTTAACTAATTAACTTCGTCGGAGTTATCCGCGTACGTCATAACGCGTTCAATTCATTCAACCATGACTATACAACGTCTACTCTACACTTTCTATGCACCATTGTTTCCTTACAACCTTATTTTAAAGTCACAATTCACTTTTTCCATTTTTAACCTTTTACGTTTTTACGCGATTTAAATTTACGTTTTAAGGTTTTAACAACATGAACCAACCTTAGACTATGATAATTTTACATATTTTATGCATTTTAACCTATTTCCATATTTCAAAGTGTGTTTTATACTTTTCGTCTCATTTTTATAATTTACGTCACTTTTATCAAGAACCGGTGTCACCAAACGCATTTTCAACTCACTTTTCAGTTTTAACGATGTTTTAACCCTTCGATGAACTCACCACTTATCTAAAATACTTAAATAGGTTATGTTAATAAGTTTCAACAATTTTATAAGTTTTGTGTTTTTATGTTATCCGATTTTACGTTACGCGTCTTAAAAACTCCACGTTTGCAATTACCATGATCAAACTACACTCCGTAGCTCAAAATTATACAATATCTAACTAACAAAACCCACTAAAAGGCCTAGATGGCTGGTTTTGATGAGTATACTCTTACACACTTCATGAAAAATTGCCACCTAAATTCCACTAAGCACAATACCATGTACAAAACCACAAAATCCTCATTTACCTAGTTTGTATCACCAACAAGATCAAAACTTCATATTTTTCTTCCTTCTCTCTATATGAACGACCAAGGTCAGGTCCTAAACACCTTTTTCATCTAATTTTTCACCAAATTATTGATTATAAACTAAATATCTTGAAGGCCTAGTCTTGCTTATGGTTTATTCCACTCAAAACATCATCAAATCTCATCATTTCTTGGTTTCTTTGGGAAGTTGTTTCAAGTTTTTATCAAGATGGTGTAGGGGCTGAGATTTTCAAGTTTTACAAAGGGTTTTGGTGGATAAAAATTGGGTTGATATGGGGTAAAGAAATGGTGCAAGTGTTGATTGGGTTAATCTAGGTTTAGTGATTCTTTGTTCTTGTATCTTCTTGTTCTTCAACTTTTGTAAGGAAACTCTCCACTCAATTTCCATCTTTATTTTATTTTCACTACTGTAAATATAATATTATTTGATGTATTTGAACCTTATATAAATTATAATGCTTGGTTAGGCTTGGTACATAAGTTTAATCACTAGAAAACCCTAAAGGACTAAACATGCAAACTGTGAATCTGATTCAGGGGTAAAAACAGAATAAACTGATTTAATTAGTAAACAGTGGACCTAAACTAAAAATATGTAGTTATAGCCCTATGTCTTGTGGTCATTTTGACGGGTATTTCATCGAATAACTCATTACGATGATTAAACTAGAATTATTTTCGTGAAACATGTCACATTCTGAGTAACAGATTTGAAACGTATATAAGTCATTTTTTTGTGAATAACCCACTGTTACTCAAAACATAAAAGTTTTAGATAACATCTTAACTTAAACGTGGCCGAAAGAGGGGAATTAATCGGGTTTGTAAAACATTAGATATCGCACTTTTCGTGGGACTGATGCAATGTTAAAGTTTTCTGAAGTGAATATATTGGGTAAATGGGTAACTTTGGTACTGTTAAGTAATTTTTGGTTTGGTGGGACCTACAAAGTTTGTTAGTACAGACAAATACCTTTCCGGGGATATAAAGAACGTAAAATTTTGACTTACGGTTTAGAAGTAACGGAATTTCTAAGATGAGCAAGTTATAAAAATTTCCATCAGCATTGGAATAAAAAGTATAAAAATGTTTACATTTTATAAAACTTTTGGACTTTAAATATATTTTGAACCACCTCCTATATTTTGAACTCTTAGGCTTAATTTGAACCTTTTTGATTAAAAATGGGACCCTTGGACTAAATTTGAACCTTAGACTCATCATTAGACCTTCATAACATATTTTGGACTTAGAAACAAATATAAATTTGACACTTGACTTTTATAAAGAATATAAATTCATATTTATAAATAACTCTTTAGTGTCAAACTAAAACTTGTTATATATGTATTTAGTATACGTGTACCAAGCACAATTAAGATCATAATTTATGTAACATATAGCCATATGGCATAAATATTTATTTTCAAAACCTAAGACAACGTATATATGTTTAGGTTCTTCGTAGAGCTTCGCGGCTATCTTTCTTCGCTTGCTTGATTGTGATTATTCCTCTTTGTTCACGGTGAGTTCATAGCCTTGCCTTTACTAATTAAAATATTTTATAAACCCCGCGAGGGGGATACATGCTAGTTTTTACAAACTGAATACATGTAGTTTTTGGTATGCTGGACCCGATTATATGATTATAGTGATTGAATGCTTCTTGCCAATTAAGTCCCCACCATGAAACCGTTAATTCCGTAGGGAAACGCTATTATTATGGATATGCATATTAGGCTTGGCCGGCTTTGACTGGGTACGGTCACATAATCTTGAGAGTTTGGGGTAAACTGGCAATTTTTACCTCGGGGCACAAAATCATGGTTAAGGTTTCGGTTTCATAATTCTCAATACTATAATCTGATTACCCGACATGTATTTGTTATATGTCTATTGATAAATAATGCTTGTATTCAACTTATTACTTATTAAACTCTATGAATTCACTCAACCTTTGTATTGACTTTTAGCATGTTTTATCTCAGGTGCGTAAGTGACTTTTGGCTTGGATGGGCGGCGCAAGAAATGGATATCTACATGATGGCTCATGTTTAAATAAAATTTTTCATTCGATAATCTTCTAAACTTTCAAAACTTATGTATCTTTTATCTATGTTAAAAACTTTTGGGACCTTGTTAACTCTGATAAATTATCGAATGTGAAGTTTTAAAAACAACTTTGTTTTAAAGTTGTTTACTATATTTGTACAATGTGACCAAATAGCATCCCATGTCCCTTTCCGCTGCGTTCCTAAAATGGGGGTGTTAAAGAATGGTACCAGAGCACAAATTATAGTGAACTAGGTCTTTTTGTTTTAAAAACCTAGACTATAATCATTTGTTTTTTTTTTCAAAACTATGAGCTTCCATCATCTTACCTGATATCCATGCGCGCCTACTCCTGAATTTTCTATTACCCCCTCGAGTATATCTTAATTATATTAAGGATGATTATAGGAGCACTATAATTATTTCTTAACTCGTCTGATAATCCGCGAAAGTATCACTCTTATATATATAACCTTTTGTGCACTAAACTTCCTTGTTGTGTTTTATGCTATTCATGTGCATTGTGAATTTCCATCCGGAAATTTATACACATCTTCAAGTGCACCATTACTATACGTATACATATAGTGAATATTACTATATGTACTTAAGATAATTTTTTTTCTTTTCTCTCTCGACTATCTGAAACATCGATATATTTCTATATAAAGTTCTCACATGAATACTAAACTCTTCTAACCATTGTGAGTTACACGATGGTCTCTCTTAGACATTGTATGTGATTACAATGGTCTCATTCATTATTATGACATTGTGGATTACACAATGGTCTCACTTACTTCATTAACATTGTGAGTTGCACAATGGTTTCTCTTATTTATCAGATGTTGTAGGTGATTACAATGGTCTATATACCCTTTCATAACTTTATATACTATCATTACATCTGATGGCGAAACTCGTTATGATTTATCACCTCTCGATTGCTTTACTCCCCGTAAACTTATGTTTTCTGAGCGTTTCTTCTCCCTTTCCGAATTAATGCTAATTATATTAAAGACTATCTATATACACTTGATTTTCTCTCGACTATTTATACCCATCAAAGCATTACTTCTTATTTGTACAGAGGTTATTTTTATAAATGTTTTATCCGATTCTTTACACATCGAGTCAAACCCTAACAGTCCCAAGTATATATATGTTTCAATAAATTCCTAAACTATTAAATACATATTTATTCATTTTGATGATCCTCTAAAAACTTTCTCGTACGTTGTGGGTGACATAGTGGTCTCATTTATTTTCTCAAAAATCATGAGTAATGTTATGATCTCTAAAAAAAAAAAAAAAAAAAATCTTTTCATGACCTTAAACAATGGTGTCTTATATGAAACCCATCACATTCTATTTATTTACCTTGGAAATTCACTACCATTTTATAAACAACTTCGTTATTACCATATAAACTTTATTTCACGGTATTATCAAATGTATTTACTACTCTTCAAAGAACTACCTTACGAATACCTTGTATAGCGTATAACCATACTTAATATCAACTTATGAACACCTTTGTTAGTCTCATATAACTATTTTAAGCACCTTACAAATGATTTTGCCGTTAACTTAACTATTTTACTACCGCTTTATAAATCATTTCGCTAAAATAATTTGCAATGTTTGTCACCATCCATCAATCATTTTGTCACTCCCTTACAAACTACATCACCACAATCTTATAAACTAAATCACTAATTTACTACCGTTACATAAACTGTTTTGACTAGTTCCGAATAAACTATTTGTTATCATCTTACAAATCGCTCTGTCATTTACCTTATACCAAAATTTTCACCACCCTATAAATCATTTAGACATCTTCTTGCAAATCATAACTATTTTGTTATTAAGTTATCGTTCTTCATTCTTCTATAATTCTTATAAACTGATTCATTATCTTCAAAAGCTGAAGTTCAGTAACTTTCTCTACATTCATCAAGTTCTCTTTTGAAACCTTCATTGTTAAAGGTCCGTGATTCTGGCCCAATGTGGACTGATTTAGAACTGCTTAAAACTTCCTTTTCTGTGAGCATTTTCCTTATTCGCTTGTGTTACACACTCATACTACTTACTTATGATTGATTCTTACGTATGTACAAACTTATATCACTCTTTGTATATAAGATACTTATGCAAACTCCATACTTGTCCAACAATGGTCATATCACGAGTATAACGAAGTTAAGTATTTGAAAATTTTATCGAACCTTGATTAAATATAGTCTAGTCACCTATGTTTAACCTTGGGATAGTGGAACATAGTTTGACTACCTATGTTCGACTTAGATTTTTCAAATACTAGGAATAGTTATATATGGGTTATGTCTAATTGATCTTCTACTTGATTTTCGAGAATCACAAAAATCTTTATGTGAGTATAACAATTCAGTGGTATTCATACGATCAAGCAAAACAACCAAACAAATCCTCATTCTATCTTTATCGCATATAGTCAACCTTACTTTGAACCGTATTTCTAGACAACGAGAATCGAACCGCGTCGTTAGTTATTTTAGACTTTATTTCTTACGAGTATCCTCATCTTTTCGCAAGTAAACCGTCTAGAGATAAAGCGAGTTGAGCTCCGGGACGGTGCTCTCTTATGGGGTACGTGCTGTGACATTTCTAAAATTTCATGTCATTTATTTTAATAGTTTATTATTCAACTATTCTATTTTTAACTAATTAACTTCGTCGGAGTTATCCGCGTACGTCATAACGCGTTCAATTCATTCAACCATGACTATACAACGTCTACTCTACACTTTCTATGCACCATTGTTTCCTTACAACCTTATTTTAAAGTCACAATTCACTTTTTCCATTTTTAACCTTTTACGTTTTTACGCGATTTAAATTTACGTTTTAAGGTTTTAACAACATGAATCAACCTTAGACTATGATAATTTTACATATTTTATGCATTTTAACCTATTTCCATATTTCAAAGTGAGTTTTATACTTTTCGTCTCATTTTTATAATTTACGTCACTTTTATCAAGAACCAGTTTCACCAAACGCATTTTCAACTCACTTTTCAGTTTTAACGATGTTTTAACCCTTCGATGAACTCACCACTCATCTAAAACACTTAAATAGGTTATGTTAACAAGTTTCAACAATTTTATAAGTTTTCTGTTTTTATGTTATCCGATTTTACGTTACGCGTCTTAAAAACTCCACGTTTGCAATTACCATGATCAAACTACACTCCGTAGCTCAAAATTATACAATATCTAACTAACAAAACCCACTAAAAGGCCTAGATGGCTGGTTTTGATGAGTATACTCTTACACACTTCATGAAAAATTGCCACCTAAATTCCACTAAGCACAATACCATGTACAAAACCACAAAATCCTCATTTACCTAGTTTGTATCACCAACAAGATCAAAACTTCATATTTTTCTTCCTTCTCTCTATATGAACGACCAAGGTCAGGTCCTAAACACCTTTTTCATCTAATTTTTCACCAAATTATTGATTATAAACTAAATATCTTGAAGGCCTAGTCTTGCTTATGGTTTATTCCACTCAAAACATCATCAAATCTCATCATTTCTTGGTTTCTTTGGGAAGTTGTTTCAAGTTTTTATCAAGATGGTGTAGGGGCTGAGATTTTCAAGTTTTACAAAGGGTTTTGGTGGATAAAAATTGGGTTGATATGGGGTAAAGAAATGGTGCAAGTGTTGATTGGGTTAATCTAGGTTTAGTGATTCTTTGTTCTTGTATCTTCTTGTTCTTCAACTTTTGTAAGGAAACTCTCCACTCAATTTCCATCTTTATTTTATTTTCACTACTGTAAATATAATATTATTTGATGTATTTGAACCTTATATAAATTATAATGCTTGGTTAGGCTTGGTACATAAGTTTAATCACTAGAAAACCCTAAAGGACTAAACATGCAAACTGTAAATCTGATTCAGGGGTAAAAACAGAATAAACTGATTTAATTAGTAAACATTGGACCTAAACTAAAAATATGTAGTTATATCCCTATGCCTTGTGGTCATTTTGACGGGTATTTCATCGAATAACTCATTACGATGATTAAACTAGAATTATTTTCGTGAAACATGTCACATTCTGAGTAACAGATTTGAAACGTATATAAGTCATTTTTTTTGTGAATAACCCACTGTTACTCAAAACATAAAAGTTTTAGATAATATCTTAACTTAAACGTGGCCGAAAGCATGGAATTAATCGGGTTTGTAAAACATTAGATATCGCACTTTTCGTGGGACTGATGCAATGTTAAAGTTTTCTGAAGTGAATATATTGGGTAAATGGGTAACTTTGGTACTGTTAAGTAATTTTTGGTTTGGTGGGACCCACAAAGTTTGTTAGTACAGACAAATACCTTTCCGGGGATATAAAGAACGTAAAATTTTGACTTACGGTTTACAAGTAACGGAATTTCTAAGATGAGCAAGTTATAAAAATTTCCATCAACATTGGAATAAAAAGTATAAAAATGTTTACATTTTATAAAACTTTTGGACTTTAAATATATTTTGAACCACCTCCTATATTTTGAACTCTTAGGCTTAATTTGAACCTTTTTGATTAAAAATGGGACCCTTGGACTAAATTTGAACCTTAGACTCATCATTAGACCTTCATAACATATTTTGGACTTAGAAACAAATATAAATTTGACACTTGACTTTTATAAAGAATATAAATTCATATTTATAAATAACTCTTTAGTGTCAAACTAAAACTTGTTATATATGTATTTAGTATACGTGTACCAAGCACAATTAAGATCATAATTTATGTAACATATAGCCATATGGCATAAATATTTATTTTCAAAACCTAAGACAACGTATATATGTTTAGGTTCTTCGTAGAGCTTCGCGGCTATCTTTCTTCGCTTGCTTGATTGTGATTATTCCTCTTTGTTCACGGTGAGTTCATAGCCTTGCCTTTACTAATTAAAATATTTTATAAACCCCGCGAGGGGGATACATGCTAGTTTTTACAAACTGAATACATGTAGTTTTTGGTATGCTGGACCCGATTATATGATTATAGTGATTGAATGCTTCTTGCCAATTAAGTCCCCACCATGAAACCGTTAATTCCGTAGGGAAACGCTATTATTATGGATATGCATATTAGGCTTGGCCGGCTTTGACTGGGTACGGTCACATAATCTTGAGAGTTTGGGGTAAACTGGCAATTTTTACCTCGGGGCACAAAATCATGGTTAAGGTTTCAGTTTCATAATTCTCAATACTATAATCTGATTACCCGACATGTATTTGTTATATGTCTATTGATAAATAATGCTTGTATTCAACTTATTACTTATTAAACTCTATGAATTCACTAAACCTTTGTGTTGACTTTTAGCATGTTTTATCTCAGGTGCGTAAGTGACTTTTGGCTTGGATGGGCGGCGCAAGAAATGGATATCTACATGATGGCTCATGTTTAAATAAAATTTTTCATTCGATAATCTTCTAAACTTTCAAAACTTATGTATCTTTTATCTATGTTAAAAACTTTTGGGACCTTGTTAACTCTGATAAATTATCGAATGTGAAGTTTTAAAAACAACTTTGTTTTAAAGTTGCTTACTATATTTGTACAATGTGACCAAATAGCATCCCATGTCCCTTTCCGCTGCGTTCCTAAAATGGGGGTGTTAAATCTCAAATGAGGGGGAGCATACATCAAGGGGGAGCTTTCTACCCGTTTAACTTCTACTATGAAGCTTACTCAGTTTAACCTTTTTGATTTTACAAAAAGGGGGAGAAGAGAATATTAATCTCTAAAATACTTGTCTAAAAATAAATTTTAGACCTAATGAGTTTAAGGTTTTGTAATAATCAAAAAGGGGGAGATTGTTGACATAAATAATGCCTAAAAACATTATTAACATATTATCAATATCTCTATGTTTTAATTATTACAAAACATAAACCCATTGAACTAAAATCTATGACATAAACAAGTATTTAGTGATTAACATTCTCTTTACATCCAAATCACTTAAGGTATGAATAAACAAAGTGTTTATTGCAATCTATGATCAAAGGAAAAAATTTCTAAAACACTAGAACTTTTATAAAATTTCATAAACACTTAATATCTTTTATAAAACATTTTTGGAATTAAAAGAATATGTTTAAATCACTATAAATATTTGATTTCAAATTTCCAACCAAAAATGGAAAACTTTATCCAGAAGAACCTTCCCCACAAAAGGACAAGTATTTCCAACGTTCTGAAGGGGCGGCTCCCTTAATTCATAAGGCGGCCCCCTTAATCATTAAGGGAACCGGCCACGCTCCAGAACAGTATTTTTGCTCCCTATAAATACTAGTACATTTGACAGATTTTTCTCACCTTTTCCACTCCTAAACTTTCTGTTCTAGATCTTCATTTCTATTCTATTAATCCTTTGATCATACATTCATAAATTTTTGTTTCAAAGTGATCCAAACATCATCCTCTCAAGTGCAAGAGAAGAATATTTCTATCCCTCAAGACAAGAAGTATTACAACTTGTTGTGATCTCCACATCCAAGTTGTTAGAGCATCATCAATTGTATCTATATCTTTGTGTATTTAGTTGTGAATATTTGATAGAAGATAGCTTAGCTAGGTATATAGATAGTGTGATTGGTTAGTAGTTTGTTGTGAAGGAGGAGAGTTAGGAAGTAGATTGTAGTGAAGAAGATTGGTGTGAAGTAGATAGGTGTGAAGTAGTAAGTTGTGAAGTAGATTGGTGTGAAGAAGTTGTGTAGAAGTTGTGATCAAGTGGTGACGAAGTTGTGGTGTGTACATTGGTGTTTAAGGTTTTCTCCGCCATAAGGGGGCTTGTTGACATAGTGAAGAAAACTCTCGAGTTAGGTGCTCGGGGAGTGGAGTAGGGCAAGGAAGGTGTCCTTGTAGCCGAACCACTATAAATCTCTTGTCTCGCGGTTCGATCTTTCCATCTTTCAATTATTTCTTTACTTACATTATTATTGCTATATCGTACATATTTATTGTTGTTTATATTGTGCAAGACTTGAGATCACATATTATCGAATCTAAATTATTGAAAATAAACAAAACACTCTAACAATCTTTTATAATAAATTAAAAAGACGTAAAACTATTCAACCCCCCCCCCCCCCTTCTAGTTTTCCACATCTTTGACTTCGACAATCTCTAAATTCCCGTTTAATCTTTACACAAAATCAACGAATACTAGTTCAACTTCCGATTTAAATTTGAGAAAAAGCAACTTTTATTTATTTATTCTAATTTTATTCAACACATCTTTTTTTATTTTATTTTTCTCATTTTTCAATTTTTTTTCTTTTCTTTTCATTCTCTCTCTTTTTTTTTCATCATCATTTTTTTTTCTTTTTCATTTTTTTTCTTTACACTATTTTTCTTTTCACGTTTCATATCATACTCAAAATTTTGCATCATTCAGCAATTTTACATTACTTCATTTTGCAATATTATTTAGATTTTTAGGGAAGTTACTTGTTCCAAAATTTAAATAAAAATTTGAACTAGTACTCTATATTAACCTTGCATAAAAACTTGTTTACATAACGAAAAATTTTAACGGTCAAAAGTTTGAAAACAGCACGTATTTAGATCCAATTAGGAGCTACTGGGAGAAAAGGCCACAGATTACTTATATAAGCTCTAAAGAGAACCAACTACTCTACGCTTAGCATTTTCATTTGCAAAATTCGTTAAGAATTTAGTCTAAAAAGTTAAGGAAGCAGCCAGATCAACACTCTGGCAGAGTCAGGATTCCCTTTGTTCTAACCTAATCAAGACTAAACACTTTCTTTTATTTTATATTTGTGTGCAAAGCACTTTTCTTTTTATCGAAAAATTTTAAAAATTTTGCCCAAACGGGGGTACTAGGGCACTAACAGGTACAAAATATGTGACAAATTTGACAGAATTCCCCCCCACACTTAGAATTTAATATTGTCCTCAATATTCAAAGTCCCGGCTATTATGCCGACTCTTTGAATGTAAAAAGGCAATACTAATAGCTAAGTGTGAAACGGAAAACTATGTTTTCACAAAAAAGGATTAAAAAGATATCCCTGAAATAAACTTTAGCAAAAGGATAGGATATTGAGTGGCTGGATTGAAAACAGGCGCGTCAATCATCACAATCCAAAGGATACCTGCAAACATGAGCATACATACAAAGGCAAACAACAACAGAGGAAACTCCCCCACACTTAGTGTTAGAAAATAGAAAGAAGTCAGAAACATGGGTGAAAACCCATGTGATGCTAATGTTTTTGGAGTCACTAGCTTGACTCGACCCCGAATTCATTTGTTCTTGGGGAAGCAAGATGTGGAAGAGACAGTCTCCATCGGACTTTCATTCCAGATGTTTGGATAAACATTGAAGTACGTAAAAGTTCCACACCGATGAAATACCCACGGCTTGAAATAGTATAAACTATAAGCGGTGATGCTGGGGTCAAAGATGGTATCCTCACTCCTGAAGGAGCGAAGAAGATGAGAAGTAACATGATAGGTGAAGAAAGGAAAGAAAGTCATGATAACAATAATGACTAACTCATCCTCATCAGAAGGAGAATTCATAATTTGCATATCATGAATCTCATCATTTAAGCTCATTTGATCAAGACATATTCTGGGAGGGAGGGTTGGGATTTTGATATCAATCAAATCCTCATGGTTGAGAATATTTCCCTCCGGAACACAAAGATCATCTTTGTCTAGATCAAAGTAGAAGTTATCATACTCCGGTGGAGATATGATATGAGTGAGTTCACAGGAAAAATCCTCGAAGGGGAATGAATCATATTCGGGGAGAGAAATTTGAGAATGAGAAGTGGTAATGCCATTAATCTTCTCTCCCATATGATCAAAACTGAAGGCTTCAAATTCCGGTATAGAATCATCGAAAAAAATGTCACTATCCTTAATGGGGATAGGAGATGAAATGGGTTTTTCATTGAAAGCCTCGATTTTGGAAATGAGAAGACTGACATTCAATAATGTAGCACGAAGAGCTTCATCTTGGATTTCAGTGTCAGTTTCTTCATCATTCTCTTCTTCTAAGCTGACTAGCTCAGAAGGTAATTCTTCCACATAACTGATGTCTCCACAAGATAACGAATCGTCATCATTAGAATCAGAGAACATCTCAACATGATAAATTTGGAAGACAAGAGGAGGAGGGATATCACACATATGACCAAGAATTCCCTGTGACTCACTTGGGATTGGGACAAGGTTCTCAACACTAGACTTTATGAATTCGTTCGATTCCTTTTCAGGAACAGTGTCAAGATGCTCGTCCCCCATGTTCAAAGTGTGAGTGGGTACTTCGGGTGTGATAACTGTAGATTGAGATTGAATCTCAACTGATGGAATTTCAACTGATGAACTAGATGAATCTTTATAAAATTGAAGAATATCAAGGGTATCTTCATCATCACTGTCATCAGGAATGAAACAGAATCGAGAGCTAGATCTGGCTGCTTTTTCTTTTTCAATTGATTCCCTAATAGATTTTTCAATGGCAATCTGGGAATTTATTTTAGCAGCCTGCTCTTCAGCTAACAATTCTTCCATCGATTTTTGATTTGGATTATCTTAGGTATGTTTAATTCCTTTCAAATCTATCACTAAATCCAAAAGATAAAGGAGAAGATTTTGAGGAAGTGGCATTGCCTGATTCAATTGGTACTGTGGAGGTTGGTCATGATACGGAGTCGTAATTGTTACAAGGAAATGTATTCCTTGTTTGACAATCAGAGCTAGGGTGTGGACCTCCATAGTACTCACAACAGTAAAACTGATGTGGCTGTGAGTCGTATGTGCAGGAGTCATAATTGTTATCAGCAACCTGCTCATAGACAAGCATGTTTCCTGATTGACAATCAGAACTGTAGTGTGAACCACCACAGTACTCACAACAGTAAAACTGTTGAGTCTCATGGTGTGGTAGCTGATGGAATAAATCAGTCGTGTCATGGTAGGAATAGGGATTCTGGTTATAGACAGACCCGTTTCCTGACTCTACCATGCCACAACTGGGGCAATTGCCACCATTATAAGGACTACTACACCATTGACAAATTAGAAGGTGTGGATGAGACATAGAAAGAATCAAATGGTTTTGGAGGGTAAGGAATGGAGAATCAAAAAGGTAGGAGGGATAAGAAGAATATTTTTGATAAACATTTTATAAAAATAAGAAAGAAAATCTTTTTGGGTTTTTTTGTGTTCGTTGAAAATTGAGTTAAAAATGTTTTTGGTAATCATTTTGAAAAACCAAATCGTTTCCTCTTAGATCACACTAAGTAATCTTTGAGTAATCTAAAATGGTAAAATTTACGATTCGTTTTGTTTTTTATGAAAATAGCGGCGCCAAAAATTGATTGAGCCTAAATGGTTAGTCCAAATCAACCAAGTGAATGGTCAACTAAGTCAAACGGCTTGGTCCAATACTCCAGTGAGTACAGTGTTTCCCCTGGTCGTTATGTCCCAGCGAGGTGTGATGGTATCAAAACGGGTTTGTGATCGGGTGAATTTGGACAGGAAAGGGTTTATGAGTTTGTGAACTAAGGAATATAAAAGGAATAACTTAAATAAGCTATATTATTAAAAACGTGAAATCAGAAAACCCATAAACGTATTTAAAATAAAAACGCGTACGTTTGATTTAAATTTACGTAAACGTACGAAATAAAAAGTGAGTTTTAAGAACTAAAAACCCTACGGCTATGAAAATTATATTTTTACAATCCTAATGATAAAAGAAAATTTTTATAAAAAGAAAATTAATTTTTACACTATTTAATTATTTATTATTAACTAATTACTATTTTTAACTATTTAAAAATATACTAAATTACAAGAAAATAGGAAATTAACCTAGAAAAATGAAATTTTGAATTGAAAAATCTAAAATATTATAAAACTAATTTTAAAACTGAAAATATATTTTTCCTACTTTTTAAATAATTATTATTAATTAAAAACTAATTATTAATTAATTTAAACTAATTAAAATTAAGAAAAATAGCAAATGAACAGTGAAAAATATGAAACTTTTTCAAAAATTATTTAATAACTACAGGAACCTAAAAAAATTATAAAAATGAGATTTGCTTTTTGAAAAAGCTGAAAATAAGCTAAAAAGCTTAAATATAAGCTATCACTTTATTAAATTTTGTCTTTTCTGGGATTTTCTTTTTCAAAACTCTTTAAATACACAAAATAACAAACTTTAATGAAGGTGACTTGGCTGAAGCTTAAAAATAAGCACTTTGGAAACCAAAGTGCTTAACAGTTGGGGTGTTAAGGCTTATTAGGACTTGTGATGTGTAAAAGCTACTTAATCTTCTTATACAAAGGTGCCAGAAGGATAATTTAAGCTACAATAGATTACATGAACTTGAATTAAGCAAAAACAAAGGAATAAGCAAATGAAATAAGCCAGAAACTAGAAATAAGCAAAAGGCCAAACTGCCAAAGTCATAGGCCACAATGGCAAACCTGCAGACCAATGTGGGGTCCACAGGGGTGAACAAGGGCTAAAGAAGAGACTTGATATAGAGAGCTGGGGTGGAGGGCTTCCAAATAAACCAAGTTTCAGGACTTGGGGCCCACTAATAAGCCCTAGGGGAGGGCTTGAACTTGGGTGAGTGAGACAGAGTACTGTGGTGCAGGGCATGCACCTACTCTTCAGCCTGAATTAAGTTAGCAAATAAGCCAGCAAGAAAAATGCTAAAAATAAGATGTTGGTTGTTTCCTAAAGTTCAGCTGGGCTAGATTATCCTCCAAAAATATCAAGACCTAAACCTAAACACAAAATTCACAAAAATTCTTGGAAAATTGGATTTTCTACAAAGCTCTCACATTTGACTTTTGAGACTAAACACCTAAATTGACTTTGTTGAACTTTGGACTTGATTTACTGAATGATTATGTTATAAGAGGCTATTATAAGATAGAAATAAGCTAAGTTTCCTAATTATGAGCTAGTATGTGTGATTATGGGTCCTAATGACCCAACAGTAAACTAATATGAGAGGTTCAAGATGAATTTTGACTTTTAAACTATAAACCACCAATTTATGAGTAACTTGTTTTAATAGAACCTAATGTGCATACAGGAAACAACAAACAACAAGTGAAACACCCTGAGGTGTTATGAATCACCTTGATCCAAATAGTCCCTTAAGTAACCTGATATGGAATTTTATGAAGCAAGAAGATGATTTGAGCTACTAAACTAATGTACAACAATCTCAAATGATATAATAAGCCAAGACAAAAACAAAAACACTAAAATCAATTGAAATAACCAAGGCTACAGTAATATGCAATAAGATGAGATAAAGCTTACAATTAGCATCCACACTGACATCAAGGTACACAGGGCAAATACACCTGTCCTATAGCTTCCAAATAAGCTTCTAACCCAAGAAATTTCCTTATAAACCCTGCTCCAAGCTTCAATCTTGTCCTTTCATGATTTTTGGTTTTTCAACCTATTTATTTTCTATTTTAGTATTTTAACTGAACCTGACTTGAAACTGAATTTAGTGAAATAAGCTTAAACAACCAAATGAAAACAACTTTCACAGATTAAAACTAATTTGAGGTTTTCAATGGAAAATGGTGAAAAATGAATTAAACTAAGACAATTGAAATTGATAATTGGAACAAGTTACAAATACTCTGGAAATGTAAACTACAACCTTTTTAAACTAAAGAGTAAAATTTAAAACTAAATTTAAACTAAATGTTGATACTAAAACTATTCCACACTACTGCTACCTAACTAACTTTCTTTCTTTCTTTTTTCTTCACCTTTATAGGACTTGGGGAGTTCTTGAGACTTTCCCACTTGTTTGTGGACCCTTGGATTAGTTTGATTTGATCCCAGCCATCAAACATGGTTTTGGCGGGAAAAATGGCAAAGTCAGTTGGGGTAGTTTGGGTTGGAACGTGGGACATTAAATGGGGTTGGTTTATTAATTGGAGGAGGGGGACAATAGTGGGGGAAGGTGAGGGAAAAGTGGAGAGGAGGGGGGAGGAGACAGGATTGCAGGTTTTGGGGGGAAACGTAGGGGATGAACAGTGTTAGTGGTGTTTTGACCTGGGCGTTGACCCTTTGACCCTTTTGACCGGATGGTTTTATTAGAAAGGGTATTGGGCTTGGGGTGGTAATGGGCTAGTGGTATTTTGGGTTTGTTTGTTTATTTAAGCTTAAAACCACAAGGACCATACATGTAATTCCTAAAAAACCCATGGACTGAAAATGTAATTTCCCCAAAGTAATTATAACGGTAATTCTTGCCAGTACCAATAATCCAAGGATAAAAATTGCAATTTTTTCACTTTTGGTTCTTTAAGGACTAAAACTGCCAAATGTTGAAACTTGAGGGACCAAAATGCAATTTCTTCAAACTTTCATTCCAAGGACTAAACTTGACAACTTGTGACTTTCCAAGGACCAAAGTTGACTTTTCCTCTAAAATATTCTACCAGGGACCATTTCTGCCATTTTCTAAAAGTTCAGGGACTCTTTCTGCCAATTATGCAAACTTTGCTCATTTTTTGTCTGTTTTCAATCCTTTTGTACCTGAAACACATAAAAATACAATCCAAGGATATTTGCAGTATAATTGGGCATATTTGGGTGTTTTCAGTATTTTTACAGTCAAATATGGGAACAAAATGATGAGTATTTGCACACTCATCAACAATTAAAAGCGTCAACCTAGAAAAAGCAGTCCCTCCAACCCTTCACAAAATCCAAAACCTTGTCGTAACAAGTACCAGTATTAGGACGCTTGCCAAACAACACCCACCCATTCTTTATAAACTTAACATAAAGACGGTGGAACAGAGCCACCGACGGGGCAATGTTATGAGAACGGAAGACAACTTCAAAGTGAGAAATCTTACAGGAACCAAAAAGAGAAAGCTGAGAGACATTAATCTGGTAATGTCTTAAAACATCAACAAAGAACACAGAAAAGGGCAAGCGGAGATTAACATAATCAAAGAACCGACTGTACAAACCAATTTTCCTCAGAGGATACTGGTTGATAGCCTGATCAGGATCTGGCAAAATAGGATTAACGAATGATGGAATGTGGTAATCACGGCATAAGTTGTCTAATTTCTCCTGCGTCAGATGACATCCAACTTCCGTGATTTTGGTTATTGCCATACTAACAGTCAGAAGATAGCAAATAACAAGGCAACGGAAAATAAAGCCTGAAAGAATTTTGCAAAAACACGGAAGAAAGAGAAAGGAAAGGAAATACTGGCAACAGTCCACCTTAAATATTTATACAAGTGATTCTCCCAAGAGATCAAAATAAGTGCCGCGTGCCATAAAAGCGCCTAAAATCAACGGCCGCGATAGAAAATAAAAGATAAGGGTGACAGCTAATAAAGCAAACATCCGCTCCCTCGAAGGAACAAAAAACAGTTGATTCCCCCTAAATCTCATCCACTAATAATTCAAAATCCGCAAGACAAAGGACCTACGCCAAGAGCGGAACAACTAGCAATATAGTCTAGAAACATTCACCGCATGCTACCAAAGCACACGAACAATGAACGCACTAGACTAGGGGGGACTTGATGACGTATAGTACGGATAGCAGGCCTACTAGGCCTGAACTATCTCACGCAAACTGGGCTCCGGCCCAACAAGTGAAAATGGGCTCCGGCCCAATAAGCCAAACGGAACCAAAAGCCCATGTCACGAGCATGGCACAGTCCGGATAAACCAGGACACATTCTAGAGGCACTCCCGAAGTACGCTCGCGGATCGGACCCCGGTCCATTTGCATCCACATCGATTAAGCTGCGGATCCTTGCCGAACAAGGGTCCCACTTCGGCCACTACAGCAATGTGCGAAATATTAGGGAACCCTAATATTTCCACTACCTATAAAAGGAAACCTCAATTCACATTCTCGGGTTAATGAATTTCTCACTCATCATAACTCAGACATTTCTCTGACAGCATGAGTACTTACTCTCACGCCGGAGCTTAATCGTGGGGTCCATCCCCACGGTAAGGCTAACAGTTTACTTTCATTTGTGCATGATACTTCATCCTCTACTTGGATTAGTGCATAAACCTACAGCGGACGGCCCATCAAGGACGGCCCGCACCCAACTAAACCCAATTATAAATCATCCACACTTTTTGCACTAACAATGAACATTAGTTATTTTGGTTCATCAGTTATTGTCCTGCATACTGCGTTATGTTTTTGGTTCATCAATTATTGACTTTTAGCTATTATGTTATCAAAGGTTCATCAGTTAGCTTATGTTGTTTATCAGTTATTGACTTTTAGCTATTATGTTATCATAGGTTCATCAGTTTGTTTATTTTAGCTATTAGGTTATCATAGGTTCATTAGTTAGTTTATTTGTGTTTATGTTTTTTAAGTTGATGAACATTAGTTGTTTTGGTTCATCAGTTATTATCTTGTGTTATATTTTTGGTTAATCAGTTATTGACTTTTAGCTATTATGTTATTGATGAGTGCTCAAACACTCATCATTTTTACCGTATCTGGACTGCCAAAACATCCAAAAACACCCAAAAACGCATCAAAATATACAATTTATTCCAAAAGTGTGTTTTATATGTTTTAGATGCAAAATGTTTGAAAACAAATGAAAAACGAACAAAGTTTGCACAATTGGCAGTTTCAGTCCCTCAAGTTTCAAAATTTGGCAAAACTAGTCCCTGGAAGTTTAAAACGAAAGAAAAGTCAACCCAAGGCAAAGAAAAGTCAAAAATTATCAAAATAAGTCCTTGGGTGATAAAGTTTGAGAAAATTACACTTTTACCCCTTAAAATCCAAAATTGACAAAAATGGTCCCTGGAGTTTTGGAAATTGACAGATTTGGTCCCGGGTGGAATAATTTTGAATGAAAAATCATCTAGGGTCCTTGGAAAATCATAAATTGTCAAAAATAATCCTTTGGTGTGAGTTTGAGGAAATTACAACATTGGTCCCTCAATTTTGGAAACTTGTCATTTATGGCCCTCGGGAATTTCAAAAGTGCAAAAATTACATTCATGGTCCATGGGAATTCAGACTTGGCAAATTACACCCTTGGGATATTTTGGAAAAATGGCAAAACACACCCCTCATGGTTCGGTAAATTACATGAATGGTCCTTGTGATTTAAAGTTACCTAAACCAACCGGACCCTTGTTTTTCTTTAACCCACAAATCCAAAACCAAACCCACCTGGTCCATCAAACACCCCCAGGCCCATCTCTCTTTTAGCCCACTCCATAGCCCACTCACCCTCACCCCGTTTTAAACTAACACCCCAACCTTTCACCCTCCACTTCCCAGTCAACCGTAGTCAAACCCCCCTCCAACTTGCTACCTGCTCCCCCCTCCTCCACCTCAGCACACCATCCCTCCCCCTTGACTCTTGAGCTAAGCTCCAAAACATTTTAATTGTTCTCCTTTCCCCCACTCAACCTCAGTCTGACAAATGAAGAAAAAACAATTGGCGCCAAAAGATTTTAAAGGTCAAGATTGTTGATTGGTAATCCAAGGGCTCAGAGGGCAGATGGGATTCACTCATTAGGGTTTCAAAACCCTAATGGTTCCAGTATAAAAGGAAAAAGATGCAGCAGTGATCAGGAGTAGTTTTTTTTAGCTAATTTGCAAATTTTTAATTATTGTAAACTTTAAATTTCTAAGTCTTGTTTACCTTTCCAGTGTACCTTTAATGTATTAAGTGTATTGTTCAATCTTTCAATGAAAAAAGTTTAAGTTTGTTATATGAATGTCATTGTTCTCATTTTTTAGTTAAGTTGATTATGTACGAATAAGGAGGTGTTAAAACTTGTTGCTATTATCTCAATAACTTACATTCAAATCTCAGAAGGTGTTAGAAGTGAAATTTAGCATAAATCCTTTTTCAAGTTAATTTTTCAAGAAAAACAAAAGAAAAATGAATAAAAAAGAAAGAAAAAAAGGAATCTGTGTTAATGGGAGATAAGCTGGAAGCTTGGATTGGAATCTGGTTTAGAACTCCTTGGGGAGTATTAGGTTTGTGTGATTAAGTCCTGGGTACCTCAGTCTTGGCTTTGGAATCAACTGTGAGCTATTTTCCTACTTACTTATGCATAATCTGTCTTCCCTAATTAAAGTGTTGTTTGTTGTTTATTTTAGTTTAATCTAGCTTAATTTATGTCAGTGCAAGTTAGTTTAGTTGTTTGTAAGTTTAATTTAAATGGTTGCTTTGTAATTCTCATATTAATCATCTGTTAAGGGGGTGTTTGGACATAGCTTCACTGCTACTCTTTTGTTGTTGTTGTGTTGTTGCTTGGTTATAGACAACCTTTAGTAGGTTTTATCAGGCCTTGGAGTCATTCACTTGGTACCTTACAACAGCCAAAAGTCAATTTTACACAAAATTCACTACCACAGTCAACTGTGGTAGTTTTTGAGTTCCATACCCAATTATTTCATTGTATAAATAGTACTTGTAACTTAATTTGGTTTTAAATTAACTTATAAACATGATCTCAGCCATTTAGATCATTCAAAAGTTGGAAGAAGTCAAAGTGGTGTAAAATTCTTAAAAGTCAAAATCTGTCTCAGTCATTTTGAGCCAACTTTGGAGGTCTGCAATTTATTTGATACTAAGATTCAAGGTCTGAAATTTTGCATGAATAATCTCTATCACTTTGTTAATTTTTGAGATTTTATTTAGATTTTATAGAATTTGTTTGTTGGGTTCCACCAGGCCACAAAGTGACTTGCAGGGCAACCCATCTGCCCTGTCTCAACAGATCACCTCCACACCACCACCTTTTGTGGTGGTTTGTGGTCACCACAGTAGTCTATACCACTTGATTTTGGTTCCCCTCAACCCCCCTCCTACCAGGGAGTGTTTTTGACCCTTTTGTTTGACCCCTAAGTCTGTGGACCCCAGCTTATTTGGACCCTTAACCTTATCCCCTAATCTGCTCAGTTGACAATAAGCTTGTGCTTATTTTTGATCTTTTTGGCTTATTCAGGAAAATCCTTTGCTCAATAGTGGCTTATTATTGATTGTTAAACTCAGAGAAACCAATCTCAACCATTGTGGACCCCACATTCCTCATTTGAGCTTGAAAACACTCCACAGTCAACAAAAGTCAACTGTGGATGTAATAAGCATTTCAATTGCTTATTCCTTGGGTTAAAACAAAAGTGTTTTTGTTAAAGTTAGTTGTTTTTAGCTTATTATCAGTTTAGAAAAAGAAAAAATTCAAAAAACCAATTTTAAAAATAGTGATAGCTTCTATTTAATAGGATTTATCAATTTATTTTTCTTTTTAGTTTATTTCTAAGTAATATATCACTTTTATATTTTTAGAAATTATATTTTAGGTTAAAATAATTTTACAAATTTTTCCAGATTTTTATTTTGTCTTTTAGTGGAATTTTTAATTAATTTTAGTTTAATTTAGTTTTAAATTAATATTAATCAATTAAATAGCATAATTAGTTTTTATATAGTATAACCTAGTTTTTATAATTTTTATAGCTTTTATTTTGGTTAAAACATTTTTATAAATTTTTCTAGAATTTTTATTGTTCATTTAATAGTTTTCATAATTTAAATAGTTTAATTAGATATTAATTAATAAATAGAATAATAATTAGTTAATTAGTTTAAAAATACATAAAATTAACTTTTTATAATTTTTTAGGATTCCTGTAATGGTTAATTAGATTTATAAAATTTTTCTTAATTTTCTAAGTCTTTTTAGTATTTTTAATAATTCTAATTAGTTTAATTAGTATTAAATAGATAATTAGTAATTAATTAATAATAAATAATTAATTAGTGTAAAAATAATTTTTATTTTTCTTAAAATCTTCTTTTATTATTAGGATTGTAAAAATATAAATTTTACACTTTTAACCCTTCCCGTCCTTCAGTTGTACTTTTTGTTTTGTGCGTCTGTATACGTTTTTTAATTAAAACGTACGTTTTCAGTTTTTAGCTCATATCTTCGTAATCTAAATTCTCGTAATCACTCACATAACTTTCCTAAGCTATATTTGTTAATAAATTCCAAATAATTCTGACCATAACCTTTTCCTGTGAATAATTACCCGATCACAAATACGCCAAAGTTTCAATTCACACTTCAACGGGACTTAACGACCTGGTGATACCCTATATTACCCGGAGCATTGACCTAGGCTATTTGACTTTGTTGACCTTTATTTGGTTAATATAAGTTAGGTGGTTCAGGCTCAATCAAAATTTGGCGCCGCTGCCGGGGAAGTGTGCGCATTTCTTTAGCGTTATTTGAGATTAGTGTTATCTCACCTCACTCACTGTATAAATACCACCACTTGTGTAAATTTTTCATAATCAAAATACAAAAAAAAGTCATTAACACTTTTCCTAAAGTGTTAAAACACCAAAAAAAATTAAAAACAACAAAACAGATCGTAACGTTTTCTGATTCGGTTTTCTTTTAAGGTGATTCTTAAAGAAAAACGATTTTGGTAAACGAAACGATACCAAAAATATTCTCCAAAAGTTTTTAAACCCATACACAAAACACAAAAACATCCGTCTTTTCTTGTTAATAATAATTCTACATAAAAATAAACCGTCGCAAACCAAGACAGAACACCTACCAACTGGGGGTGTGAACATAATAAGTCCCCAATCAAAAAGATAAAAACTTGCCTTTGTATCCTCGTGAGTGGTGTACCTTTCTTAAAGAAGCCACTTGCTTGCGATTATTGGTTTAAGTTCACTGTTGTTTTGCCTCGATTTTGTTTTGAGTGAGTTTTTAGTGCATGCGCACTCGTTCTTCTAGGTCTACTAGCCCATTACGTGAGCTTGTACGAAAACCTAGAAGACCTCGTAGACGTTCAGCACCAACAGTCGGATCTGAGATCCGTACTGTTGCCACACCCACTATCACCATGGCGGAAGACCGTCCCATGTGTGAACTTCTCCAAGCACCCATCGAGGGTTATGGAGATGCCATTATTGTCCCAGCCATCGTGGCTGATAGTTTTGAGCTCAAAACCGGGTTACTCAATCTTGTAACCTCAAGTCAATTCTACGGTTTTGAGAGGGACGATCCTCATGCTCATATTCGATGGTTCAATAAAATCACATCGACCATCAAGTACAAAAATGTCCCGTGTGAAGCAATAAAACTTCTTCTCTTCCCATTCTCATTGGAGGGACAAGCCCGGATTTGGCTTGAAAAACAACCTCCACGATCTATTGAGACTTGGGAAGATCTTGTCAAAAAGTTTGTGAATGAATTCTTCCCACCTTCCAAGACCACGAGTCTTAAGAACGAAATCACCAAGTTCACCCAAAAATATGATGAATCTTTTGGTGAAGCGTGGGATCGTTTCAAAGAATTACTTCGCAAGTGTCCACATCATGGTTTCTCTGAGTTGATGCAACTCGATACGTTTTACAATGGCGTGAGCCAAGCTGATCAGGATTCACTCAATGCCTCCGCGGGAGGCAACTTTTTGAGTAAAACCACAAAAGAAGCTTTGCAAATCATAGAAAACAAGTCTAAGGTCCGCTCTACACGAAGCAAACCGATTGTTTCCCAAATTAATGCGGGTCCTTCCACTTCATCTTCTGTGAGTCAATCTAGCACGGATGCTAAGATTGACAAGCTCACTGAAGCGATCCAAGCTTTGGTTCTCGCCCAAACAAAGAAAGTTTCATTTCCACAACATCCTCCACCTGCTGAGGTTAAAAAAGTGGAAGTCTGTGTAACTTGTGGTGGGCCGCATGACTACTACAATTGCACAGCTACTGATGGTACTCCATACGAAGCTCATGCTTTAGCGGGGTCCCAAAATCAAGGAGGCAATCAATATCGCCCTCCTATGGACCCTAGCTATCGTCCTCAACATCATTATCCTGGACCTCCTGGTTTTAATCAAAACCAAAATGTCCAAAACCGTGGCCAAAATCAAAATAGAGCTAACCAAGGTTATCAAAACCAAGGTTATCAAAACCAAAGTAACTTCAATCAGGGCCACGGTTTTCACAATCAAAACCAAGGATTCCAAAATCAATGTTTCCAACAACAAAATCAAGGAAACTTTAATCGGAACCAAGGTCAGGGTAACTTCAATCAGGGATATTTTCATGGAAACAACAACCCTAATCAGGGTAATTTTCAAAATCAAGGTCCCAATCCGAACAATCGAACTCCAAATATTCCTAATCCGAATCAAGCCATTGTTCCAACCGGGCCTTCATCTGACTTGTTGTTGAAACAATTCATGAAGTCCCAAGAAGAGTTGAACAAGTTGCTGGTCAGCCAGATTTCTGACATTAAGAAGTCTTTAAATGATCGACCCTCAGGCTCAGGTACTACTTTACCGAGCAACACGATCGCTAACCCGAGGGGCGATGCTAAGGCGATCACAACACGAAGTGGTGCTTCATATGATGAACCCGCGATTCCTACTACCTCTTCTTCTCCTCCTAAGGTAGTGAATCGTGAACCTGAGGTGACAAAGGACAAAGTGCAAAACCCTAGCCCACGAAGTACAGCACACGTCCAACCTCAAGTTATTCCTGAAACCAGATGTAAGCCTGGAGTTGTCTTTGAACCACCAGAAACTCCAGTGGACAGCCCTAAATCCAAAACTTCTATTCCCTATCCATCACGTCTCAGTGAACAAAAGCTCCGCGAAAAAGCTAATCACCAAATGGATAAATTTTTCCAAATCTTCCAAGATTTGCATTTTGATATCAGCTTCGCGGATGCTATTCTCTTGATGCCCAAGTTTGCATCGACAATCAAAAATCTGTTGAGTAATAAAGAAAAATTATTTGAGATGGCAAGAACTCCTCTGAATGAGAACTGCTCTGCGGTTCTTTTGAAAAAGCTTCCTGAAAAGCTTGGAGATCCCGGGAAATTTCTCATTCCTTGTACTTTCCCGGGTATGGTTGATTGCTTCGCCCTGGCCGATCTAGGTGCTAGCATTAACCTAATGCCATATTCTGTGTGGAAGAAACTCTCTCTTCCCGAACTTACCCCCACGTGCATGACTTTAGAGCTTGCCGATCGTTCGATTTCTCGTCCCATTGGCATTGCCGAGGACGTATTCGTTAAAGTGGGGAAGTTCCATTTTCCGGCAGATTTTGTGATTGTTGACTTTGATGCCGATTCAAGGGTCCCTCTCATTCTTGGGCGGGGATTCCTTAGAACTGGGCGAGCTCTTATCGATGTATTTGAGCATGAGATCACATTACGTGTTGGAACGGAAGCCATAACCTTCAACCTAAATCAAACTTCGAGATACTCCTCCAATTATGATTGTGAGTCGGTGAATCAAATTGATGTCATCGATGTTGCTGCTGAGGAGTATGCTCAAGAGATTTTAGGTTTCATTGATGATTCTTCGAGTGAAAACCTCACTCAGTCTTCTCACCCCATCATAGCCAATTCTTCTCCTTCCCTCACTCCGTTTGAGGGAAGTGACTTCATCTTAGAAGAAATGGAGGCGTTTCTCAAAAGTGATTCGATTCCCGATGGAGTCGATAACCAAGAGATCGACCTCGAGAGGGATATTCTCATGCTTGAAAAATTGTTAAACGAAGATCCCTCTCCTCTTCCTGTTCTACCACAACAACTTCATAAAGAGGAGGTCAAAAATGTTGAGAAAACTGATGACTTCCCTGAGGTTGAACTTAAGGACTTGCCGCCTCATCTTGAATATGCATTTCTGGAGGGTGATGATAAATTACCCGTCATAATTGCCAAAGACTTAAGTGATGAGGAAAAGGCTGCTCTCATAAAGGTTTTGAAGTCTCATAAACAAGCAATTGCTTGGCGTCTCTCCGACATCAAGGGCATTGACCTTGAATTCTGTACTCATAAAATTTTAATGGAGGACGACTTCAAACCTGCAGTCCAACAACAAAGAAGGGTGAATCCAAAAATTCACGAGGTTATCAAACAAGAGGTTTTAAAACTTCTTGATGCCGGATTGATTTACCCTATCTCGGACAGTCCTTGGGTCAGCCCAATTCATTGTGTTCCAAAAAAGGGTGGCATTACCGTTGTCACAAATGAGGAAAATGAGTTAATTCCCACTCGTTTGGTTACGGGTTGGCGTGTCTGTATTGACTATCGTAAGTTAAATGACGCCACCCGAAAAGATCATTTTCCTCTGCCTTTTATGGATCAGATGCTCGAGAGATTAGCGGGGAATGAGTATTATTGCTTCCTCGATGGTTTCTCGGGTTACTTTCAGATTCCCATTGATCCGCAAGATCAAGAAAAGACCACGTTCACGTGCCCCTATGGAACTTTCGCATATAAACGTATGCCATTTGGCTTATGTAATGCTCCGGGCACGTTTCAAAGATGTATGATGGCCATTTTTTCCGACATGATCGGAAAAACGATGGAGGTCTTTATGGACGATTTTTCGGTCATTGGGGATTCGTTCCAATCATGTCTCTCCCATTTAGACAGCATGCTAAAACGTTGTGAAGACACAAAGTTGTGTCTAAATTGGGAGAAGAGTCACTTTATGGTCAAAGAGGGCATTGTCCTCGGCCATAAAATTTCAAAAAACGGGATTGAGGTTGATCGTGCCAAAGTGGACGTCATTGCAAAATTGCCTCATCCCACGACTGTGAAAGGTGTTAGGAGCTTTTTGGGTCACGCCGGTTTTTACTGTAGGTTTATTCAAGATTTTTCTAAAATCGCCCGGCCTATGACCCATCTCCTCGAAAAGGATGCTCCTTTTATCTTCTCCCCTGAGTGCATCGAAGCCTTTGAAACATTAAAGAAAAGGCTTACCGAGGCACCTATTCTTGTTGCCCCCGATTGGGACTTGCCCTTTGAACTTATGTGTGATGCTAGCGATTATGCTATAGGGGCAGTCCTGGGGCAACGCAGGTCTAAACACTTTCAGCCTATACACTATGCAAGCAAAACAATGACTGAGGCTCAAAGTCATTACACCACCACTGAAAAAGAATTATTAGCTGTGGTGTATGCCTTTGAGAAATTCCGGTCATATTTGATCTTGACAAAAAGCATAGTGTATACGGATCACTCGGCTTTGAAGTACCTTTTTGCAAAACAAGATGCAAAGCCGAGACTTCTTCGTTGGGTTCTCCTCCTTCAGGAATTTGATATCATTATTCGTGATAAAAAAGGAGCTGAGAACCTAGCTGCTGATCATCTCTCCCGTCTTGAAAACCCTTACCAAAATGCTTTCGAGAAAAAGGAAATAAATGAAACATTTCCTCTCGAAACCCTCGATGCGGTTTCATTTCATGGAGACTCGATTACCCCATGGTTTGCCGACTTTGCAAACTATCTTGCGGGTAACTTCATTGTGAAAGGGATGTCGTCCCAACAAAAAAATAAATTTTTCAAAGATGTCAAACATTACTTTTGGGACGACCCCTACTTGTTCAAAATCTGTGCGGATCAAGTCATCCGGCGGTGTGTATATGGTCAAGAAGCCGCTGAAATCTTAAAGGCTTGCCATGCTGGTCCCACGGGGGGCCACCACAATCCAAATTACACCGCCAAAAAGGTGTTTGACTCCGGTTTCTTTTGGCCCACAATCTACAAGGATGCCCATGAATTGGTCAAATTCTGTGACGCTTGTCAACGTCACGGGAATATCTCACAAAAAAATGAAATGCCACAAAATGCAATTCAAGTTTGTGAAATATTTGACGTTTGGGGCATTGACTTTATGGGGCCATTCCCGTCATCTCATGGAAACAAGTATATACTCGTGGCAGTTGACTATTTGTCAAAATGGGTTGAAGCAAAAGCTTTACCCACAAATGATGCCCGAGTAGTTGTGAAGTTTTTGAAAGCTCTCTTTGCTCGATTTGGAACTCCACGTGCTATAATTAGTGATCGTGGTACGCATTTTTGTAATGACAAATTTGACAAAGTCATGCAAAAATATGGTGTAACTCACCGTCTTTCTACTGCGTACCACCCTCAAACAAGTGGACAAGTAGAAGTTTCCAATCGAGGCATAAAGAGAATATTGGAAAGAACCGTTGGGGAAAATCGTGCATCTTGGTCGGATAAATTAGATGATGCACTTTGGGCTTTCCGTACGGCGTATAAAACACCCATTGGGTGTACGCCTTATAAGCTTGTGTACGGGAAAGCGTGCCATCTTCCGATCGAGCTTGAGCATAAAGCCTATTGGGCTCTCAAGCATGCAAATTTTGACCTCAAAACTGCGGGTGATCATAGGAAAGTTCAACTGAATGAATTAAATGAACTTCGTGATCAAGCTTACGAGAACTCTTTGATCTATAAAGAAAAGACAAAGAAGATTCATGACTCCAAGATCAAAAACCGCGTTTTCAACGTTGGTGATCGAGTCCTTCTTTTCAACTCTAGACTCAAGATCTTCTCGGGAAAGCTCAAAACCCGATGGACTGGTCCATTCACTATCGTTAAGGTTTATCCTTATGGCACCGTCGAGTTATCACAAAATGACGGACCTAATTTCAAAGTGAATGGACATCGGTTGAAACATTACTTTGGAGAGGACATACCATCCATGGTTGTCCCGGATCTCCAAACTTTCCCCAAGGACAATTAAATTCGGGGATCGAGTCAAGCTAGTGACTCGGTGAACAAAAATTAGCAACATATACGGGTTTTCACCCGTATTTCTGACTTCTTTCTACTTTCTACCACCCTAGTGTGGGGGAATGGCCAACCCCCCGCTATTTGAAAAATGTATATATGTATATAAGTTCAAAAAAAAAAAAAAAAAAATGTGTGATTGTATGTACAGTTAAATAAAGTGAAAAATTCAAAACAAAATTCCACAGTTAGCTTCGAATATTATCTTTTTACGTTCTTAGATTCGGCATAATAGTCGGGACTTTGAATATTGAGGACAATATTCATTTCTAAGTGTGGGGGGAAATTCTAGCGAATTTTATCGCAAAATACTTTCAAGTACCCCCATTTTGGCCCAAATTTTTCAAAAATTTTTCACTTTATTTCAAAATTTTTGTGGTAATCAGTCCGCCTTGTCTAAGCGACACAAGGGATTGGCTAGTCCAGGAGCAAACGGCTCTTGGTAAAGACATCTCAAATCCGTTTACGGCTGGCAATTTGCCCAAAATTGTATGGTTCATCAACTCCCCGAAAACAAATGAGTTGGCTAGCCCGCAAGATTATGGCTTGTGGTAAAGGCCGTGGAAAAACCATAATTGGTAATCAGCTCACCAAGATGTTGACTAGGTCCATCAAGATGCTGGCTAGTCCAGGAGCAAACGGCTCCTGGTAAAGACTTATCAAATCCGTTGACAGCTGGTGATTTGCTCAAAATCACACGGTTATCAGGTGTGCCACAGTTCTTACACCTGGCTACTCCAGAAGTGATGGCTTTTGGTAAAGATTTTAAAATCCATCAAGTTTTTCTCAAAAGATTGCTAGGGACTAGCAATAGCTTAGTGTGGGGGATTGATGAGTGCTCAAACACTCATCATTTTTACCGTATCTGGACTGCCAAAACATCCAAAAACACCCAAAAATGCATCAAAATATACAATTTATTCCAAAAGTGTGTTTTATATGTTTTAGATGCAAAATGTTTGAAAACAAATGAAAAACGAACAAAGTTTGCACAATTGGCAGTTTCAGTCCCTCAAGTTTCAAAATTTGGCAAAACTAGTCCCTGGAAGTTTAAAACGAAAGAAAAGTCAACCCAAGGCAAAGAAAAGTCAAAAATTATCAAAATAAGTCCTTGGGTGATAAAGTTTGAGAAAATTACACTTTTACCCCTTAAAATCCAAAATTGACAAAAATGGTCCTTGGAGTTTTGGAAATTGACTGATTTGGTCCCGGGTGGAATAATTTTGAATGAAAAATCATCTAGGGTCCTTGGAAAATCATAAATTGTCAAAAATAATCCTTTGGTGTGAGTTTGAGGAAATTACAACATTGGTCCCTCAATTTTGGAAACTTGTCATTTATGGCCCTCGGGAATTTCAAAAGTGCAAAAATTACATTCATGGTCCATGGGAATTCAGACTTGGCAAATTACACCCTTGGGATATTTTGGAAAAATGGCAAAACACACCCCTCATGGTTCGGTAAATTACATGAATGGTCCTTGTGATTTAAAGTTACCTAAACCAACCGGGCCCTTGTTTTTCTTTAACCCACAAATCCAAAACCAAACCCACCTGGTCCATCAAACACCCCCAGGCCCATCTCTCTTTTAGCCCACTCCATAGCCCACTCACCCTCACCCCGTTTTAAACTAACACCCCAACCTTTCACCCTCCACTTCCCAGTCAACCGTAGTCAAACCCCCCTCCAACTTGCTACCTGCTCCCCCCTCCTCCACCTCAGCACACCATCCCTCCCCCTTGACTCTTGAGCTAAGCTCCAAAACATTTTAATTGTTCTCCTTTCCCCCACTCAACCTCAGTCTGACAAATGAAGAAAAAACAATTGGCGCCAAAAGATTTTAAAGGTCAAGATTGTTGATTGGTAATCCAAAGGCTCAGAGGGCAGATGGGATTCACTCATTAGGGTTTCAAAACCCTAATGGTTCCAGTATAAAAGGAAAAAGATGCAGCAGTGATCAGGAGTAGTTTTTTTTAGCTAATTTGCAAATTTTTAATTATTGTAAACTTTAAATTTCTAAGTCTTGTTTACCTTTCCAGTGTACCTTTAATGTATTAAGTGTATTGTTCAATCTTTCAATGAAAAAAGTTTAAGTTTGTTATATGAATGTCATTGTTCTCATTTTTTAGTTAAGTTGATTATGTACGAATAAGGAGGTGTTAAAACTTGTTGCTATTATCTCAATAACTTACATTCAAATCTCAGAAGGTGTTAGAAGTGAAATTTAGCATAAATCCTTTTTCAAGTTAATTTTTCAAGAAAAACAAAAGAAAAATGAATAAAAAAGAAAGAAAAAAAGGAATCTGTGTTAATGGGAGATAAGCTGGAAGCTTGGATTGGAATCTGGTTTAGAACTCCTTGGGGAGTATTAGGTTTGTGTGATTAAGTCCTGGGTACCTCAGTCTTGGCTTTGGAATCAACTGTGAGCTATTTTCCTACTTACTTATGCATAATCTGTCTTCCCTAATTAAAGTGTTGTTTGTTGTTTATTTTAGTTTAATCTAGCTTAATTTATGTCAGTGCAAGTTAGTTTAGTTGTTTGTAAGTTTAATTTAAATGGTTGCTTTGTAATTCTCATATTAATCATCTGTTAAGGGGGTGTTTGGACATAGCTTCACTGCTACTCTTTTGTTGTTGTTGTGTTGTTGCTTGGTTATAGACAACCTTTAGTAGGTTTTATCAGGCCTTAGAGTCATTCACTTGGTACCTTACAACAGCCAAAAGTCAATTTTACACAAAATTCACTACCACAGTCAACTGTGGTAGTTTTTGAGTTCCATACCCAATTATTTCATTGTATAAATAGTACTTGTAACTTAATTTGGTTTTAAATTAACTTATAAACATGATCTCAGCCATTTAGATCATTCAAAAGTTGGAAGAAGTCAAAGTGGTGTAAAATTCTTAAAAGTCAAAATCTGTCTCAGTCATTTTGAGCCAACTTTGGAGGTCTGCAATTTATTTGATACTAAGATTCAAGGTCTGAAATTTTGCATGAATAATCTCTACCACTTTGTTAATTTTTGAGATTTTATTTAGATTTTATAGAATTTGTTTGTTGGGTTCCACCAGGCCACAAAGTGACCTGCAGGGCAACCCATCTGCCCTGTCTCAACAGATCACCTCCACACCACCACCTTTTGTGGTGGTTTGTGGTCACCACAGTAGTCTATACCACTTGATTTTGGTTCCCCTCAACCCCCCTCCTACCAGGGAGTGTTTTTGACCCTTTTGTTTGACCCCTAAGTCTGTGGACCCCAGCTTATTTGGACCCTTAACCTTGTCCCCTAATCTGCTCAGTTGACAATAAGCTTGTGCTTATTTTTGATCTTTTTGGCTTATTCAGGCAAATCCTTTGCTCAATAGTGGCTTATTATTGATTGTTAAACTCAGAGAAACCAATCTCAACCATTGTGGACCCCACATTCCTCATTTGAGCTTAAAAACACTCCACAGTCAACAAAAGTCAACTGTGGATGTAATAAGCATTTCAATTGCTTATTCCTTGGGTTAAAACAAAAGTGTTTTTGTTAAAGTTAGTTTTTTTTAGCTTATTATCAGTTTAGAAAAAGAAAAAATCCAAAAAACCAATTTTAAAAATAGTGATAGCTTCTATTTAATAGGATTTATCAATTTATTTCTCTTTTTAGTTTATTTCTAAGTAATATATCACTTTTATATTTTTAGAAATTATATTTTAGGTTAAAATAATTTTACAAATTTTTCCAGATTTTTATTTTGTCTTTTAGTGGAATTTTTAATTAATTTTAGTTTAATTTAGTTTTAAATTAATATTAATCAATTAAATAGCATAATTAGTTTTTATATAGTATAACCTAGTTTTTATAATTTTTATAGCTTTTATTTTAGTTAAAACATTTTTTTAAATTTTTCTAGAATTTTTATTGTTCATTTAATAGTTTTCATAATTTAAATAGTTTAATTAGATATTAATTAATAAATAGAATAATAATTAGTTAATTAGTTTAAAAATACATAAAATTAACTTTTTATAATTTTTTAGGATTCCTGTAATGGTTAATTAGATTTATAAAATTTTTCTTAATTTTCTAAGTCTTTTTAGTATTTTTAATAATTCTAATTAGTTTAATTAGTATTAAATAGATAATTAGTAATTAATTAATAATAAATAATTAAGTAGTGTAAAAATAATTTTTATTTTTCTTAAAATCTTCTTTTATTATTAGGATTGTAAAAATATAAATTTTACACTTTTAACCCTTCCCGTCCTTCAGTTGTACTTTTTGTTTTGTGCGTCTGTATACGTTTTTTAATTAAAACGTACGTTTTCAGTTTTTAGCTCATATCTTCGTAATCTAAATTCTCGTAATCACTCACATAGCTTTCCTAAGCTATATTTGTTAATAAATTCCAAATAATTCTGATCATAACCTTTTCCTGTGAATAATTACCCGATCACAAATACGCCAAAGTTACAATTCACACTTCAACGGGACTTAACGACCTGGTGATACCCTATATTACCCGGAGCATTGACTTAGGCTATTTAACTTTGTTGACCTTTATTTGGTTAATATAAGTTAGGTGGTTCAGGCTCAATCAGTTATCATAGGTTCATCAGTTAGCTTATGTTTTTTTTGGTTTATCAGTTATTGACTTTTAGCTATTATGTTATCATAGGTTCATCAGTTTATTTATTTTAGCTATTTCATCAGTTACTTTATTTGTGTTTATGTTTTTTTAGTTAATGAACATTAGTTGTTTTGGTTCATCGGTTATTATCCTGTGTTATGTTTTTTGGTTCATCAGTTATTGACTTTTAAACATGAAAAATAAAAAGAATGTCGCTTTTTGAATCTTACATTAATAAAATGATAAATAGTGCGTTGTTGTACAAAAATTAGTGCATTTAATTCTATTTTAATACTAAACATATAAGCTAGACATTTCATTAAACACATTTTGTGCAACAAATATGACTTAGATGTCATCTTTAACGTGTGATATCTCACAAATATCATATCGGATTTGAGTGACTCAAATTTTTCGGTAAAGAATGGTCAAAAAACTACAACTTTTGTGTTTTAAGTTTTGTATAATTCGACCTTTAACCTAGACAAAATTAGAGCCAAAAATGCAAAAAATTTAGGAAAATTAATACCCACTTAAAAAAGTTGAAAAAAAATGTGATTCATATATCAAAATGCATATCAAATTAAAGATAATTAAATTCTAGAAATTATGGTGAAATCGGTTTTTCGTAAAAGTTTATCAGGTGAAAGTTATTTGCGTTAAAGTTTGTGGGTGACATAGAATATAATCACAAATTTACAAAAATACCCTTTGGCAAATGGTAGAAGCATGTCTAGGAATTTTTTGAATTCTCACCGTTGGATATAAAGTTGTGATGATTAAACGATTCAAAACACTTTTTATACTTTTTAATATCTCTTCACTTTGTAGGGGATCGTGCCTCTCATATAGCATGAATTAATCTATCATTACCGGGCCCACTTTGATACCCAAAAACTTGAACAAAACATTTAATTTTTGGAATGAAACCATTTCTTGAATCCAAAAACTATAAACCAAACGGGCCTTAAATCATCTTTTTTTTTTTTTTTTTTTTTATTCCACTCATTATGCACAATAATGAAATCTATCAATATTGGATAGATTGATTCCTAATCTCGGGGCCCACCATGCAAACAAACACAAATTTTTAGTTTCTTTTGTTCAATTGCCTTGAAAACCTTGAACCAAACTGCACCTAAGAGTAAAATACAACGTTCTTCCCTGAACTTGTACCAAACATCAGGCTGAGTAATAACATCCACATAAATGCAAAGTACACAACAAAAGCAACAATTCATCCACCCCACATAGAGGCAACATAAGAAACCAAACACCCGTTACACCTTACCCAAATTCAAGACTGAAACCAAACACCCCTTTGACGACCAATCATTGAACCCAGATATTAAAATTGAATCCAAACACCTCCGCCATTGTAACACACATTAAAAAGTCAAAATAGACCCAAACTGAGGGGGTGCTTGGTTCAAAGTAAGCAATAACAATGAGAAAGATAATAGGAATATTAAAAGAACGCAATGGTATCAAGTTTTCATTTATTTTGCTTGGTTCATATTTAAGCACGTAAAACACACTCTCACTTCTACATGTATATTAGACGACACGACTTGTTATGAATCAACCTCTGCTTTTTTTCTTTTCCATTTAAAATCCTTTTTGAACGTAATAACGATCACAAACTATAAAATTATGATGCTACAAAAATGATGTTCGCGTCTATATTGTAGTATGTATTATGAGTATGATCAGAGTATACTGTAGAGGCTTTTCGTCCTTTAAGATTTTGATAGATACATGAATCATCCTTCAAGATTTTGAATTCAAATACAATAGCAGATACTATTCCCTGCTACAAACACCAGGATGATTTTCCCTTATCAATATATTGTAGTACATGTAATTTTAGAGCATTTATTAGCATGCCTAATTATGTGCCTAAACCTACATGACAACATTGTATTGGTGACAGCACATGAACATGGACTTAGGGGTGAGCCAAAAAACCGAAATATCCGAATAAACCGAATACCGAAACCGAACCGAACCGAAAATAATCGAACCAAACTAATAACCGAACCGAATTTGCCAAAACCGAACCAAACCGAACTTTTAATTCGGTTCTCGGTTTGAATATGGTTTTGGTAATCAAAACCGAACCAAAAACCGAATTCATATAAATTAATATTTTTTTTTATATATTTATATATATATAAAGATCAATAAAACGTTTTATATCTTAACTACATTATAATGCATTCAGTTCATTCCTAAAAAGGAAGTCTTAAAAAATTAAGACAAAAAATATTTCTTTAATTGGAAGGATTTCAAACTAACACATACTTATGAATAGGAGTTACATTATATTATGAATTTTAATCTCATTAATTGTAAGAGCCACTAATATTTAAAAACCTCATTAACTTGCATTAGCTCATTTAATCAATGTGATATAACAAACCAATTTAAAAAAAAAAAAAAAAAAAAAAAAAACTCTGCAATATGATTTAAAAAAAGAAACGTCTATACTGTAATTACCTTTTAATGCATATTTCATATATATAAAGCCTACAAACTAACCCACAAACTAACACAGATTAATCTCAGCCTCTAAACACACATTACACTATAGTAATAATTTAAATGTTCTACATTTAAAAAACATATATCTACTACGTTTTAAAGTATTCAGGACAACGCTAAATAAGGAAATGTTTAAAATGAAAAATATTTGCTCGCCACAAATATAGTCACCGGGTACCCGCCTCCGCATTGGGCGGGTACCCTTCTAGTGTATATATATATATATATATATATATATATATATATATATATATATATATATATATATATATATATATATATATATATATATATAGGGGAGCTTTATTTTCAGAACCCTGTTAAGTGCGGGAACTGCGAGAACTCTAATTTTGTATTAGAAAACATACATGTTCATATAAAACATGTATGTTTTCTTAAATACACTTTAATACATATACCTGCGTAACATACATGTTCATATAAAACCATTTTTCATTGATATGTTGCACTTACAGGGTTTTATATGAACATGTATGTTACGCATATATGTGTCTTAAGGTGTATGTAATAAACATACATGTTTTATATGAACATGCATGTTTTCTAATGCAAAATTGGAGTTCTCGCAGTTCCCGCACTTAACAGGGTTCTGAAAATAAAGATACACTATATATATATATATGATAAGGTTCTAGAGAAAAGTCCACTTTGGTAGAAAAGTGAAAAAAAAAATTATTAGGGGTTAATTTGCAATATCTCAAACTTCAGGGGTCTGTCTTGAAACATGCCCCCAACCCCCACCCCCCACCCACCCACCCACCCCCCCCCCCCCCCTCGCCGAAAAAAAAAATTTTTTTTTGGGCAAAAAAAAATTTTTTTTTTTTTTGGGCCAAAAATTTTTCCGCCAAAAATTATAACCCAGATGCACCTTTTTTTTTTTAGTGCATCTGGGTTATAAAAATTGGTGCATCATAGTTATAACTGAGACGCACCAATTTTTATACTGAGATGCACTAAAAAAAAAGGTGCATCTGGGTTATAAAAATTGGTGCATCATAGTTATACTGAGATGCACCAATTTTTATAACTGAGATGCACTAAAAAAAAAGGTGCATCTGGGTTATAAATTTTTGGCGGGAAAATTTTTGGCCCAAAAAAAAAAATTTTTTTTTTTTTGCCCCAAAAAAAATTTTTTTTTGCGGGAAAAAAAAAATTTCGGCGGGGGGGGTGGGGGGGTGGGGGGGGGGTAGGGTGCAAATTTACAAAAACTCCTTAAAGAATGAAGGAAAATACAATTAGGTCCCTGTAGTTTGGTGTGTAAAAAATAAGGGGCTGATTTGTACATTTTCTCACTTTTCTACCAAAGTGGACTTTTTTCATGAACCCACCTCTATATATATATATATATATATATATATATATATATATATATATATATATATATATATATATATAACAATAAAATTTTATCCTAATATTAAAAAATATTTTTTATGTTTGAAATAACTTTTTTGGCTAAATATATTTGTGTGTGTGTGTGTGTGTGTGTATATATATATATATATATTTTAAATAAAGTGTATAATTCGGTTAAACTGAAAACCGAACCGAACCAAACCGAACTAGATCTCAACCAAACCGAACCGAAAACCGAATTTGAATTCGGTTTGGTTTGGTTCACGGTTTGACCCTAAAAAACTTTTAACCGAATTAACCAAACTGAATTAACCGAATAACCCGAAAACCGAACCGATCAACACCCCTACATGGACTCACTATTTCACAACCCACTAAACAATTGACACATTCATTTAGGCACAAAAGTAGTCACATGATTAGGTCTCTAAATCATTTTCCGTAATTTTATTAGGCAACTCAAAAAGAATAAGAAGAAAAAAAATAAAAATGATGAACTAAAACAGATGAGATCATGGAGTTGGCAGTTAGGGTAATCAATACCATAACCCTCATTTTGTTGAGTAATGGTTGATTACTCTATTTTGGGCAATTCTTCGTTCCATTATAATAAACAAACCGTATAGTTAATGATTGCCTTTATCATTCCTTACCCCAGTACCTCCGACCAAGCATGCCCTGACATCACCATATCCTTAGAACCATGGCAAGATTTTCTTTTTATAATAAAAATAAAAGTAGAGCAATGTTTTATTAAAATCATGTAACCACGCTTATGAAGTTATTTTCCTGAAACTGGTCGCTATTAGCTAGATAGATACACGTTAAGTGGTCCTAGATGTCCATAAGAAACAATTGATGATTACCTTTGTAGCTGATGAATTATGATGTCGAAGTAGCAATGGAGAAGTGAGAGCAGAGATCCAGTTTTTGCTGACAGAAAGTGGATAAAAGATAGAAGGGGTAAAGATGGAAACGTGCTTATCATAAAAACTCAGAACCCATGTGGGTAAGCATGTGCGTGTTGTTGTTTGGAGGAGGGACTTGCCAGGCATGTAGGCAGGTGGATTTGATTTGGGAATGTGTGAACTGTGAAGAAGGTAACAGGCTAGCAGCAGCGTGGAGAGTTAGAAGTAAAAAGAGGAGCTTTTATATCATAGGAAGATATGCAATAGGCAACGATACTTACCATTGAATGCAACAGATTGTGAATGCACTTGGTTAAAAAGGATAAGTAGTTTCAGGTAATGGGTTAATAATTTACATTGCATCTATCAGTAAAAAGTAAATAGTGTTATCTTGCAACAGCAGAGAATTTAATCACTTAAAACACACAAATAAGCACATACTACCATGTAGATCATTAAACCTTGCTAGAATCATACATACAAATCTCAGGGCGTGTTAGCAATTTGGAGAGTTTCAAACTACTGATAGTGACAGTAGTACAGTACTGGTAAACATCAAACATCAATTTACATGACAAAACATTAAAATGAGAACAGTCCCTACATGTAAACCTCGTCAGCTTTCTCAAGACCAGTATGAGCCATGGGATCCCGATACCAACTGGCTCCATCATCAGCTTTCCCTTTATCAAGGGCAATAGCCCCAACATACGCCCTATAGGCACCACAAACAATAGATGAAGTAGATGGATCAATATTCTCAGAAACCATAATCGCGGTCCCCAACCCTCTCGCATGTCTAGCATCAGCACATTTATCCAAATCTGATATCGGTGATAGAAAATGGTTCAGATCTTTCGATGATAAATCCACATTTCTAGCTAATGTTCTTAGGGTCACCTCCGCTTCAATTATACTCTTACCCAATATACTCATTGCTTGATTGTGCTTTTCTGAATATGATGAGTGAGTCATTGCGCGGTAACCAAGTTCCGGGTTCTTGAAATGATAACTGCAAAAAATAATCTTTGTAAATTAAATATCAGATATTAATAAAACTAAAACTGATTTTCACATAAATTAGAAAGGGATTGCTAATTAAAACTGCTTATATGTTTAAACTAAGCACATCCAACAAATCAACTGTTAGATACGTAATGCAAGATATAGTGCTTTGGATGCGCATATGTTGTAACGAAAAACAATAATCACATAAGGAGATGGACAAATCAGCTTATCAAAGAATTTTATAGGAAAATAATCAACTGTAGTTTGAATAACCAATCTGTTTATATCCAAACAGTCAAGTCTTCTTATCTGCCATAAAAAAGCAATAAATATCCCCTTTTTAGATTTAGCATAAAATTAGAGAACAGTTGGTTTCCGTTCTAAATATCCTTGCTGTCATATAGCATATGGAATTCTTAATGAAATATTAAAACCATAGGCTTATCAGCTTATGGTGCACCAAAATCAAGACAGTTATTTCAGTGTGTTTTAAAGATTAAATAGGTAAAATGATCTAAATCGTCAGTGTGTTTTAAAGATTTAATACGTAAAATGATCTAAATCAAGTCTTCTTATTCACAACTGCTCAGTTCACTCTTAATTAATCATAGAATTATAAACAGTGTGTTTTAATCCATGCACTCTATTATATCAACACACAATAAAGCTGTCAAATAAACTAATCCCAAATGCCACCAACATGAGAGAATACTTTTGCATATATAATTAATGAAATAGAAAATTTTAATGAATATGTTTTTCATTGAATCTTGCCAACTTTTATAGTTTTATGTTGTCTCTAGATACTGTATAAAGTTTCCAGTGGAAAAATACCATCACTAGAATTTAATTTACATATTACTAGAATAATATATGCCGTTTGCTCAAAGAATAATATACTCGTAAATGATACTACATGTAGCTTGCTCAGTATAACTGATCTATCATATATACTATGTATATAGGCACTAGAAACTCGGTGTAGCATGTCAACTATATCACATAACAGGACTTTGGAGCGTATCAAACTGCCAACAATAGTACAGCATCAAGCAATAATTTACAAAATAAAAAAATAAATAAATAAAAAGAAGCATTAAAAGAGAATAAAGAATAGTCCTTACGGCATGATCCCTCCTAAAGCATAAGAAAAATGAAGCGCCAAAAACACATTAATTGCATCAGCAAACTCCCCATTGTCAAGGGCAATGGCCCCAAAAATCGCCCTCAACGCACCACATACAACATATGAAGCCGATGAATCAGTAGTGGAAGACACCCTAACGACATCTTTCAAATCTAGCAACATTCCATAGGCTGCACACGAGGAGTGCACCTCGGATACCTTAGCATTCAGATCATCTGGTGAGATATCTAAATCTTTTTTCAGCGATTGTAGAACTAAACTTATCTCTATAACTTTTTTTCCTAAAATGCTGAAAACTTTGTTGTTCTCATCCGAATATGATGAGTGAGTTACTGCAATTCGGAGAAACTCGATCTTTTTGAATTTATACCTGCGCAGAATAATACCGTAACAAAACTATTATATAAAGGTGATAACGTATATAAGATGGAAGGTTGTTTAGAATTGCTCAATTATAAACTGCTTATGCCTTTTGAAATACGCATAAGCAACTAATGATAAAAAGTGATAATCATATTGTTTGAGTAATTCTGTTTGTTTAAGCATTTAGGAGGTAAAATAAATAAAAGTCACACTCAATCAGAACTACCCTTCTTATCTGCTCTATTAAGATAGATACAATAAACGTATAGACAAACAACCCTAGACAGAATAAGTATCGATGAAATAATAATTAAAAAAAAAATGTTAAAAGCGCAGTGATAGTGACTTACTCCAGAGTTTCAAATACTAGTAATTACACATACTAACACTGATACTTCATATATAATGGAAACGTACTAAAACTGCATACGCCTTTAAGCAGAGACATATATATAACAATCAGCTATGACAGAGCGAAGCAGAATCTACAGTGTTTGGCGATTTACGAATTCTGAACGCAAATTAAACAAAACTAAGCAACTCAGAACCACTATTGGTATCATACGTTCACAACTGCACATTCTGACTCAAACATAAGCAAAACAACTTATTTCAATAAACAGTTAGCATAATGCAAAAAACAGATACACATAAATTCACAACGGCTCAATTTCACTCAAGTGCTCGATTTCAACAAACCATAAGCATCTAACCATAAACAGATCCCAACACAACCAGTTTAGCATAAAGTTATAAAAAAAAAAAAAAAAAAAAAAAAAATCCGATAACTTACTGGAGAAACCCCTGAATCATATAGAGAGCATCTGAGAACGATCCTGAATTAGGTACGGAAGAATGCGGTTGAGCCGAAACCTGCTAACAACGAAATTTGAATACACAAAAGGTTAGGGTTTGTAAAGTACAGCAAGTAATAAGTTAGGGTTTGTAAAATATACAGTCGGTGAAGAGAAGAGCACGGCGGCGGTGATGACGACGGCGACGAAGAAAATCAGCGGAATGTTTGATCGGAGCTGCATTTTGGTGATGATTTCCCAAATGTTATGAAGTGGGGGAACAATTTGTGTTTGTTTCTCTATTTATACTACTTGTTAGTGTAGTGTGGGGGCGGGGGTTTGATAATTTTGCAAAAGAGTCAAGTTCCCAAATTTTCTAAAACTATCTATACTACTTATAAAGCAAAAATGATCAAAAGGTGAATGTGAAAAGTCAAGAAAGTAAAAAGTGAAATGTTGAAAAACGTATATAAGGAAATATTGAAATGCATTTAATACTCTTATTAAAATACCCCATTACTTAAAAGTACAATGATTTATTTATATTGTACAACCAATTAAAACAATTAATACAAATCAAAAACCGGGTTGACCCGGGACGCTTCAAACCCGACGGGTTGAACCGGTTTAGTTTGACCCGTTTTCGACCTAACCTAGCATGTTGACCCGGTTTAACTCGACCAAATTTTCGGCCGGAACGGTTCAACCGGTTGAACCACCCGGGTCGAACCGGGTTTCAAAACATTATTTTTAATTCCCAAATCTTCAAACTTTTATTATTTTTCATTTATAACCAATTAATACAAATCACAAACCGGGTTGACCCGGGACGCTTCAAACCCGACGGGTTGAACCGGTTTAATTTGACCCGTTTTCGACCTAACCTAGCATGTTGACCCGGTTTAAATCGACCAAATTTTCGACCGGAACGGTTCAACCGGTTGAACCACCCGGGTCGAACCGGGTTTCAAAACATTATTTTTAATTCCCAAATCTTCAAACTTTTATTACTTTTCATTTATAACCAATTAATACAAATCACAAACCAGGTTGACCCGGGACGCTTCAAACTCGCCAGGTTGAACCGGTTTAATTTGACCAATTTTCGACCCAACCTAGCAAGTTGACCCGGTTTAAATCAACCAATTTTTCGACCGGAACAGTTTAACCGTTTGAACCACCCGGGTGGAACCGGGTTTCAAAACATTATGTTTAATTCCCAAATCTTCAAACTTTTATTATTTTTCATTTACAACCTAGAAATTTTTTTTATCAATAAACTATCTGTCGCTATAAAATCTCGTTGCTATGCACGGGTACTCGTCTAGTTTTTTTAAAGTCAAGTTCCCAAATTTTCTAAAACTATTTTTTTGTTCTAAATTAATAGCAGGGTACCCGCGCGATGCGACGGCGAATACCCTGTAACTATATTTTTGACAATGTAATTTTATAAGGTCATATTTTTATGAGTAAATTGCAAAAATCGTCCCTAAAGTTTGACCAATTTGCATGTTTCGTCCTACAAATTTCGAAACTGCAAGGATCGTCCCTAAAGTTTCGCCCTTGTGCATGTGTCGTCCCTAAAGTTTGGTCCATGTGCATGTATCGTCCCTAAAGTTTGACCAATTTGGGACGATATATGCCCAAAAAGGACGATATTTGCCCCAAAAGTTTGCCACAGGGACGATTTTTGCAGTTTCAACAGTTCTGGGACGAAACATGCAAATTGGCCAAAGTTTAGCGACGATTTTTGCAATTCCCTCTATTTTTATTAAACAATTAATTTACAAATAACAATAAATTTAGTTAAGGCACTGGTATAATTCCATCTCATGTTAACTGAAGATACCCAAATAGGAATGGCAACGGGGCGGGGAATATTGGGGATCACATTTCTCATCCCCATCCCCGTTTCCTACTCTCCATCTCATCCCCGGCCCCATCCTCGCCGGGGAATTATTTTATATCCCCATCCCCTTCCCCAATGGGGATCGGGGATCCCCGCGGGGATTCGGGTATTTTCCATCCTTAATGAAATAATGAAATTTGCACAAACTCATAGAAATTATTAAATAATTTGACGCATATAATGTCTTAAAAAATATATATCGTACATCGTTAAATTAATTACAATGTAAATTCAACTTTAAAGCATCACAAATATTAAAACATAACATATAATATAAAAAACAACATGCTATGTGTCTATTGGATAAAACGTTAGTTGATTAATATGTAGTTAATACTTATACTTTTAACAATATTTGATTCTTTAAATATCACATAGAATATAAATATACATACTAATACTCATAAACATATACAAGTAAATCTAGTATGATATATACATATACTTTTTATATACTTATGTATTCAAATGTTTGGGGTCGGGATCGGGTTCGGGGATTTATGCTACCCCCATCCCCGCTCCATCCCCGTTTTCATAATTAGGGGAATCCCCGTCCCCATCCCCGGTCAACTCGGGGATTCCCCAGTCAATTCGGATTTGGGGATCGGGTCCCCATCGGGTATGAATTTTTTTTGCCATCTCTATACCCAAACAAAATCTTGATTATTTCCATCAGCACAATCACCATTCGTCAATTTTGGAGTTCAACCCTCATTCCTCGGTTTGGCGCAGCGGTGACCGAACCAGTTGACCGACCACTGCGGGCAGCCTAATGGCTTTATTTTTAAGTGCTTGGCTTAGTAGCTTGATTATATTGTACATTATGGTTAAATGCTTGTATATTTTGGTGAAGGGGTGAAATAAATAGTGTATTAATTGTATGTGTTGAGAAGTGTTTTATTAGTTGTATGTGTGATTCAAATAGTTTATACATTGTGTTTTATTAATTATACATTTTATCAAATTGGTGTTTTAAATATGACATTAATTAAAAATGTTGACCAGTCAATATGTGTAGATGTTTATGCATAAATTAATTGTACATATAGCTTAATTGTTTGTATTTACTTAAAATTTATATATGAAAATCTTAAAAAATTAGAGGAGAGAGGGTGTTAAATGCTTTATAAGTAGTATAGATTATTCACCGTTGAAATTAGATATTACTCCAATAAATTTGATTGATTTTAATATATTTAATATATTATGGGCGCACATGAATTGTTTCACATGGCTTGGGGTGTCATTCGGGTTGACCCGGTCAGGTTCGGGTCAACTCGGGTTAAGCCAAAGAAGGTTTAATAGGGGAGAAGACACAAGCCAAAGACTTGGTGGTCAAAGTGTTCAGAACAATGGTTATAATGGTGGTCAGTATGGTAGGTAAGATAGAGTTTCCAAAGTTTTAGGGAGAAGATGTGTAGGGGTGGCTCTGCAGAGTGAAAAGATTCTTTGAAATGGACCACATTGATGATGATGAATAGAGGATCAGTTTGGTTTCAATGCGTGTGTTTGGAATGGCTCTTGTTTGGCATACACAGTTCATAAAGAATTTTGGAGATGTGGTCACTTGGAATATGTATGAGACACATGTTAGGAAGAGGTTTGAGTCAATCTTTGATGATCCAGTGATGTAACTAAAGAATCTCAAACAGACTACATGTGTTCAGGTATACCAAGATTCTCTTGAAGCACTATTGAATAAAGTTGAATTACCTGAAAAACACACTATTAGTTTATTCAATGGTGGCTTGAAAGATGAGATTGCATATGTTGTTAGGATGTTTTGCACTTGCTACTTTGACTGATGTGTTTAATTTGGCAAAGTTACAAGAGGCTAATCTTATTTTGTCAAAAAGTAGAAATACAACACTATTGAGTACTCCTAGGCCTAATGTGATGAGTATAACAATAATAGGAATTTGGGGGTTGGCTTTAAGAGTAATCAAGGTGTGTCTCTGAGTAACCCAAAGACTGTGCCAAATAGGCAGTATAAGAGGTTGACTCAACAGGAATCAGAGGAAAAAAGAGCTAAGCACCTATGTTTCTACTGTGACCAAAAGTATGCACCTAGCCATAAGTGCAGTGGCCAGTTGTACTCTTTGGAAATAATGGGAGTTGTTGTGGATAGTGAAGATGAATATATGGTGTTGACTGAGGAAGGAGTTGTGAATTCTTACACCAGTTTGATTGATGAACCTCCACTGATTTCTTTGAATGCATTGTCTAGTGTAAACACTTATAGAACTATGAGAGTTAGAGGTTATGTGAGAAAAAACATGTTGCATGTGTTATTTGATTCAGGAAGCACCCATAACTTTTTTGGACTTGAACACTGCTAAAAAGTTAGGTTGCAGGCTAAGTAAGATCTGTCCTCTAGAAGTTTCAGTAGCAAATGGGCATGTTAAGAATAGCTTGTATGAATGTAAGAACTTTACTTGGGAGTTTCAAGGTATCTCTTATACTTCTAATGTATTAATTCTGCCATTGGGTGGGTGTGAGATGGTCCTTGGAATCCGGTAGTTGTCTACTTTGTGGTGGGTGAGATGTGATTTTAAGAATTTGATTATGGAATACATCTATAAGGGAAGAAAGATAGTGTTAAGAGGAACCCAACAAACAACTCTCAAGTGGATGCAAGGTAAGCAAAAGAATGATAGGAAGACAGTTACAGGTGAGTTGTCTGCCATAGCTGTGTGTAATTACTCTGCTACTTTGCTACAAATGGAGCCTGAGTTGGATTGTGCACAAGATTTTAAGTGTGTGTTAGCAAAATCAATTCCCAATCATCTTGGCTACTGTCCTCAGTACCACTCATTCTCATAAACGTTTTCCAAAAACACCATTGCAATCTCGCTGGGACATAACGACCCGGGGACACACTATACTATCACCGGAGAATTGGAACGGAACTGTCTTTGACTTATTGACCTTGGTCAATAATATCTGACCGTTTCGGGACCAATCAAAGACACTATCACCTAAACACCAAGCCCTTTCAACCTATGAAAAAGAGTTTCTAGCAGTCTTGATGGCTTTAGAAAAGTGGAGAGGGGGGGGGGGGGGTACCTACTTGATAGACATTAAAAAAAACATATCACTTCAGTTTGAAATACTTGTTGGGACAGAGATTGACAACTCCATTCTAAGTCAAATGGTTACCTCAACTTTTGGGATTTAGCTATGAAATTTCTTACAAAAGTGGTCCTGAAAATGTAGTGCAAATGCTTTATCAAGGGTCTCAAGTGGAGCTTAATTCAATGATGTGGTACTTACTTTTATTGCCTCAGATTTGCCGTAACAAATTAAGGCTAGTTGGGAGCAAGGTGCAGATCAGTGGTTCAACACTATCGTTCAGATGCTATGGGTGGGCACTCGGTACTATAGTAACTCTACACAGGCTAAAAACTATGTTTTATTGGAATGGTATGCAAAAGATAGTCAAACAGTTTGTGAGGGAATATGATGTTTGCCAAAGAGAGAAACCTTATTTGGCAGCCTATCCTGGACTCTTACAACCCTTTCTTATACCAGAAAAGATTTGGTCCTCAATTTCCATGGATTTTATTGAAAAACTGCCTAATTCACAAGGAAAGACATAATTTTGGTGGGTTAGACAGATTGACAAAAAAAACCCATTTCATTGCTCCGCAGCATCCCTTTACTGCAAGTTCAGTGGCTCAATTGTTCCTTGATCATGTGTACAAGTAGGGGTGGCAATCGAGTCGTGTTCGTGTTGACCTATTCGGGTTGGCGGGTTGGCGGGTTGAAATAACCTCTACCCAAACACGACCCATTTATTAATCGTGTCAAGAAGCTCAAACCTAACCCAGACCTGCATAACACGCGTAACCCGTTTGGACCCGTTTAACTTGTTTAAGTAAATAAGTCAAGCAGTTTTGTTCGTGAGTTTCTTTGTGTTACTGATTGTGTTTGTGGGTTTTTGAGAGATGGAAAAGGGATTTTTTACTAGCAAAAGTGTTAACAAGGACACATCTGCTCGATTCAAACGTTCTAAAACTCGTGAAGCTGCTAGGAGTGTTAGGAACCCTAATGATGACCTTGTGAAGCCGGTTTCACTTGGTACTTCACAATCTAATTCTTCTAACGCGGTTACAGTCACTACTAGCTTTGGTGAGTTGAGTTCAGCCTCAATGATGAACCCTAATAGTGTCACTTTGAATGTACTGTCTGGTCCTATTATTACTGAGTGGAGTGCTGAGGATGGTGATATTGAATTATCTACGCTAGTGGACAAGAATAAACAAGTGAAGCCGGTTTCACTTGATTCTTTTGTGTATGATCCGAATGGTTCACATGGGGCTGCTAACCAAGCTCAAGGTTCTGACAATGTTGATATGAATTCACATGGGGCTGTTGGTATGGATAAGGTTGGCGTGGATGCTTTGAAACAACCTCCTACATCATATGCTTGTGCTACTTCTAATGAACCTAAGAAATACACATCTAACTTTCGTATGATGGAATGTAGCATGAAATCAAATGGTGTGGATCTTTTGTCCTTATGAAAGTGGTTGAAGAGGTGAACACTAGGTATGAGAATACTCTTTATGGGTATTTCCTTGGTCAACGGCTTGCTTTTCCTATTGTTGATTACTATGTACGCAATGCGTGGGCTAAGTTTGGTATACAAAAGGTTATGATGAATGCAAAGGGGTTCTTTTTCTTTAGGTTCAATTCAAAGAAAGGTGTAGATGATGTTCTTGAAAACGGTCCTTGGTTGATTAGAAATGTACCTATGATTCTTAAACCATGGACATTGAACACCAACTTACTTAAAGATGATTTGACCAATATCTCGGTGTGGGTTAAATTCCATGATGTTCCTCTTGCTATGTTTTCTGATGATGGCCTTAGTCTTCCTGCCACATTGATTGGTACTCCCAAAAGGTTAGATGCTTATACTAGCCAAATGTGCAAGGAATCGTGGGGTCGTAGTAGTTTTGCTAGATGCATGATTGAAGTGAAGTCGGATGAGGTGCTTAGGGAGAGCCTTACTATTGAAATACCTTTACTTGATGGGTCAGGTTCGACTATTGAGAAGATACGGATTGAATTCGAGTGGATACCACCTCGTTGTGATAAGTGTAAGATTTTTGGTCATACCCTGATTGATTGTCCTAAATTTGTTCCAACTACTACTCAGCCTACACCAAGTGTTTATGATGGTTTCCAAACAGTCAATACTAAGAAGAAGAGTAATAGTGGTGGCCAATCTGGTCCTAATAAAGGAGGCTTTACAAAGCCTAATGTGGGTAAAAATATGCAATATAGACCCAAAGTGCCTCCTACTGAACCCAAGAGAGTGGATGGAACTAAGTAGAAGACTCCTGATGTGGCTAGTTCGAGTGGAACGAAGATTTCTACATCTAACCAGTTTGATGCTCTTAATATGGATGATACGGATGTTTTTGGTATTCCTACTAATGACACCAACAAGGATGTGGTTTCTGGTCGTACAATGGAAGTTAATGAGGATGAGTCGTTAAAGACTAGTAATGCACAAGATCCTCTTGTGAATGATATGAAAGAGAAGGAGCAGTATGGGTCTCCTAAGATTATTATTTCTCTTGCTCCGTCTACCTCTTCTAATAAGAGGGTTAACCCATTTTCTAAGGCAGGTGAGGTTGTGGTTTCTGATAGTGATGATGATGAGGTTCTTAACACGTTCGACGAATCAACAAATCTGTTTGGTGGTGGTCATGAGCTTGAAGATGAGTTTGATGACTATGATGATTATTCGAAGCAAATTTATGATCTTCCAGGGAATTTGGATGCTCTTAATGCCATGTATGGCTTTAATCTCTAAGGTCGTAGGAAGTAGTTTACATTTTTGTTAATGTCTTTTGTTATCATGTAAGCTTTTCGCCTATGTAACGGGCTGAGATATGGGATTCACCCATATCAGTTGTACTTAAATGCTTTTTGGAGTAATATATTTACATGGTCGTTGTCCTTTTACCCAAAAAAGTCAAGCAGTTAATAAGGTTAGTAGTTTATTGATTTAACTAGTTTAAATGCAAAAATGACATAAGGATCTAAAATATGATAGAAATAACATACAAATAACTATACGACAATTTCAATAATATCTGGGTTATAAGCGTCAATTTCAATATATAATATCTGAGTTATAATCGTAATTCACTAATATTAAGTACATAACAAAATACATTTAATCCATATCAAACATTAAAACAAAGTTATATATTTTATTTTTAAAGGCTTATATACTTAAACGGGTTCACATGTTGACCTGTTTAACACTTACTCAACACAAACACGACCCGTTTATTAAACGGGTTATACGGGTTGACCTGTTTTTGACCTAAACCTGTTTATCCTCGACCCAAACATGTTTAACTTCGTGTCGGGTTTGTGTCGTTTATCGTGTCGTGTCGAGAATTACCACCCCTATGTACAGGTTACATGGGATGCCTGAGTCCATTATAAGTGATAGAGATAAGATATCCTAAGTCATTTCTGGCAATCAATGTTCAAAACCCTTAAAGTACAACTCAAAATGTCTACAACCTATCACCCACAAATTGATGGACAGATGGAGATTGTGAACAAATGTTTGGAATCTTATCTTAGGTGTATGACTAGTGATAGGCCAAAGGAGTGGTCTGTTTGGCTACCTATTGCTAAGTTCTGGTACAACACTAATTTTCATTCAGCCATAAACACAACACCTCATGAGGCAATCTGTGGTTAGAAACCACCATTGCATATTCCTTATGTACTTGGTGACAGTGTTGTGGAAGCAGTTGATAGATCATTGCAGGCTAGAGAAGGTTCACTACAAATGCTTAAGTTCCATTTGCAGAGGGCACAAGACATAATGATGAATCAAGCTAATAAACACAGAAGTGATAGAGTGCTAGAAGATGGAATGTGGGTTTATTTGAAGCTTCAACCTCACAGACAAGTAACCATAAGGAAGGAGCATCAACACAAATTTTCATCAAAGTACTATGGCCCTTTTATGATTGTGGAATAGATTGGTGCAGTTGCTTACAAGTTAGACCTTCCTGCAACAAACCAAGTTCACCCAGTTTTTCATGTCTCACAATTGAAGTTGTGCAAATGAATGGTCTACTCACTGCTGAGCCTATTGCTATTTTGGATAGAAAATTGGCCAAAGTCAACAATACGGTAGTGGTCTATGTCTTGGTTAAATGATCCAATCACACTGATGATGATGCCACTTGGGAGAGGTATCCTGACTTTGAAAACCAAGGTTGAGGACAAGCATTGTTTGAAGAGGAAGGGATTGTTACATGTCAAAAGTATTAAGGACCAGTTTTGTAAACCTTCAGAAATCAAAGGACTAAGACTGTCAACTTTCAAACTAGTTTGTTTGCCAAAAGCTGTAAACACCCAAATTCCCTACTTAACCCTTTCCCCTTTCGTTTGTAACATTCATTCTTGATTTGTAAAACAGTTTCTCTCTTTAATCTCTTGTAATCCTTGTGTAAACCATATTATGTTGGAAATTAATTAATAGTGGTGTTAATTTCATATAACAGGTTGAACATTATAAAGAAAGTAAGTTGCTAGAGAAATTAATTATAAGTTTGTTTTAGAAGTTTGACTAAACAAATTTGAATTAATTTGAATTACTTTAGAATAAAGAGTATGGTGGGGGTAATATATGTTTACATGCATTCTAACGCCTAGGTACAAGTCTTCTTTGCTTGGATTGACTAGTTCTATGGACGTGGGTTGTAGCATGCTTGTAAACAGTTGTAGTATCTCGAATAATAAGGGATGTGGAGTGTTTCATGGGATGTGAGATCATGGGAAAAAAACTGATTTGATAACTGATTCAAATCAGTGTGTCCATACATCTATAAATAGAGACTATATCACTCTATCATGAAAACACAGAAAACTTATCATCACTTATATCAAGTCACTTCACATACTCATTACTTCCTCTACAAATCGTTTGTGCATTACGGGATATTGTTTCGCTTACAATAAACCGTTACGAGACTGCATTAATCCTGGGGTGTACGGTACGTAGGCTCGAAGCGATCAAACGGGCTCCGTAGAAACCTTAAAAGGACAAAGAAGTTCTTCTTGTGCAGTTTCTATTTGCTGTCCTTTAGGGTGTTAGTTTACTGTTATTTAGAGGCTGTTTTTTCGGGTCATTTCGGGCTGTTTTGGTACTCTATTTTGGTGCTCTGAATAGTTTGCTGGTGTTAGTTCAAGTTATAACAACAATCTTTTAAGGTTTCTAAGTTTGAAATGGACGCTGGAGCTTCATCATCGAATCTTCGCATTATGAACCAGGAGTTTGTCAAGCTGGACAAATTTGACGGGTGTAACTACACCCGATGGGCTGACAAGATGAAATTCTTGTTGATCGTTCTCAAGATCTTCTATGTTCTTGATCCGTTCTTGGCTCCGATTCCTGCTGATCCCGTTCCTGTTGTAGGACAAGAGGAGGACAAGAACCAAACTCTCGAGCTCGAGAAGCAAAGGATGATTCGTAAAGAAGATGAGACCTTATGCTGTGGTCACATCAAGAATTCACTTTCGGATAGGCTATATGATGTTTATGCTCCAATAACTGATCCGCGAAAGTTATGGAGTGCCTTGGAGTTCAAGTACAAACAACAGGAGGAAGGTACTAATAGATATCTTATTTCTAAGTTTTTCAATTTTCAAATGGTTGATGAGAAACCTATATTGGAGCAAGTGCATGAACTCCAAATTCTCGTTAACAAATTGAATGTGCTTTCTATTCCTATTCCTGAAATGCTACAAGTTGGTGCTATTGTTTCAAAGTTACCACCTTCTTGGAATGACATTTCGAAGAAGTTGATAAATAAGAAAGATGATTACTCGTTGGATGATCTCTTGAAGCATCTTCGCATTGAGGAAGAAGCTAGGAATAGAGATAAACGAGTGAATCATGGGTCCACTGTTCATCATGTGCAAGTCGGAAACTCTTCGAAGAGAGCTTCACGAAACGGTTCAACGAAAGTCAACTTGGGGGTGAAGCATGACAAATTCAAGAAAACCGGATCGTCAAAGAGAACCGGAAAATGCCATGTTTGTGGAGAGACTGGTCATTACGCACGTGAGTGCAAGTTGAGGAAGTCCGGAAATGATGATGTTAATGTGGTGGATGGTGAAATTGCGGATCGTGTGGCTCATGTTCATCTCGATGAAGATAACTTTGTGGCATGATAATTTTAATAGTGACTCGTTTATGGCTAGTTTATGTTTAGCATGGCGACTAGTGCCTTTGAATAATTTGTTTGTTTGGTTTTTCCGTTTTGAATTCTAGTGTAATCGCATTTTATTTTAATGAAATCCATTTGTTTTAATATCATATCAGTATTTGCTTATGAAAGATATTTGTTTAGTTTTCAAACATATATGTTTAAACAGTGTTGTTATTCAACAAATAACTAGGATTGAAAAAATAAATGTGATTATTAAACTTTGTGAAAGAAGAAAACAAGTGCTGGAAATTAGTTTTCGAGAAAAACCAATGTTGTGAAATTATTATAATTGCTAGAAACGGCTCACTGAATTATAGACGAAGTACATATATTAATCACTGCATGTTGGAGTGATGTATTATGATGACATGAGGCATCATTTTTCAAGTTTTGCATGATCAAAAGCTGAAGTTTTGATTCACTTTAATTTGAGAACAGTAGTCATTTAAAGTGCTAGTTGCTTATTGCGCATGAATGAGAATTAGCAGCGTACAATATGATCATAACATAAAGTGCTCAAAAGGTTGATAGCAACCATTTGTATCATGTATACAGTGGTGGTATGCATATATATATATATATACAAGAAGAGTAGAATAGTATGTGTGTTCATAGTGTTATGAAATCGATAAATAATGGACATATTTGGCTGACTTGGTATGCAACTTCGGTTGAAACCGTTAACCTATGATTCCGAATTATGGGCTTGAAAATGTGATCATGGCTGATCACCTTGATCACAACTATAGTCTAAGATTTCATTGAAGTTTAATAGGAAAAACAAAGCCTATTATAACATGCCAAAGCACACAAATTGAGTCTACTGGTTGTTTACCATCTACTATTTTATTCATGAAGGAATAAAGTTGAGATTGGAAGATAATGCTCTAAACTGTTTGAAATGCACAAGTTGGTGAATATAATACTCACACTTTGGATAAGCAAGAAGCACAAGAGTACGTGAATTAAATTGTGTATATAGTCAAGTTGTGAAAATATGAGAGGTCAATTAGATTAGAGATCTAACACCACAAAATTCCGGTGTGTTGGAATATTTTGAGAATATTGAGATGGTACCATTATAGAAAAGTTTCAAGTTATCTAGAAACTTGAGTTTGATACTACTATGCCTCTGACGAGAGACTTGGTGAGTATTTGTGATGAGACCGATAAGAGTGAAGTGACTTGTCGGGTAAATCCTAATAAGTCTCTGACGAGAGATTTATTGAGGATTACTAGAGGCATGGGTTTGAAACCACATGTGAATCGGTTAGTGATGGAAACCCGACTTGATTGTAGAGCACCTACATTACGAGTTTAATGGGTAATAACAAAGTTATTAATCGATAGAAGGTACTATCGACCTAATTAGCCCATGTGTAGTAAAGATAGTACGTCGTTGACGATGTGTAGGTTGAGGTAAAACCTCTTAACCAAGCTTTAGAGGCGTCTTAGCAACGAGGACGATAGAGAAGCTTAGCCTATATAACCTAGAGGTGGTGCCGCCTCAAATAGAGAGTTATGGTTTATCTCTTGGAGGGTTACGAAAGGGATTTAAGCGCATGGCCATATTCGCGCGTAGTGAACTGAGAATGCACAATATAACAATGGAAGTGCGTATGCATTCGCCGGTAAGGTCAAAAGGTTTTGGTTTAATCTTCGGACACCATTATCTTTAGGTTCGTGGTTTAATCTTCGGACACCATTGAATCGATCTTACTTTGTGTATGCATATCTAACGAGGTTTAATCTTCGTGACACCTTGTAGCACGACATGTTCGAGTGAGTAGAGGAATTGTTCAACCTGGTGGGGGATTGTTGGAAATTAATATATAGTGGTGTTAATTTCATATAACAGGTTGAAAGTAAGTTGCTAGAGAAATTAATTATAAGTTTGTTTTAGAAGTTTGACTAAACAAATTTGAATTAATTTGAATTACTTTAGAATAAAGAGTATGGTGGGGGTAATATATGTTTACATGCATTCTAACGCCTAGGTACAAGTCTTCTTTGCTTGGATTGACTAGTTCTATGGACGTGGGTTGTAGCATGCTTGTAAACAGTTGTAGTATCTCGAATAATAAGGGATGTGGAGTGTTTCATGGGATGTGAGATCATGGGAAAAAAACTGATTTGATAACTGATTCAAATCAGTGTGTCCATACATCTATAAATAGAGACTATATCACTCTATCATGAAAACACAGAAAACTTATCATCACTTATATCAAGTCACTTCACATACTCATTACTTCCTCTACAAACCGTTTGTGCATTACGGGATATTGTTTCGCTTACAATAAACCGTTACGAGACTGCATTAATCCTGGGGTGTACGGTACGTAGGCTCGAAGCGATCAAACGGGCTCCGTAGAAACCTTAAAAGGACAAAGAAGTTCTTCTTGTGCAGTTTCTATTTGCTGTCCTTTAGGGTGTTAGTTTACTGTTATTTAGAGGCTGTTTTTTCGGGTCATTTCGGGCTGTTTTGGTACTCTATTTTGGTGCTCTGAATAGTTTGCTGGTGTTAGTTCAAGTTATAACAACATATTATACCAATAACAAATCCATTTTCGAATCTTGCATCTTGTGAATAGATTCTTAGTGTATTTGTTGCCGATTGTTAAGTGTGTTCATTTCACTATTGATTTCTAAACGCGTGTTACAACTTGCTATGCTTTTAACCAACACATGCAATTTATAATTATATAATTCATGGGTACTTACCATTGAATGCAACCGATTGATTGCGTACTTGGGAACAAGGATTAATTTGCACTGATGGGTTAAAAATTCGACATTGCATGAATCAGTAGACAATGAATAGAATTATCTTGCAACTGCAGACATCAAAGAGAGCTTTCAATTACCAAAAACACTCAATAGGCACACAATATCCGCAGATCATAAACCAAGCTGGAATCAAATATATCACATAAACCTGAAAACGTGTTAGCACTTGGGACTATGAGTGGGTATCGAACTACCGATAATAGAGTAGTACAGTAATAGTAATTATCAAACATCAATTTACAACACAAATGAGATCAGTCCCATTGCTTAATCACTTTCACCACCATCAAGAGCTAAAGCACTATCAAGAGAAACCAACAACCAGTTGACAGCTTTATCAGGTTCACCACTATCAAGAGCTGTAGCGCCAACTATAGACCTAAACGCACCACAAACAACTGAAGGAGTCGATGCATCAGTACTTGACGAAACCCTAACATTTTCGTGCAACCACAATCTCTTTCCTGACAAAGCGCATGGGGAATCCTCCCTTGTTATCTTCAATATCTTATTCAAGTCACGTGAGGACTTATATACATCGTTGGTTAGAGATCTCATGGCTGCAGCCGTCTCAATGATGCTCTGACCTAAAATGCTTAAAGCTTTGTTGTTTTCTTTCGAATAAGAAGAATGGGTCAAAGCACGAAGTTGGAGTTCTCTATTCTTAAATTGATAACTGCACAAAACGATATCGTAACAAAATAGTTAATTATTGATAAAAGTGGTATTTCATATAATATAGAAGGGCATTTGGGATCGCTTATTAAACCTTCTGCTTTTTGAGATAAGCACATGCAACATATCAGTTGTCACAAAACGTACTACAAGATTTTATGATGTACTGAAAAACAATAATCAACCCGCACTTAAAATTTCTGTTTATCTAAGGATTTTATAGGTAAGATAACTGAATGTAAGTTCGCAAACTACTTATTTCGATAAAATCAGAACAAATTTTTTTATCCAAACAATCAACTACTTGTTAATTGTTATCTGCTATAAAAATGCAATAAATTACACAATAAACATCCCCTAGACAGATTTAGCATATAACTAGATAATAGTAGTTAGTTTCACTTTAAATATCCTGGCTGTTATATAGTATACATTTATGAATGAAATATTAAAACCCTGAAGAATGCAAGTACTAAATACTGAATTTCTTATGAAGTTATGGTTTACCAAAATCAATAATCAGATAAGCCAAGAGTCGTAGGTATAATAATCAAAATCAAATCTACTTATGCACAACTGATCATTGTACTTTAAATAAGCATATAATCAACAGTTTGCTTTTATCCAAACACTACTAGTTTGAAACGGTCTTAGTAACTAATCCCAGTGAGAAATTATTGTTTTACTTCTTTTTTTTCATAGTTATATCAAAGAACTATGTTGTCTATTTTTATTTTGTCCCTAGATACTTTATAAAATTCCAATGAGAAAATAACATAAGTAGAGTTATTTTAAAAGTTACAAAGAGTAACATACATAGTCAGATTATATACCAAAATAATTACTGAAAAAAAAAAAAAAAAAGAAAAAGAAAAGCATCAAAGGAGAAGAAAATGTTAATCCTTACAACACGATCACTTTGCCGGCACCATTGAGTAACCCCAAAAAAAGTTTCTCGGCATCAGCTAATTTCCCAGAATCAAGTGAAATTGCCCCCAAAAGCGCTTTAAAAGCACCACTCAGAATCGAAGAATTTGATGAATCAAAACTGGCAGAAACCCTAACCACAGATTCCAACCTTAAGAACATTCCAAAAGCTGCACAAACGTTCTCGTTGTTTATCATCGATAACCTATCATTCACAGCTATTGATGAGGAATTTAATCTCTGAGTAAACATTTCTCTAGCCACTGCTGTGTTGATAATTCCCAAGCCAATAATGCTCAAGCCTTTGTTGTTCTCATCTGAATAAGATGAGTGGGTCATCGCCATCCGAAGATGCCATATGTTTTGGAACTTATAGCTGCACAGAATAATACCGTGTAACAAAACTATCAGATAAAGGTGATAATGTATATAAGATGTAAGGTTGTTTAGAATTGCTCAATTATAAACTGCTTATGCTTTTTGAAGTACCCATAAGCAACTAAAGAGCAGTAGCAAAACCTCATAGTGAGACGATAGTGTTTGGATCTGTTTATGTTGTAATAAAAAGCGATAATTGTATTGTTTGAGTAATTCTGCTTGTTTAAACATTTAAAAGGTAAAATAAATAAAAATCAGATTATGTTGTTTAAATAAGTAACCCCCAAAACAGGAAGCCAGTCATAAACATTTCATATTTTATTAAAAAGAAAAACACTCAATCAGAACTACCCTTCTTATCTGTTGTATTAAGCAGATACAATAACCGTATAGACAAACAACCCCTATAGACAGAATAAGTATCGATGTAATTTAAAAACCGTTAAAAAACGAGAGAAGACAAGCGGAAATAGAGTGATGGTGACTTACTCCGGAGTTTCAAATACTAACATATAACAATCGGTTATAACAGAGTGAAGCAGAATCTACAGTGTTTGGCGATTTACGAATTCTGAACGCAAATTAAACAAAACTAAGCAACTCAGAACCACTATTGGTATCATATGTTCACAACTGCACATTCTGACTCAAACATAAGCAAAACAGTTGGTATATCGAAACAAAACGCAGAAATCGAATACTCATATATTCACAGATGCTCAATTTCACTCAAACAGAAGCAAAACAGCTGGTATATCGAGTTCGAAACAAAACGCAGAAATCAAATACTCATATGTTCACAAGTAATCACAACTGTCCAATTTCACTCAAACATAAGCTTCTAAGCATAAAACTAAAAATAATAAATGAGACAAAATTCCGATACCGTACTTGATTATCTTTTCAATTCTGTCAAGTTCATTTGTAAAGTGGAACGATCTCAGTTGAGCCGAAACCTGTTAACAACGAAATTTGAATTCACAAAAGGTTAGGGTTTGTAAAGTACAGCAATTAATAAGTTAGGGTTTGTAAAATATACCGTCGGAGAAGAACAGAGCACGGCGGCGGTGATGACGGTGGCGACGAAGAAAATCAGCGGAATGTTTGATCGGAGCTGCATTTTGGTGATGATTTCCCAAATGTTATGAAGTGGGGGAACAATTTGTGTTTGTTTCTCTATTTATACTACTCGTAAGTGTAGTTGGGCGGGGGTTTAACAATTTTGCAAAAGAGTCCTTTTTGGTACACTCCTTAGTTTCCAAAAATTTTAATACCTTTTTTTACCATTTGATCTATTCACTGTTGAAATAGATATTCGGGTGCGTTGTTTAGGATATATGATTAATGGACTTAAAGTTAAGGGTTCGTTTGGTATCTTACTTTTGAGTGGGTTTTGATTTGAAAAGTTATAATATGTTGTTTGGTTATAAAATTCGGATTTCAAAATTGGTCTCAAACCCTTGTAGAGGGGGTTGTGTAAAAGTACCCTATTTAAGTGGGGATTCATCAATGGTGAGGGCCCTCATGTACTAACTCTCTTGTCTCTTTTTTTGTTTTTAATAAAAAGTTACTACCTCTGTCCCTAAATAAATGTTCAGTTTGACTTATCAAAGTAAAACTAGTTCAACTTTGACATTAACTATTTTTGTGGGTGTTATATAATATTTGATACAAAATATATGAATGGATTGGTTTTAAGTGTATTTTTCAATGGTATAATTTTTTATCATGTATTATATAAAACAAGAAAATATATATATTTAATGTCAAAGTTGAACCAGTTAGACTCTCAAAAGTCAAACTGGACATTTATTTAGGGATGAGGGGAGTATTATTTATCATTTCAACTAGCTTATATACCCCTGGAATCCACGGGATTTTAGAGGGTTTTTGATTAAAAAGTAAGTACGTGAATAAAGTAAGAAAAAACAACGAACGTAAATGCTATGAAATTTTCTTGTAACAAAATAATAAGTTATAAGTCAATGATACTATAAACTACTATACTTGTAAGTATCTATGTAATAAACGCATATTGCCTCGTGATCTCCAATTTTGATGGCCTTGAGAAGCAAATGTATGTAGGGACCATTGTAACACTTCAGCCCAATGTCCATTACGTGAACACCTAATAAGTTTAAAAGATATGCAAGTAAAAGAAGTTTGTGATTAATAACAAGTGTAAATATAAAAAATGGCATAAAACATGTCATATGTATATTGTACATACCTATTGAACATTGATCATAAACCTTGAAGAGCTTCTTGATAGACTACATTTGTAGTAGTTTTTGATAGATTACCATCCACATCAGAAACAACAACCTTGAAACTTTTTTTTTTTTTTTTTTTTTTTTTTTTTGACACGTGAAAGAGCCATGTAAAGCTGCCCATGTGTGAAAACATGACGTGGCATGTACAAACCAACATTTGAAAACGATTGCCCTTGGCTCTTGTTTATTGTCATGGCAAATGACACTGACACACAAGATATTGTTTTCTCACGATCTTTAGAGGTAAACGTTTATTAGACAGAGTAACTTTCAACGTTGGTATGATAACCTTATTTCCAAAATGTGTTCCATTAATTATGCGTGCTTGCATAGAAGTTCTTTTTAATCGAACAACTTGAAGCCATGTCCCGTTACATAATCCATTTAATTGGTCAGTATTTTTCAATAGCATTATCGGGACACCTACTTTTAACACAAGCCTATGGTTTGGAACACTTTTAATTGGTCAGTATTTTTCAATAGCATCTGAGAACGATGGCGGTTGAGCCGAAACCTGTTAACAACGAAATTTGGATTCACAAAAGGTTAGGGTTTGTAAAGTACAGCAATTAATAAGTTAGGGTTTGTAAAATATACCGTCGGAGAAGAACAGAGCACGGCGGCGGTGATGACGGCGGCGACGAAGAAAATCAGCGGAATGTTTGATCGGAGCTGCATTTTGGTAATGATAGAGATTATTTCCCAAATGTTATGAAGTGGGGGAACAATTTGTGTTTGTTTCTCTATTTATACTACTTGTAAGTGTAGTTGGGCGGGGGTTTAACAATTTTGCAATTTCCCAAATTTTCAAAACTTTTTTTTTTTACTGTAGTTCTAAATTAATTATTCACCGTTGAAAATATTTCATGTGGCCCGTTAAGTGGCCTAATAAATAAGCGAAATGTTACACTCACATGATTTTTACAAAAATAAATTCACATACACATGTTTCACTTATAAAAAAAGTTAATACTTATAATTCTATTGGTGCAAATCACTTGCCACATGTATGTGGAATTCCTTTTATAAAATTTGAGTGGATGTAGCATTTGTTTAAAAAAATAACAATGATATACATATTTGCCTCAGAATTCAAAGCTTCTAACCCTTTCTAGAAGTGCCCTTTCTTCTTCACTTGATGCTTTTGGTATGCGTGTTGCGAAACCTCAAAGGTTGCCGCGCATTGTCGATCTAAAACCGACAATGAAATGTATTATCGAATTTAGGTTAACCGTGAAACATAGGTATGAAGATAAGTATCCAATTTATATAAGAAAAATTAAGGGTTTTAGTTTTTATGTTTTGATTAATCCGACTGATCAAAATCAAAACCATCAAACAACTCTAAATCAACAAAACATTTTAAATAAAAAGTTTAAGTAAACGACATTAAGGATTTAGCGGTCGATCTTTAATGTTTTTCGAGATATAAGCTAATAATCAAGGCAAACACCAAATTTACCTATACATTACAGCATTACTTTATACTCATGGTTTAGTATACGATATTTATGCGCCATAATTGTGGAGAGAAATAATTATATTCTCACAATCCTTGTCTTGTGAGACTTTGTTTTACCGAATGTAGTTGTTTTTCAATGACATTTGACTCGTATATCCTTTAAAACCTTCGTCTAAAGTGTATGAATTCAAAAAATTTAGACAACTTTCAAATGCCATGTTTTGTAGTATTTGAAGGGAAAAGAGAAGAAAAATGCAATGTAATAGGACTAGCTTTTTACCAATATCTTCCAACAATGTAGTGTGAATTGGAAACTTACATTTTTATGGTGTTTGCACAACTGCACAAGATCGATATAACCATCATGAATAAAATTCCATAGATAGTTGGAGCTTTATTTTAGAAGTAAAAAGCCAATAGCTCCATAAAAGCTTAAAAAAACACGCTACCAAACAGGCCAAAGATAATATGTGACATGCTACTTACACATTTTGTATAACCACATTTACAAATCTCCCATTTGAAATTAGGTGTTTGGTTTATATTGGGAATGGCTATGGGTATGATAATCGGAATGGGTTTGTAACCCATCACCCTGGTGGGTTTAGAAAATGCCTAAATTTGAAGGTTTGATTCCCATTATCAATTACTAAACCCTCTAACCAAACAACTACAATCGAAATGAAAGTCATTCCCTCATGTCCACACCCTCAAACCAAACACCAAGTCCAAGCAATTCAATCAAAAAGTTCTACTGAATCACATGATTCCCAAATTGAGTCTTGTGTCCAATGTGACATAAGGTTTTAGGTTGATTCGTGCTACGGAAGGCCACATTCATGGTCAGGAGACCTTTTCTTGGCATTTGTATGGCTAGTGTACATTAGGCTTTATTGCTTTCTGTCAACTATACTAAGAACTACTTCTGCACCAAGAACTAGGAAAGTCGGTAAGATTGCTAATGAGCTGTAAAACCATCATGTAGCTAGATGTGATCGTGTGAAATTTTATGCCATCAAATCCATAAAGAATACAAAAAGACTATATCAAAGGCTTATAAAAGAGCTGCAAATCTTCCAAGCATATTGCATTCCGATTCAAATAAGTCTGACAGACAACACCAGGAACAAATAATGATAGGGACAGATCGTGCTCTTGATCACCAAAGCATAGTCTAACATCATCAGAGACTATAATCCTTGAATCGCTTGATGCGACAAATTGCATACTCGTGTAAGGAATGGTGAATTTGTTGCAGCGATTGGTTAATTGACTGAACGGTTAATAAATATCCACTCCAGAATTAGAAGTGAATTGTAACAATCAAACATGTACATAATCTCACGAAACCACGCTAGAAATCATATATATTACATGAGGCTTAAACATGTTGGGACCCAAAGTGTATCAAACTACAGGTAATAGTACACTTCCGAGTAATCATCAAACAGCAATTTACAGAACAAGGAACATCAACTACGATTAGTTATTACATTGGAACCGCTTTACCGGCAGCACCATGAACCGCCCAGAACACATCGCCAGCATCATCAGACTTCCCAGTATCAAGGGCTACAGCCCCAAAAATCGCCCTAAATGCACCACAAACAATTGATGATGTCGATGAATCAGTATTTGATGAAACTCTAACCACATTTTGTAACCCCAAACGCATTCCATCAACAGCACACGATGTATCCACCTTTGATACCTCTGATATCTTATCATTCAAATCTTTTGATGATATATCTATATCTTTCTTTAATGCTCTTAAGGCAACAGTTGTCTGGATTATACTCTCGCCTAAAATACTGAGAGCTTTGTTGTTTTCTTCGGAGTAAGATGAGTGAGTCATGGCAAGGCGGAGGAGTCCTATGTTTTTAAATTCATAACTGCACAAAATAATCTTGTAAAAAATGAACAGATTTATAAAGATTCTGGTAATGTATATAGAAGAGACTGTTTCGGACTGCTTATTATAAGTTAAAACAGCTATGCTTCTAAAATAAGAACAAACAGCTTTGAGATAAGAGAAGGCAAATTATCAGCTGTAAGAAAAAATAAATGCAAGACAGTGTGTTAGGATTTGTTTGTATTTTAACGACATATGACAGTTAAGTGTTTGGCAAATGACTTGTGTAAAAAATGCAAGACAGTGTGTCTGGATTTGTTTGTATTTTAACAACATATGACAGTTAAGTGTTTGGCAAATACTTCTTGTGTCAAAACCCCATAAGCATTATTTTATTTTTTTAAATTTATGAACGGTCGCATAAAAATGGTTTTAATAAGCAGTCCATAATAAAACCCGTAGATATAAGACCAATTATTAGCAAAGAATTAGATAGTTATTAGCATAGAATTGAAAAATAGTTTAGGGGTGTTTGGGTAAGCTTGTTTAAACAGATCAGGCTTATTTAGAAACAAATTGTGAAAGCAATAGATGTTGATAAAACTGATACAAGTCGACAAACAGTTTGCACGAGATAGTGTTTGGATAACAAACACAACAATTAAATATGCGGTTGTTTTTGTGTTGCGTTTATCTTGTTTTAGTATAACAACTTAAATACAAAAGTAGTTTATCTGAACACTCATAACGCATTAAATGATACTGTATTTGTTATGTATGCAATAACAAACCTAAGAGAGTTTATAGGCAAACTCAAAAAATGCAAGTACAAATCAAGAGATAAGTTTTGCCAATAACTTACTTGAGATGCTTCTGAAGGGTTTCAAGAGCAAGAGAAAACGATGACGACGACTTGGATCGAGCTAGAATGCTGAAATCTTTGTCGTTTTCTTCTGAGTAAGACTTTAACTCATGGCTGCACAAAGTAATCTCGTAATGAAATTTTAAAATAGTGATTAAACAAATATAGTTTAAAAAATGTAAGTGTGCTTATGATAGCTGTTTATGCTTTTGAATAAGCAGCAGCAGTTTTGAGATAAGCAGTTAACCACTAAAAAAAAAAAAAAAAAAAAAAAAAAAAAAAAAAAACGTAAGGCATACGATAGTGTTTGGATTTGTTTATGATGTAACTAAATGCAATAATCAGATACACACAGTTGCTTGGACATTCTGTTTTTTTAATTGGATTAAGAGGTAAGATAAGTAACATCAGATAAGCCATTCGAATAAGCAATTCCCAAAATGCTTATTCAGCATATGCTTATTTCACCCTCATTGTATTAAGATGCAATCATCAGTTTTAGGGGTTTTGGGTAAGATCACTCAAACAGCTTAAAGTTTTTTTGAGAAAAAACGTCTTAGCTTCTTAAGCTGATAACAAATATGTGTGAAGGAGCTCCACCCAAACAGCAAACACAATAAGCTGATATGATGCATTAATTAGCTCAAATAAACACCCAATTACCTCATAGATATGAAAATACTAATTAACATGGAATATGGAATTAGAAGATATTCATTTTTAGGAAAGCTTATCTGAACAACTTATGCTTATTTACCACACAGCTTATGAGCTCATGATAGAGTGCTTATTAAAGTGATCTTTTAGTTATTTTAGTGTAAAACAAGCAAATAAGCCCTTTTTCAAACTAACATTGCTTATCTGCTGAAACACTTATTATAAGCAATCTCAAACATCGGAGATAGTGTTTGTATATGCTTATCATCAGCTTATGCTTATATTCGTGTAAACAAGAAAATAAGTACTATTTTGCCAATCAATTGAAAGTGCTTATCTGCTGAAAAAAAGAAGCAGTTAAGCACTTATAAGCAATACCAAACACTGGAAATAGTGTTCGTATGTGCTTATCAGCTGATTTTAAGTATGCAAAAGCTGTCCTAAACAGCATATTATAATAGCTTAGATAATAAGCTCAAAAACATAAGCTGTTTTGCTCTATTCAAACACTTTAAGTAAGCAGAAAAAAAGCAGGTAAGCACTTATAATAAGCAATCACACACAGCAGAGAGAGCGTATCAGCTTAGTTAAGTAAGCAGAATCCTCGTCATAAACAGCTTATAAGAATAGCTTAAAGAGGTGTTTGTTTAAGCTAATTTTTTGGCTTATAAGCTTAATTGACAACAGCAACAACAACATACCCAATCCTGAGGTATGATGTAGACAGTCACACCCCTACCCAAGGGTAAAGGGAAAGGAACTGCTTCTGTGTATATGTAAATTTATGTGTTGTCGTGTGGCATATAGGAGTCCTATATAAAAAGCATAATTGACTTGGCCTATATTTCATAAGCCTAGTTTTTATGGCGTATTTTCTAGCTTATGAGCTTATTTTGCATCTTTAGGTCATAATAAGCTCATATAAGTCAGAAAAATAAGCCAAATAAAACAAGTTTATGAAAAATAAGCCAAACAACATAAGCTCACAAACCCAAAAGAAGTTTAAAGCCTTGAACATACACCCCTTAAAATAAGCTCACGGTTGTATGGCTTATGAGCTCATTCAACTTATCTAGGTTTTAAAAAGCGCGATGCGCGTCGATGCATTAAGAGTCAAAAAGCCGAGGCGCGAGGCGCCGAGGCAAAAGCGCGCGCATCACGTACCCGAGGCGACAATTTTATAAAAAAAAATACTTAAATTATATATAGTGCACAAAACACATTTATACCACATTTAATATCAAAAGATAACATCCAATTTCATATTTCACGATTCTATGTCGCTAAAATACATAAATAGTCAAAAACTAAGATCAAAAGTCTTATAGTTTATAAGGAATCGGTTAAATTGGACCCACATCTTAAAAGTAAAGCCCATGAGAAGAAGCCAAATACACATTATTAAGTCCAATTTTATGTTATAAGGCCAAAAGTACATGATGCACAAAAAAGTGCTTATGCATGCTTCAGCTAATGCGTGCCTGATGCTCGCGCATCACCACGCATCCCGTGATCGAAACGCATTAGGGTGTTTGATGCAATAGGGCCGTGCATTGCAACGCATCACGTCTCGACGCGCGCTTTTTTAAACACATAACTTATGAGCTTGACTTAAATATCATAAAATAAGCTCATAAGCTAGAAACTAATCCAGAAATAACCGACTTACGAAACATAAGCTCATAAACAAACACCCCCATAAGCCGTTTGGCTCTACTCTTACACTTTTTAAAAGCGTATATTCGCTATAATAACCACTCACAATAAGCTTACCCAAACACCCTAACTTCTTTCTAGTATCTACATACATTTTATAAAGAGCAAATTCTCTAAATGCCCAAGTAGCTCAAATTGTTCGCTTTTTCTAGACAAAAAACATGACTTCTCAAAATAGACAAGTCGACTTGAGTGACTAGTCGCTCAAATAAAATGTCGCCCAAAAAGCGCCCAAAGGACACCTTACAAAAAAAGTCGCCCAAAGTACAATTATAGGACACTTGTCAACATTTTATTTGAGCGACTACTCGCTCAAATCGCCTTGTCTATTAGCCTAACATAAAAGTATAAAAAATGCAAAATATTAAATGAGTGAAAAAAAATTCAAATATAACTTACGTGAGATTGTTGAGAAATTCTTCAACTGCATCAGATAACGGTCGCGATGATCGAGCCGAAACCTATTGATAACAATTGTTTTTATTTATAAAAGTTAGGGTTTAACAGTACTTTTTATAAAAAAAAAATGTAAATAAAGACAGTAAAGTTAACAGAGTAGTTATTGTTGTAGAAGTGTAAAATGTTACCGTTGGTGATGAGGAGAAGATGACGGCGGCGATGATGAGGAGGATGGGAAGTGATGATCGGAGGTACATTTTAGCCGTGGAATTTTTGATGAACAAAAAGTTTAAAAAAGTTGGTTTTATGGTCGTTGGATTGTTTGATTCTTTTCATGAATCACCATTGGTACCATTTTTTTTTGTCTTGTGTTCGGCAGGTGGCAAAATTGACATGAGTTAAAATTAAGGTTGTAAAAATCGCTAGGTGTTAGTGAGCCGGTTGGGTAGAACTTAGCGATTAATCAGTTAGGCGGAAATTAATCGAGGATTAGTCGGATTGAAATTTTTATGCACAAAATTGTAATTTTAGATATTATATGTATATGATAAGCATAATGCATCAAAGTTTAAATATTTTAAGTGTTTAAATATAAACATAATACATAATTCTTTAAAGTTTAAAGTCAAACATAGATATTACTTGGTTTGTTGACCATTTTTAAGCGATCTTTGACTGATTTTGTCCGATTAATTGGTTTGTTAACCAATTTTTAAGCGATTTTGTCCGACTTTTAAGCGATTTTGTTGACCAAATTTTAAGCAATTTTGTCTGATTAATCTGATTAGACCGATTTTGTCTGATTAATCGGTTTGTTGACCGATTTTTAAGCGATCTTTGACCAAAACGATTAAATATGCCGATTATGGTAAATCAAGACGCTTAGTGAGTGATTAGCGATTATGCGAGGATTAATCGGTCGCCTAGGCCGATTTTTACAACAGAGGTTAAAATACGGGTTAATCGGTTGATTCTAACTTTTGGGTTTTATGGGTCTCCAAATATTATCCCGTTTGGTTGGGGTGTATGGGTATGAGTCTATGACTTTGAAAGTCATTAATGTTTGTTTGGTTGGTTATGAGGCCCACCACAATGAATTGAGGATACCAAAATGTGAAGGTTTTCTAATATCTTATGTGTGTAGGTGGTTTCATCATACCCTCCATTACCATTCCACTTTATACCAACACCCATGCCCATTTTGATTTATAGCAACAAACCAAACGCACAGACAGTTAGAAGAAATTATAATCAAATATTTTAAATACTCCTATAAAAATAGATGCATTTCTTTCAAAATTTTTCTTTCTTATTTGAAATATGTGACTAAAAATTATTCTCATTCTTTTCATTTTAGTTTTTCTTTTAATTTTAACATTTGGGTTTAATGAGCCTTTAAAATCTTTTTGAAAATAAAAAGAACAAGTCAAATGAGTATAGAAAATAGGTCGAACAGGTAAATATCAAATCCCTAAAAAATAAGATACGCTACTCTTGATTAACTTCTTCAGGGTGTGCTTGGTTCAATTAAGGGAATAAGAAAGAGAAATGCAAAAGGTATACTAAAGAATGCAAAGGGAAATGAATACTTTAACCCATAATTTGTAGTGCAATGAGTCATTACCTTGTTTAGGGTAATATTTCATTCCTTTATATTAAACCAAACATAATTAATGATTGTTTTTCCTATTCCACACCCCCTAATACTCTCAACTAGGGGTGTCATTCGGGTTGACCCGATCGGGTTTGGGTCAACTCGAGTCAAGCCTCCAAAAAAATACCCGAACTTGACCTTGTTTAGAACTCGGGTCGAGTAAATTCGGGTTCGGGTCAATTCGGGTCGGGTCAACTCGGGTTCGGGTCTGTGTCCATTTTTCTTCAATATGTTTAGTGTTAATTGACTCAGGTTGGTCGAGTTCGAGTCAATTCGGGTCAAGGCTAAAATAAACATACCCAAACTCAGCCTTATTTAGAACTCGGGTCAATTCGGGTTGACCCGATTGACCGAATATAATTTTGAAGCCGATTGACCAGACCCAAATTGACTCGGGTCGGGTCGGGTTCGAGTCGAGTCAACCCGAATGCCACCCCTACCGTCAACCAAGCACGCCCTCAATTCATAATGTCAACATATAAAATTTGTCTTTAGCTTTTAATTTTTTACATGACTATAGTTAAATACTTCGTTAATTTGTTTGTAAAGTGATTATTGGGGTCCTTTTCAATTTATTACTTTTTAAATCAATCAATTATATTAATTTGGTTTTAAAGCTTAGATTATCTTCAATCAAATTTATATGCTAAGGGTATAAATTTGGTTGTTGTTTTTTTTTTTTTTTTTTTTTTTTTTTTTTTTTTTTTTTTTTTTAACTAATGTTTTTTCATGGGAAATTTTTATGTATTTAGTGTACTATTTGTAGTTGTATAAAGATGGATGGAGTTTTTGTTTGAGATATGTGATTTTCAAGTTCGTAAGTAGTTGAGCATTGAAAACTAAGTATGTATATTAAGAATGTGTGTGAAATTATGATGTAATAACTATTAAGTGTATTGTTCGTGAATCGTTATTGTTTCGAGATGAATTAGGTATTTGTTCTATGCTTTGACAAGTTTAGTTTGCAAGCAGTTAAATAACAAATTCTTGTTTAGTTTGCAAGGTTTTTACGTCCTTAGGTTTATGAGTGATTTGTTTGGTAAAAAAGAAGAAAAGTAAAGGAGCGAATTGTCCCGGAATTGGGGAAGGAGAATAGGGATAACGAAAAATGTATGTGAGGTTTAGGTCTTCTGGGCTCCTTTAGTAATCTTAAAATTATTTGATATTAACAGGTAATTAAGATCAACAAAAGGAAATGTACCCAACCCGTTTGACCCGTGACCCATTCTTAAAGTATGATCTGTTTGACCCATGACCCGGTCTGACCCATGACCCAAACCAACCCGACCATTTGCCATCGATGACTAAAGTGTCGAAATGGTTACATGATATCTTGGTTAAGTCGTGTATATTTAAGTAAGATATTTGCTTATACCGAAAGCTTCGCGGGGACTACTTTACGACGACGGACGACCGCCCGTAGGGGGTTTACTGCACAAGGCACCTGCAGAGGAAAAGCTTTATCCCAGTGAATATAAGATGCTCAGCTCCACACAACATAGGGATTAGCACGCTTTCGGGAAGAACATAGAATAGTAGAGGATCCAGCATGCGGAACACGACGATCATTAGAAATTCACGAATTAGAGATGCTGTAATATACTCTTTCCCATAACTTCTCATACCAGACCAACCCACTAAAATGCAAATAGGGATCAGAAATGTGGTCAATATCACGAAGAATAAAGAGATACCGTCTATACCCAAATAAAAATGGATGTTTTCATAAGGAAGCCATCGAAGGCTTTCCACAAATTGGGATTTGGCTGTAGAAGGATCGAATTGTATCCGAAGAACAGGGGAATACAAAAAAGTAATAAGAGAGGCGCACAGACCAATCAATCGTATCGGTCGTATTCTTGAATTTGGAATGAAAAGAGGAGTAATGCTTCCTAGCACGGGACACAGAATAAGACCACTTAGATCAGAATAGCATTCATAGAAATGTTCTAACATAGAGTAGAATCTAACATTGAAGAGATTAGTTGACAACAATCAAAAGATGGGCGCCTAATTCCAATACAATAGGGGTCTATCAGTGCAAGTCAGCTGAACACCGTGATTGATGAGTGTAGATTATGCTCAAAAGTATGGAAAAACATCTAGTAATGTATTTAACCAGAAAATAGATTATGCTCCTGCGGAAGTATCTACTCGTTACGGAATCTCAGGTGTCAAAGTGTGGATTTCATATAGTAAAAAAGAAAGGGGACGTGATATATCCGAAACGTACAAAATATAGTCAATATCGTAAAGGCAGATGTAGTAGGGACACGACTTGGTTTTGGAAGATATGGCACTAAAAGTTGTAGAGCTGGTCGTCTTTCATATCGAGCCATTGAACAGCGCGTCGAGCTATAATTGGGCAATTCCATCGTACTATGAGCGGACAATTCCGAAGAAATGGTAAGATATGGGTAAGAGTTCTCGCTGATCTCCCTATTACCGGGAAACCTACAGAAGTCAGAATGGGAAGAGGAAAAGGAAATCCTGCGGGTTGGGTTGCTCGTGTGTCCACAGGACAAATCCCATTTGAAATGGATGGTGTGAGTTTGTCAAATGCTCGAAAAGCCGCTACATTAGCGGCGCATAAACTATGTGCATCAACCAAGTTTGTTCAGTGGTCGTAACGTAATTAGTTAGTGGGGAAAAAGCGGGACCCTAGCCACATGCAGATAGACCCGAGCCCTAGCTGTTTTAGATGTTGATCCGGAAACAAGAATGGTAGAGGATAATAACAAGAGGGTTCCAAACCTATAGACCCATAAAACCTCAGCAACCTTTAAACAGCCTTAGAAAGCCATAAAGCAACCGACTCTTTCCAGGCTTAGTGGGAGTGAGACTTCCTATGTTAGCAATAACCGCTGCAAGAGTGAGCGCAGCTATTTCATCCGGTCTGTCTGTAGTAACCAATTCCTTTCCTGCGGTCTGTCTCTTAGTCTGTCCTCTCATTCCAGGCAAGCAAGGAAGGCAGTTCGGTAGCTCTCCAACGGACAAGTCAGTCCCAAGAGTGAGAGGGTGTGAACATTTAGGGCAAATACTTTATTGTATTGTACGAGATTAGTTGAGAGCTTATTCGCTAACATCCTCATCTGGAAGAGTTCGTTCTGTGCCACCTCTTCTGTGAAAAAGGCTTGCTCTCCTATAGGGCACATCCCGAGGGGCATTCCATGATTGACTGAAAACGGGCAAATATTGTATGATAAAGCACTCTCTCTCCTTTCTTTCCCTGGCTCGTTTGCTTCTTTCTCTCCTCATTCGTGCATCTAGGAGAACGAAACGGCTACTTCTTTACTTTCAACCTACGACAGAAGTCAAGGACTTGACTCGTGAGTGTGGCACGCACCTTTTTGTTTGTTTCGGAGCCGTTTTGGCGGGGCGTACTAAACCCACTATGTACCACACCACCGGGCGGCTCACCTGAATGCCCAGTCTTTCTCTGCCGTTAACTCGACGTCGTCATCACCTGCAAGATAAGGCCAAAAACTTGACTTTACTAACCAAGCGAGAAAAGCCCTTTCTATCTTCTTAGTCAAGCGCGCTAGCTGCAATCAAACTAAAGCGCACACTAGAAAAGAAAGGGCTTAGGCTTCGAAAGGCGCCGGCTACCTTCTTACTGAAAGCACAGTTACGTGCTGGCACTCAATTAGTAGCGCCTCGTCTTTTGCGTCATCCTGGAATTTTTTTCCGTATGCCGGGGAAAATGCCTCACCTTTCTACATGCATTTTTAGAAGAATTTCCTCGGGTCTCTATAAAACAGAAGGAAAAGCCCGGGTGGAAGCACAAACTAAAGGAGAGAGGAAAAGTCGAACATTTCTGTGAATGCTATTCTGATCTAAGTGGTCTTATTCTGTGTCCCGTGATAGGAAGCATTACTCCTCTTTTCATTCCAAATTCAAGAATACGACCGATACGATTTGAAGTTTTCCAGCTTGAGTGTTATGCTTAAGGAGCTTAGCTTGCCTAAGAGCTTATTAGAAGGAGTCAAAACTAGCTCGACACAAGAAGGCAGTGATCTCAGTGATAGGCTAGTACTCAAGAAGCAAGATGGGAGTGATCTCAGTGAAAGGCTAGTGCTTCAGGACTATGAATTGAAGAGAAAGAGCTCAACTGTTAAGGAGGTGAGCCTAGAGGAAAGGAGCAAAACCTACGTCTAATCACCAGCTTGGGGACTGATTGGTTCCCCTTAGGTGGATTGATCCATGCAAAGCTATCTGTCTACTTGGCTCTGGTTGTAGGCCTATCTTACTTCCTCTCCTTCACTGTCGAGCAATATCTTTCTCTCTCTTTTTAGGCTGTGTGGGATATACTAACATTTGTCAGGCCTTTCCAAAGTAAACCTAAAAAAACCTTTGCTTTGGGAAGTAAAGACCGAGTTAAAAATGAAAAACGTCCGCTAACGCCCACGAGAGAAGATCTTTTTTAGATCAGCAACGAATGTCTTGTATCTATGAAGAAAGATTTCTCCCTGGGTTAAGACCCTGAATGCCATACCTTGCTGAAGGCGATTCACGAGAGAATCGCGCACAGTTCCTTTGACCGAGATGTGAATGCCCATGATTTGCTCGGTATAGTGATGGATTTCATGGCCGACGTCTAACCGGCACGAATACGCTATCATAGATGGAGATGACTTCCCCGCGGAGCATTTTCTCTTTCATCCTCGGACGTTCGGACCTTTTGTTTGATTCCGGCACTTGCGTTCTCATGCCCGGAACCCTCGCGACTGATTGGGAGAAAGAGCAAAAGCGAGAAAGATGAATTGTTATCCATCGGAAATCGATAGGAATTCCACGGGGATTGCCTTCTCTTCTAATATATATGTTTTGATTTCATTATTAACATCCAATCCCATGCTAATAAGAAAAACGAGCGATTGCTAGTCAGCTTTCATTTTCTTCAAAAAAATGGTAGGGACTGAGGCTCTGAAGGCTTTACAACTTTCTTCAATTAGGGAATAGCGCAGATGGATCAATCACGCGGTTCTGCAGCGTCCTCTGATGAGTGGCCTTTTACTCATCATTTTAAGCCCGAAAAAACCACCAAAACGACCAAAAACACCCAAAAACGACCATATAATGTTACAAATATCCTTGGAATATGTTTTTGTGTATTTTAGGTACAAAAGGATTGAAAACAAGGCAAATGTGAGCAAAATGGAGCATGGATGGGATTACGGAGGTTAATGGAGCAATACGGATCAATTCGACACTAATTGGAGCATTTATTGAAGAATTGATGAGTCGAAGAAATCTCAAGAGTGACATGGGGGGAGGCATGGAAAACCAAACCAAAACCCGTAATTTCCCAACTTAAACTTAACCTTAACCTTAACCCAAAATTATCAAATTACCCTTCACACGACACCAAAATCCCAAATTCACCCTTTTTCCCCTAAACTTAATTTTAAAATCATTTTCAAAAGCCAAAAAACATTTTCAAAAATAAAAACCAAAGAACCTTTTGTCAAAAACTTTTTATTTTGTTAAAACTATTTATTTTTAAGTTACATTATTATTATTATTATTAAAAAAAAAGTTATTTTCAAAATCAGTTTTATTTAAACCTAATAATACTAATAATCCTAATTATACTAAATCTTAAACACTAAATCTAAATCCACCAAATCCTATACCTGCTAGCCCAATCCAACACACTTAACACAAACCCAACATAACCAACCCAATCACACACGCACCCAGTAATAAAAACCCACGACCCATTTTATACTTTGACCACCTAAGTCAAAGAAACCAAAACCAGTACCTGTTTTCCCCTTTGCCCGCCAAAACAACAAACCACCCTCAACCTGTCTCTATCTCCATGAGAATCACACCCACAAGACTCCAAACTATTCACATGCCATTGTCCACCTCCCCCCTCCTCTGCCACATCACCAATCCACAACTCCCATTTGATCCTACGGCTCAGATTAACACCTTTGGGGCCAAGATGAATCAATGGCTTAGATGGGATGTGAAGAAGCACAACTGAGACCCAAGCTGCTTTTATCTCACACAACAAACACAAGAAGGTCAGGACAAGCACATGAAACCCTAGAAGCTCCCCTATAAATAGAATGAGATGTGTAAGCCATTTGGCAAGTAGTTAAGTAATATAGCAGTTATGGTTTTAGATAAAAATTTTAGTTTATGTTTTTGTACTTCTCTTTGAATCAATGAAATTTATTTTTAGCATTTAAATTATGTCTCTTAAATTCTGTTTACTATTTAATTGTTAAAACTTCTTACAAGTTTATGACAACCTACATTTAAAAGCTAATCCAATAGCTTATTAAGTTTAAGTTATATTTAGATTTGCAAGGTTTTTCAGTTTCTGTTTTCAATTAAAAAAAAAAATCAATTACCTTAGCAATGGAAAGTGGAAAGCATAGGAAGTTGCCCGCAATGGAGGGGCAAGTTGGACTTATACTAGCCTTGGCTAGAGCTTGTAGCTGCCCTTCAATGGGTGCCCTTGTTTAGCTAGGGCCTCAAGTGAGAATTTCTTTTTATTTTTCAATTTACTGTAGCATCTACTGTTCATCTGCTTATCTTGTGTTTATTTACTGTTACTAGTGCTTATTTATTTATTTGCTTTTGATGTTTTGGTTGTAGCTTAGATTTCATTTAAGATAGTCTTGAATTGCTTCTGTCATATTTAGTCTAACTGCTTACTTATCTCTGCTTATCACAACTGCTTATTTGTGATTGGAATTTGCTTATTATGTTTTTATAAACTTGTCTCAAACTAATTTGCTCAAGCTTGCTTCAAAAATACTTGATTTCCTTTGAAAACTCAAGGCAGACAATACTTAAGGGAGTGTTTGGAATAGTATAGTTTAGTTGGATAAAAGTGATTTGGGTCAAAAGTGGTACTTGAGATAGCTTCAATTCAGTAAAAATAGGTTATTTTGGTCAAGGACCTGTAGTCTTATTTAAGATTTCAAAGATTTGATTGATTTTTTCAAAAGTTCAATATATATATCTGTTCCAAAGACAAGTTTTAATGAATTAGTGAAAAGGGGTGTTGAGTGTATGTGTACAAGTCAAGAATCTGTTGCAATCTTTTGTGTTTGAGTATTTTGCAAACCTGTACTTTGACTTCCAAGGCCAAACACACCCAAGACCAACCCATTTTTTTTCAAATCTGACCCAACAAAAAGAATACAACCAGCAGTTTTGGTTTTTGAATTTTCATTTTCAGAATTTTTCATCAAATCTCACAAAATTTTTGGACGAGGTCTCTAATAGTTTCTTTAGTTAGTAGTAATTTTATTTTAATTTTTTGAATTTTTTTCGTAAGGCTTAACCCACTTTTACGGCCTGCAAAAGGTAATTTTCATAGAAAAGTGTCAAAATAGCCATTTGATTTTGATTTGTCATTTCTTCATACCAAGTCTAGATTGTCTAAAAATTTGCATGCTTATTGTTTGGTGGCTCAACTAGTTGTTCCATATTTTTTGGAATTTTAATTTGAGCTTATCGACCAGCTTCTAGATAGCTTGTAATACCCCCTTAGGGCCTGTTCTAGTGAAGTCGGTTAAGTTTTTTGAAAACCAAGTTCTTGTTTGCTTTGCATCTCAGATTTTTCTAGCTTAATCTAGGTAACTAGATTACTTGTGTTCATTGTTAGGTGTTAGTATTAGCTTATTTAGTTTTAGTGAGCTTATTTGCCATACTGTTAAGCTAATTATAGCTTATTTAGTAAGCTTGTTTGTTTTGGCAACCTGATTAAACATGTGCATTCCCTGTTAGCTTATTTATAGGATTGTAGAAAAAATCTTTTGATAAAAATTTGGTGTTTTTTTATTGTTAACTCAATTGTCCAAATTGAAAAAAAAAAAAAAAAAAAAAAACAAAAGTGCAACAAAAAAATTTTTGGGTGGAAGCAAGATTCGAACCCTGGACTCAGCCTACACAACACAGACTCACAACACACAACTCACACCAACTGCCCTAGGGTCTTTTTCGTTATAAGGTTGCAATATTTTTTATTTAACATAGTTTCTCCTTTTTAAGCTTAATTCGATTGTCAGCTTATTTACTGCTTATTGACAAGCACCTAGGACTTTTAATATTTTTCTTTTATTACTGGTAACATTAGGTAGTTTTAGATTTTTTTTTTGTAATTTTCAGAAAATGTTTAGTATTTTTAGGAATTAAATTTAGTTTATTTAGGAATTAAATCATAGAAAATTATTTATAAGTCGAAAAATTAAATTTCTTTTTTCCAAAATTTTCTTTTGTCGTGTAGAAGGTAGGGAAAGTAATTTGATACATGTAGGTCTCGTAGATCTTTAAATTCAATTTTAAAGTCGTTACCGAGCCCGGTAACGGCTCGTTTTCATTTTTATTTACGTTTTTTTAAAATCAAGTCACGTTTAGGGTTTTTGAAAATTTTCATGTCATTTTCCAATTCTAATTTAAAATTGTAGTTTAAATTAGGTAGTTCACCTTTTAGGTTGCGTTTTTAAGAATTACGCGTTACGGTTTTAGATTTAGATTATGTTTTAGTTAATTTGTGATTTACGTGGTTACGTTAATTGTTTACTTGCATTATTTTGAGTTGTTATTTGTTGAAATTAGTTTAAGAAACTCAATCTCTTTATTCAAATCTCATTCACTTCACCCGATCACAAATCGTTATTCGGCTTCGCATTTCACACCTCACACGGACACGACCCGGGAATATCCAATACTCTCGGTGGATTTTGTTTGACTAATTTTTTTGGTCAAAGAATCCTTGTACTATACATATAAATATATTGCTAGCATCGTCCTCCAACTTGCTCTTTTTTCGTTGAGAATTCCTCGTTCCCTCTCGATAGACCAGCGGCGAATTCTAAACTTGTGGGGCCCTATCTATTCCATCTCTCGAGCCCCGAAGAAAACCCCCTCCCCTTCGGATTCCATATCTCTTTTGACTCTATATATGTGGGCACCTGATATCTATGAGGGTTCACCCACCCCTGTTACAGCATTCCTTTCTATTGCGCCTAAAATCTCTATTTCTGCTAATATTTCACGTCTTTCTATTTATGGGTCCGTGCAGCATTTCCACGATATCGTTATGATCAATTAATGGGACTTGGCCGGAAAGTGTTCTTGCCTCTATCATTAGCTCGGGTAGTCCCCTTTGGTGTTTGAATATAGAAAAACTCATTGGTGTACTAATTTTTAAGAGCTGTTTATTGTTTTCTCTACCGACCATGATTTTTGATTGTTGACCGACTACTCACGAGGTTTGAGCCTGCTAGTTTTGCAGATAAAAAAAATAATGTGGTATGACCGGATTTAGGGTTTTAGTTGTTCTTGATTCTTGATTTCTTGTTTATCTAGAAATCACTAAGGTACGCATATTCTTTTAATTCGGTTAATTCATTACAAGTATTTGATCTTTACTTCCGCTGCATGCTTTGATAATGTTATGTGTTTATTTATATAAATTATTATGATTCATAAATTCCAACAGTGGTATCAAAGCCGTTAATACTGTGTAATTAATTACCGAAACACATAAAATTGGATCTTAATTGATTATTACATGTTATGGTTTTCTAGGGTTTTGAAAATTGTAAACCCTAATTTTTTAATTGAGGGTCGATTACCCTTATTTTGTGTTAATTAGGTTTTGATTTTGTAAAATTTGTAGAAACCCTAGGATGCATGTAATTTTTTATGTGATGTTTAATGAATATTTGTTATATGTCATTAATTGATATGCAATCATTGACTTGATTATCTATACTTCTTATAATGGAGAAATGACTCTCTCTCCAAAAAAATTCAGATGTACACAAAATGATGCATGGTTTACAACACTTTAAAGCAAGCAATTTTCATAATTACAACAACCAAAGCATTGTGTACAACAAAAACTAGCATGAATCGAAATTCAGACCACTTTCCTTATAATTCTACATTAATAGCATTAAAAACACCCCTACACCCAATATTACAATCATTTAAACACAATGTACAACCCTCATTCTACATTAATAGCATTAAAAACACCCCTACACCCAATATTACAATCATTTGAACACAATGTACAACCCTCATTATACATTAATAGCATTAAAAACATCCCTACACTCAATATTACAATTATCTAAACACAATGTACAACCCTCATTGTACATTAATAGCATTAAAAACACCCCTACACCCAATATTACAATCATTTAAAAACAATGTACAACCCTCCATCTTAACCTAGACATGAACCTGTAACCAAGACTCGACTCAATAAAACTCAACTCGATACACAAAGCTATGACCTAGCAAATTTAGGTGTCGGAATGACATCCCGTGACATTTTTATTAATTCTATTGAAAAATTTTATTTCAGGGTACCCGCCGCTGCAACGCGCGGGTACCCTGCTATTGTAATAATAAGTGCTATGTAGGAATCCATGACGAATCCATGCAAGTTTTGTCATGGATTATGATGTATTTGATATGATTTTGATTGTTTTGTGAATTACATGCTAATTATGCGATTGAAATTAATTAATTAGGGTTTTAGTAATAAAATTGTTATGACATATTTAATTACTAATAGTCAATTAATTATGTAATTAGGGAAGACCTAAAATTGGAGAAGACCCCAAAATAAATCGTTATATTAAATCAATTATGTGTGTTATTGTATATATTCATCTGTAGGTCAACAGTTATGGATCTAAGTAGTCTTGTGCAAGAAAATAGATAACTTGGATAAATCCAAATCAATCTATATGAGAAACTCTTAACAATATGTATTTGAATGTTAATGCGGAATCTTAACAAACAATTATGAAGAACACAATACGAATTACTAAACTTTATATTCTATTAATTTGCTAATAGGCTTGGATGTTTTCTTCCACAGCCGTAGAGTTCCTTTTATACACCAAGGAAACCCTAATACAAAACGTGTAGAAGGATGAACATATCACTTCCTAATATATCTCCTAATATATCTATTATGTTATACATAAACAGACTTAACTATTTAATACTAAACAAACTTAACTATCACTGCCAAACTTAACTTTGTATTGTCAGTACTAACTATCCTACTAGACTTAACTTTACTACTAACAGACTTAAGTCTGGTTTAAAATAATTCCCAACAATCCTCCCCTAACTTGATCTTCATACTTCATGAACTTCAAGTTTCTTTCTTTATGAGCTTCCTGAGGATGTTGAACTCTAACTTCTTGGAATTATTCTTGAACTTCAACTGTTCATTTGATCTTTGCAGCAACATTGACTGTTTGTACATCAATTCATAAAGTTTCATACTATTCTCATCACTTCCAGGTGTGTTAACTCCTGTGAGAGGTGAATCATTGAAAATTTAATGGATTTGATGTCTCTTTACCAATTAGCCATTAACTCTGGAGTAGCCAATGTTTGGTGTAAAACCATGGTACATTGATAACCATTTCAACTCTTTGTACATGAAACAATGGGAATATAGGGTAGGTGTGCTCAGTCTAGATTAAACTAGTTAAGTAATGAAAAATATGTAAAATTTTAATGATGAAACATTTTTCACTAAAAACTACACGTAGTTGCATTTTACAAAGGCTACGACGTAGTTGCATTTTACAAAGGCTACGGCGTAGCCAACCCTAGAGATACGCCGCAGGGGAGTCGGGCACTATAAATACTAGCCCTAATTCTGAGTTTTATCAATCACTTTCACATCACTCCACCACACAAAAGTTAAGAGGAATTCATGGAGCAAGGAGAACAACATTTCACCTGCATACAAGTCATCTCCTAGGGAGAAATCACACTTCAAATCATAAGTTTATCCATTTATAATTCTTGTATTAGATTTATGTTTTCGTTGAACATAAGTTTTTCTACATTTATTAATATGAGTGGTTAAACACCTTTTGGTGTTAGCCTAGTTATGAAATTGTTATTATTATGATTTAGTTTTCTCACATCTATTATCGTTTTATTTGAATACTTTCTTAGCTTGTCTTAGGAAACTCTAGTTTCGGTAGTAATGATGTTTGGTAGTTCCTTAGACGGGGGTGTAAGTACCGACCGGCCGCATCTCATTATAAGGTTGTGACTTAGAGATAGAAATATCACCATACACATGGAAATTTCAACGAACGACCTCCTACCAAACGGACCTGCTTAAGGAATTAGAGGGGATGTAAGTTGCGACCGCCCGCATCCCGTTAGGCTAGTGTAAGTTAGTAGAGGCACTTAATGACTCTTGCATCTCGTAGGTTCACGCCGCCCAGCGAACTCTTGGAATGGTAAAAAGTTTCAGGAATAGGACGAGGTGTAAGATAGGTTTGGCGATTTAACCATCTAAGTCTACCGACTTGAATCCCCAGATAAAATGATAGGATGCACTTAATTAGAAAACTTGTCATGATAATAACAAAAGTAATAACTAGGTTAACACTGCTTCTCTCTCCCGATTTCCTTCGTTTTCTTATTTTCCTTCATTTATTTGTTTTATTAGTTTAATTAATATTTTAATCATAAAATCCCTTTTTAAACGTGACACTAAGCTTAGATAGACTCCACACGCATAGCTCTTGGGACGACCTCGGCTTTACCATCTAGCTATACCTCACACGACCATGTACACTGCCCGATAGTGCATTAGGTAGACCTTAGGTAGATGAGACTTTATAAATATTAAAACCTGGTCGGTAAAACCTGCATCAAGTTTTTGGCGCCGCTGCCGGGGAGCTATTAGGATTTTATTTAAGTTTTACATTTCTTATTTTTAATCATGTCTGGATATAAGACTCGTAATGCTAAGCCCTTTTTAGCATCACCATATGAAAATCCCAAAAGACAGTTCTGGGCAAAAAGAAATAACACTCCCATTTCTATTCATAATCTTTTTTCTTTTTGTGAGCATTCAGATTCAGATACAGAATGTTGGGAATTATCCTCATCAGTATTAACAAGATTGAAGACAAAGTTCCTATTGCTGAAGAATACACCAAAGTATAAAGTTAGTTAGTACTGTTAGGTATACACAGTTTGTACTATTTATGTTTTAGCAGAATAGGAAAGATGTGTAATGCAAGAATAGAAAAGATATGGTGTATATCTTATTGTAATAGTTTGATACGTATATTGTTTTACATGTAAAGTACTCCTTGTGTCTATAAAAAGAGATCCTAGATTAGGGTTTTAGATGATCCTAAGAAAAACTCTAGCATACGTATTGTGATAGCTTCAAGTTTGTAAACCCTAGTGATATACTTGATCACTTATATTATTGATAATAATATTGAAGCAATTTGTTCATTCATTGTTCATTAAACTTATTTACTCTCATACATGTAGAATATCAATCAAGTCACAAACATGATGGTTCTTGTGATTAGTGTGGCGTATGAATTAAGAGAAAAAGGAAGAAGAGAAAACTTGAAACATTGAGAGAGAAAGTGTGATGTTAGATTAAATGTATGAGAAGGTCCAACCCTCTCCACATGTGGAGAGGGGTATTTATAGTTCCTAACAAACAAATGATAAAACGTCCACACCCGAGCTATGGATCAGGCATACAGTGGGTAAAGACCCGTCCTTCTTCCACGATGTTACTTAATCTAATTCTAACTAATTAATAAACTAACTACGAGCTAACTTAATGCTATTACAATAATTAGGTGACCGAGACTTTTACAGGAATATTTGTATTCCTAACAATCTCCCCCTAAGCGAGGTCACCTTGGAAATTAAGCCCTTTGATCTTCAAGCATTCTTTAGTCATTGTAGCTCGTAGGTTCTGATTCTTCACTTTTCAGCACACTTTGTACTTCAAGCAATGAACTTGTGATTTGGAGTTCCTTTGAGATGTGTGATCTTTGAGTTTCTTTGAGATCATCAGCCATAGTAAATCTCCAAGCTCATCCACAATAGTATCGCCTTCATGTGATGTAGTGACTTTAGGACCGTCATGCTCACACCCTTCTAGATCAGGAGACTTTACATCAGAGTTGCGGATCAGGAGACTTTTCATTAGAGTTGTGGGAACGTTGTTGGTAGTCTCTCAACATTTGTTGTAGTAAGTCTCTCATCATCGTTGATAGTAAGGAGGATGTGTGAGCATGAGGTATGGATTGACCCGATTCTGCTGGAAGTAGGAGCCATCAACGCCATCTTTATATGTGTACCTGAAATAATACAGTTAGCAATAAAGATAGAGAACGAATATGGCTTTGTCATTCGTTCTGCGAGGACAGACTACCCTCCGGTTTTGTGAAAACCGACCTGTGATCAGGTAGAGTCTCTTTTAAAGAAGACTCTCCTTGACAGGAATTTCCAGCTTGTAGCAATGAATTTTCCAAAGAATCCACTTCAGAATCTTCATGCTAAGCATGTTCTCATACCGGAACATCTCAAAGCAGACCGCACGATAGAGTGAATCGGTGAATAAATATTCACGGATTGATGAGAAATTGATTTATAGAAATCACTCGCGTGTCATATGATAAACATTTTTGAGACACGACGAGAGTTTTAAGCTTTGAATCAGATTTCCATAAAAAATACTTTTGTTTGAAAGATTTTACACAATCAATGTGCTCGAAAGTTAGTTTGTGAGCGCATTGAAAGGTTTTTGCAAAAGTATCCGTCAATCCATATCCTGGAACAAGTTTGATTCAATGTTGAATCGCACCATTGTTGCTTTCCAGTTGTCACTTGATCATTGATCCAAGGTGGATCTCACATGTCACCTACCAAGAGCTTGAAAGATGTTTGCTCTAGAAGGATTTCCATCTTCATTGTGAATATTTTCATATCACTCGGATGTTCTGGCAATACCACAAGGATAATGCGTAGGACTCTAAATATTTTATCTTATTTTCCACATTGTGTGAAACAATAAGCATATTTGGAATTGTGTCCTAACAAGATTTATGGATGATCTCATGGCTCTAGACTCAATAGTGCGTTTTGATCCGCTCCTGGAGACTGGGGAGGCGTCTCCTATTTTAGGTATCAACATAGCTCGCAATGAGCGGTCGATACATTGCACAGGGTTCCCCGTGAGATTGAAACAAGCTCTTTTAAGAGAACTTGAGTGGTTGGGAAGTTTAGTGCAGTTCGTCACTGGGTCCATGACGTCTTGTCTTCAATACCGGTGTTACCTTAGTAACCGCCAGTAGATTATGAATTGAACCCGGTTTCTGCCCTAAGGTTGAATATTTGGAGGGCTATTTCTTTTCACCCTTTCTCATTTCAATTCTTTTTAATTCTTCAACCCCTTCAGTGCTTACCGAGACTTCACCACTAGAACCTTGTTGGGTTTGTTCCAGTCCTGGCTCTATCTCAGTCCGCACTCTTCCCTTTCTCACTTTTCTCCTTTTTAATCATTCCTAAGGACTTCTAATCTATCTAGAGGATTTTCCCTGGGAAGATCCTTCTAGTTCTGGTGGATCATGGGAACTCATACCTAACCTTATCCATCCTTATAACTCCATGCATAAAGATAAATGGTCGGTCTTTGGTATAACTTCCACAAATGCCTTTTGCTCCCCCTCAATATGTGCATCGATATTCGAAAGTGTTTAGCACATATGTGGGAGCCTATTTATTGAATCCAAAAGATCACTTTTGATTATCAGATTTCATATTTAAATCACATTCTCTCCCCCGATCAAAAATTTCAAATCTTTCGAGATTTTGGATCAAAATTGATCTAAATAAGTTAGAAAGCTTTTGGGAGAGAAATGCAGTCAGTTTTAATATTTTCTGATAGAAGGAACCTTTTACTTGCTCCCCCTCAATCTATGAGGGAGGTTGTTATGTGTCAGAATTGATGAGTTTACCAAAGATTTGAAGTTTTAACGAAAATTCTTTGAAAATGTTCTCATTCTGACACATAACCATCACATAACATTTTGTTGCAAGGTTTTTGTACAAGGTGGAGAGTTTTGATGATACATAAAATTTTTAGAAATCACTCTCCCCCTCAATCAATGACGAATGTTAGAACTTAAATAAGTGATGTCATTGATTGAGTGAAAAATTTTATCAAAATTTGAGTTCAAATTGATTTCCAAACAAAATCTCATGGTACCACCAAGTTTTGCACAAATACTTTCCGGAAAAATCATAGAAGGGAAAGTATTGGCGATAAAAAGAAGATTCTCTTCTTTATCAAGAAATAATGCACTGAAGCGTACATTAGATCGATGAAACATGGATATAAAGTAATCCATGCCCAGGTGAACTTCACCCGGTTAAAAAGAGCAACCGTCTTTTTGGAGACGTGTTTCCCCATTTAGAAGCACGGGTTGCTATCTGAAGTAATAGCAAACCATATTTTTGAAGTCTGGGTTGCAGCCTGAAATGACTACAAGCCATATTTTTTAAGAATATTTTGAGAGACGACATGTTTTTAGGAAAAAAAAACTTTATTTGAAACCGAAAAAACTCTTGCTCAAGCATATGTATGATTCCGTGTCATTATTGAATGACATTTCTAGAAATATACATAATATTGATTACACAAGAGACATGTCGTAAGAAGAATATCTTTGTATTTTTTTTGTGATTTTTCAGATTTTTATGGTTTTTATAGGTTTTATATTTTTCTATTTTCTTTTTGATAAATCTTATGTACAAAGGATATGTGAAGCCAATCCTTCAATCATCATTCTCTTCTTGGAGAGACTTAATAGTTTCTGGAGTGAGGCTCTTCATCCCAAGTCGTGGGAGAATGAACTGAAATCTTTCCCGAGAAAGAGCCTTTGTGAATATATCAGCCAGCTGAAACTCCATTCTCACAAAGTAGAGTTCCACTATCCCTTTCTCCATTTGTTCTCTAATGAAGTGATGATGAATGTCTATATGCTTGGCTCTGGAGTGCTGGACATTGTTGCAACACAGGGCAATGGCACTTTTGTTATCACAATACATTGGGATTTTGTTAAAGTCATACCCATAATCTGATAGTTGTGATCTCATCCACAAAATTTGAGCACAGCACGAGGACATGGCTATATATTCAGCTTCTGTGGATGATATTGAAGTGCACATCTGCTTTTTGGATGACCAGCTGACAAGTTTCTCACCCAAGAATTGAGCACCTCCGGAAGTACTTCTGCGAGTATCTTAACACCCCGCATGATCAGCATCTAAGTAGGCCGTGAGAGCCATTGCATTGTCTTTAGGGTACCAAAGACCCATGTGGATTGTCCTTTGGAGATATATGAAGATTCTCTTGACTGCTTCCAAGTGCCTTTTGGTGGGCTTGGATTGATATCTGGCGCACATGCATACGGCGAAAAGAAGGTCTGGCCTACTTGCTGTGAGGTACATGAGAGATCCAATCATGCTTCTGTATTTGGTCTGATCAATAGTTACTCCAGTTGAGTCATCATCGAGTTTGGATCTTTCAACCATGGGTGTATCAACTGTGTCACTTGAATCAAAGCCAAACTTCTTGAGGATGTCACTAGCATACTTGGCTTGATTGATAAAGATGCCGCTCGGGTTTTGTGAGTTTTTAACCCCACGAAGAAAGACATTTGTCCCATCATAGACATTTGAAACTTGGAACTCATTTCCGTAGCAAAGCGATCACATTCCTTGGAATTCGACGATGCAAAGATGATATCATCAACATAGATTTGAACGTGAAGAAGGTTGTTTCCAGTCTTCCTAGTGAACAAGGTAGGATCAACTACACCCTTGGTAAATCGATTTGCAAGGAGAAACTTGGAAAGTGTGTCGTACCAAGCTCTTGGAGCTTGTTTGAGACCATAGAGTGCCTTCTTTAAGCGATACACATGATTAGGTCTTTCTGGGTCCACAAACCCTTCAGGTTATGTAACATAAACCACCTCCTTTAAGTCCCCATTCAGGAAGGCAGTCTTAACATCCATTTGATAAACAATCATGTTACTGCTGGCAGCATTGGCAAGAAAGATTCTAATGGCCTCGATACGAGTGACATGTGCAAATGATTCTTCAAAGTCAATACCCTCTTGTTGACTATATCCTTTCGCAACTAATCGAGCCTTGTTTTTCAACACATCACCATGCTCATCAAGCTTTACTTTGAAAATCCATTTGAGAGCAATGATCATTGCGCATTCAGGTGGTGGTACTAATTCCCATACATCAAGACGATCAAACTCATGGATTTCTTCTTGCATTGCAGTGAATCAAGATACCTTTGTTAGGGCATCCTTGAAGTCTTTGGGTTCGATTTTAGATAAGACTGAGTTGAATAAGCACCACAAGGCATCAGTGGTAAGTTGTTTTCTGGTGGACACAGGTCGTGAGGGATTTCCAATGATGTTGTCCATGGGGTGATCATTTGTCCATTTTCTGAGATGTTCATGAGGTTAAGGATAGTGAACTAATATAGTATTGTTTGACTCTTCTGAGGAAGATGCTTCATTGGAGGATTCAGGTGCAAAAACATTTTCAAATGGTTCTTCCTCAGGTGGTGCAAACGGATTAACTTCCCATGAGTTATAAGATGCCACTCTTTGGTGTTCAGAAGACGATTGCATATTTGATTCATTTTGAGTGTTGCTACATTCTGGTGCATCCAAATCAAGAGAGATAGAGGTAGATGGACCATTTGTATCATGAGGTGCATTTTCAGCCATAATATTAGGTTCAGCAGTCGGGTGTACCGGTTCATGAGGTGGCTGTGTCTCAAAGTACTCATCAAACATAGGATCAAATAACATTTTCAATTATTCACTTGTAGGAGGAACATAAGGAGTGACATGGTTGGAGTTCTGTACAAGTCCCGAACTTATTGGTCCAGGAGATAAAAGATTTGGTGAGGATCCAGAACTGGTGTGTCCTGAAGCTGTATGCTCTGTCAGCTCATCAAACATGACATGGATTGTTTCCATGATTTGTCGGGTTCTTTTGTTGTAGATTCGGTACCCTTTTCGATCTGGCGCATATCCGACGAATACCCCAATATCAGCCTTAGCTTTAAGCTTCCCTAAGTCTTCACTATCGTTTGTTGGATAGCACAGGGCACCAAATACATGAAGAAAGGAGAGATCACGCTTTTTGAGATGCACCAGCTCAAACGGTGTCTTGTTGTGGAGAGGATGTATCAATGACCGATTTTGAGTGTAGCATGCAGTAGTAATGGCTTCCGCCCATAGAAACATTGGCGTCTTTGAGAATATCAGCATAGTGCGAGCAGCTTCAACTAGTGTGCGATTCCGTCTTTCAACAACTCCATTTTGTTGAGGAGTTCGAGGAATGCTCTTCTGATGACTGATGCCGATACTTTCATAAAATTGGGTGAGTTGATGGTTAACAAACTCAGTTCCATTATCAGTGCGAATGATTCTAACTGTTTTGTTGAGCCTTACTTGCAACTGCTTGACTATTTTGATGATGATTTCGGGAGTTTCATCTTTGGATCTTAAAAACTTCACCCATGTGAATCGTGAGTAATCATCCACAATAACAAGAATATATCTTTTCCCATTGAAGCTTTGCACTCTCATAGGTCCGCACAGATCCATGTGAAGGGTATGGAGTACTTCAGTGTTGGAGTTGGTGGGTTTTGGTTTATGAGTTTGTTTCTTGCTTTTACCCAATTGACAGATGAGCAGAGATGATCTTTTTCATACTTCAATCTAGGTATGCCTCGAACAAAACCTTTACGAGAAAATTCATTAATAGTTCCGAAGTTCAAGTGGTTCAAACGACGGTGCCATAACCATGATTTGCTCTTTGAGGCCTTAGAGAGCAAGCAAATGGGTGATGACCGCATCATGTCTTCAATAGAGATGGTATACAAATTTGTTCCACGACTTCCCTTGAGATTAACTCCATCCAATTCTCTAACGAAACATGTGTGTTTTCTGAAGGCCACTTCAAGATCAGAATCACAGAATTGTCCAACAGAGAATAAGTTGTGCCCGAGTCCTTCCACATAGTAAACTCTAGAAATCACGCTATCACCAAACACATAATCACCATACCCCGTAATAGCTCCAAAGTGGTCGTTTCCGAATCTAACTGTCCCGATAAACTTTTTCACGAAATTTCTGAGCCTAGAGCGATCCCCAGTCATATGTTTTGAGCAGCCTGAGTCTAAATACCACAGGACGATTTGTACGACCTGCATTTGAAACCAGACAGATATGGATAACTGAAAAACATGGATCCCCAAGTGTAATTGAGATCCAATAGGTTAGCACACACATACTTGAGAGATACAAGATCAGTATTTTCATTGGTTCTCACAGATGAACCGATGCCAGTGGAAGCGGCTGTCTTACTATCAAGGCATTGGGTCACTAAAGAGAATTTTCTACCAGTAGCCTTCCATTTCTTAACCTCTAAAGACTTTGGGTCGGGCATGTAAGTCAATGGGCACTGGTTTCCTAGAGTGAATTTTCTTCCAGTAGGTTTCCACTGATATCCTACTTTGTTAAAAACTCTTCCTGTAGCTTTCCAAGTATTGTTTTCCAGTTTGTGTGTCTTAGCAAATTTAATTGGGGATTTATAAGAGGATTTCAAAAAAGACACAACACATTCATCATGATTACCAGAAATTAAACAACCGTTACAAGTCTTACAAGTAGCATTAGAATTCGAATTAATTACAGTACGCTTAACGCAAATACTAGAATCAACACGATTCTTTTCATTCAAATCAATCTTATTGTTCCTAAGGTGGTCTTCTACTTTCTTCCCTTGATCACTCTTAGCAGGCGAAGTCCTATCATTCCTTGTATTGCCTTTAGGCTTTGACCCGCTAGCTTTAGTGAGATTGATTACTCCTGTAGAATTGACGATGGGAACATTAGATTGTTGCACAGTTGTTTGGTTTCTAGGTGGTGATGTGCTATGATCAGAACTAGCCAAAGGTTTATCAAAAGTAACATGCTTCTTCAAATTCCTAGATAAACGGTCAACCTAAATTGACCAGGTAAATGGTCAACAAGGTCAAACGTCTAAAACCAATGCTCCGCGGAAGTATAAGGTTTCCCCGGGTCGTTATGTCCCGACGAGGTGTGGATGGTTAACAAACGGTTTCGTGATCGGGTGAATTTGGATGAAAAGGGGTTTGAGATTGGTTTGAACTAAGGAATCTATAAGAGAATAGCTTAAATAAGCTATATAAACAAGACTGGAAAGTTTGAAAACCCAGAAACGTTTAAAACTAAAAACGCGTACGTTCAGTTTTAAGTAACGTGAACGTACAAAATAAAAAGTGAAAACGGAAATCTGAAAACACCCAGGGGGTGAAAATGACTTTTTTACAAACTATAAGAAAAGAAAATTTTTAGAAAAAGAAAATTAATTTTAACACTAATTAATTATTTATTATTAATTAAACACTATTTAATACTTATTAATAAAATTTAAAATACTTAAATATAATACAATATTAATTAAATACTAAAAAGGTAAAAATAAAATTTCTAAAATTATAAAATAACTAAAAACAAGTTTTAAAAATAAAAATAAGTATTTTTGTCTTTTTGTGCTTTTTCTATTAATTAATTACTAATTATCTAATTAACTATTTTAAATTAAGAAAAATACTAAATGAACAGTAAAAATTTTAAGAAAATTTCTAAAATTACTTTATAACATATAAAAGCTATAAAAAATATAAAAACTAAGTTTTACTTAATAAAAACTAATTATGATATTTTAAACTTAATATTAATTAATAATTAATAAAACTAAGATTAATTCTAATAAATACTAAATGATAAAATAAAAATCTGAGAAAATTATTATAAATACTTTAATATAAGAGGTAATTAATAAAAATATAAAAATGACAAGTACTTAATTAAAATCTAAAAATGAAAAATAAAATTTAAATAAAATTAAATAAAAACTATCACTTAAAATTACTTTGTTTTTTCTGGATTTTCTTTTTGGAAAACTAGTTTACAACTAAAAACATGAAACTTTAATAAAAACAACTTTGGTGGAAATAGAAAATAAGCACTTTATGAAACAAAAAGCAAAACAGTTGACTTTGTTTGACTTTGGCAAGAAATAAGCTAAAATGGCTGAAGTGGGACCCATAAGGGTGAAATTTGATTCAAACAAGTTAGATAAACATGTTTAAACAAGAAAATGTAGGTATGATCCACTGAATAAGCAATAAGCTACAAAATAAGCTCTAGGAAACTCGTATCAAATCTGAAAATGGGACAACTTTGAAGGCAAGATTCAGGTGGGACCCAGGGGGTCCAAGGTCAAAACTATGGTCAAAAGTTGAAGTCTACCAGGGGGGGGGGGTTGAATGGTTCAAGGCTGGTGGCCTGGGGCCCACTGAGGTGGCTGGAAACCACCACCAAAGGGTGGTGTTTGGGAGCAGACCTGCTGGTGCAGGGGAGGGCTTTGCCCTGCAGCTGGGTTTGTGGGGGTGGTGAGGCTCAAAGAAAAATGGCAAAAATAAAACAAATGTGGGAAATCAAAGGTGAGGTGGTAGAGAATAAGTAACAACAAGTTTCAATGCTTAAAAGTAAACACAAAATTCCACAAAATTCCTTGAACTTTAGGAAAAATCTGAAACCATGCAAATTTGACTTTTGTAAAAACTTAAGAACTTTGACTTTGATGAACTTTGAAAGCTTCTAACTGACTCAGATGATTGTAATAAGTTAAAATAAGTTCAGAAATAGCTAAGTATACAAGTTCTACAACTAAATGATGATCACACTAATCCTAATCCTAAACAGTTAACAAATGAAAGGCATCAAAGGTTGATTTTGACTTTTACTCACATGAACACTGGATTTTAAGCTTAGAATGACCTAATGTGACCTAGTTGAGTATGCCTGAACCAAGAACCACTATACAAACAGACCTGAGCACATCAAAACAACTTGAACCAAACACTCCTTAAAACTAATTTGTTTTTGGATTTTCAAAGCAAATGAGTAAATTAGACTATGAAAATTAATTATGACTAAAGAAACTTAAATAAGCACAGAGACTTAAGCTAAAACCTACAAGCACCTAGGATCTTACACTAAGCTAATTTGGCAGTTAACTAAGAAGTTTGGAGCACAAATGATTCTAATGAACAAGGACCAAGTTTTAAGCAATAATATGACTGAATAACACCCAGTAAACATAAAAGAACAGAAATGATCAAGCAATGAGTGTGTCTACAGTGAATTACCAAAAAAAATTAGAATAAAGCTCACAATGTAATTTTGTGTGATCCAAACCAAGAACCAAGAATACCACTGACCTAACACCTCCCTTGAGGTACTAAAACCATGAAATTCCAAAATGACCAGGCTTCTTTGCTTCTTCTATCTTCAATTGTAATTTTTGATTTTTCATTATATTTACTCCTATTTTTGAGATTTTTGAGAATTTAAAGCTGAAATGGATTTTAATGCTTAAAATACTTATGAAAGCTTGTTTTTGACTTATGTGAGCTTAAAGAACCATTAATCAACAACTTTTAACACTTTAAAGCTAAATTGAGATTTTATCTAAAAATTTGGCACACACTGAATTTGTATTTAAAAACTGATATTGATACTTGAAACAAGTTTAAACTACATTACAATCACTAGAAATACATTTGGAAATTAACAAGTAAACTTGGAATTCACTAACACGATTTGCTAATCTATACTATGACTACTGATACACTACTACTACTACTCATTCTGCTCTTTTTCTTGACTTTTAAAGGTCCTGGAGGCCTTCACTGACTTTCCCACTTGTTTCTTGGACCATTGGATACTTGGAATCAATCCTAGCCGTTTGATTTTTTTTTGGCGGGAAAGGATCATTTGGCAGGTTGTGGTTACTTGAAGCAATTCATGGATAATAAATGTGATTTGGAGGGTTGTGGAGGCTAGGGGGAACAAAGAATGGGAGTGGTGAGCTGGAAGAGGGGGGTTGGAGTGTTGGGTGAGTTATCAGGTCCAAGTGGTGGGGGAGAAGGGTGGAAAGTTTGACTTTGGGGTTTGACTTTGGGAGAAATATTAAAACGGGGGAGTTATAAATTAGGGGGTGGGCTGATTTTGTGGTTGGGCTTGGGAAGTTATGAATGGGCTTGGGTGGATTGGAGTAATAAGGTGTGGGCTGGATTGGTTGTGTTGATGGGGTGTTTGTTAAATAAAACAAGGATCCGTTTGGTTTTACAATAAACACAAGGACCATTTTTGTAATTTAGTGAAAGTTGGGGGGTGTGCTGTAGAGTTTTTCCCAAGTAACCATAAGGATCAAACCTGCCATTTATCAATTGTACAAAGACCACAAATAATATTTTTCATTTAAAAATACCCGAGGACCATTTTTGTAAATTTCAAAAGTTGAGGGACTTTTTCTGTCAATTTCCCAAACTTATGATCCAAGGGCTATTTGTGATAACATATGATTTTCCAAGAACCAAAAATGATTTTTTTCATCCAAAAATTCCCACCAGGGACTAAATCTGTCATTTACTGAAACTCTAGGGACTAAACTGTAAATTTCCAAAACTTTCCAATTTTTCACCAAAGGACTAAATATGACAACTTATGATTTCAAAATGACCTTTGGTGATAATTTTCCATATTTTGAATATCCAGGGACTAGATTTGTAATTTTATGAAAGTTGGGGGACTGAAACTGCCAATTTTGCAAACTTTATACGTTTTTTATCTGTTTTTGCTCATTTTGCATCTAAAACATATAAAACACAATTTTGAAATATTTTTAGCATTTTGATGCATTTCTGAGTGTTTTTGTATGTTTTGCAGTTCAGATTAGACCAAAAATGATGAGTGTTTGAGCACTCATCAATGATGATGAGCCATTTTTATCACGCATGTTGGGAATCTTGGGACATGTACCTATGGCATATTCTAACAACTCTTGTGACCACTTGGTGAGAAAGCAAACATCCGATAGGGAGTTATCAGATGGTCTCACCATTCTATCTTCTTCAATGGTTTCACGGGTCATGTCCAGGTAGTTCTTAAGATGTCTAAGGTAATCCCTATGGACTAGCTCATTGTTCTTAAGGGGAAGAGGAATAAAAATAGCCCCACATGCATATTTTTTACATTTACAAACCACAAAATTGATATTGTCACTTTCATTAATCGGCATTTTCCCTTTCACCTTTGTCTTTAGATTCTCAATTTCATTAAGTGATGAGGCGAAAAATGAACCGTTTTTAGGGGGTCATTTAAGCCCGGATTTGAATTTATTTGATCAAATAATTCCCTAAATCGTTCCTTTTGTCATTTTAGGTACTTTTGGAGTGAATTCTGGAAAAGGAAGCATTTTGGACGTTTTTGAAGCATAAAAGTGAAGAAAATGGCAAAGTCTTAATTTTCCTTGCTGGGAACAGTACCTGACGGTGTCAAGAGTCCTCATGTGACGGCGTCAAGAGTAAACAAGAGGTGGAAGTGGTGACGATCCAGAGAAATCGTGACGGAGTCAAGCTTGGCCGTCATGGTTCATGATATGGTGAGGGCCAAGAACTAAATTACACATGACGGCGTCAAATCTGGATCTAGGCAATCCGATCTTATTATGGGCGGCGAGTTGACGACGTCAGAAATTCCTTCTTGATGCCGTCATCTTGTAAAATCTATATATAGTTTCGCAATTTTCATTCATTAGTGTGTAACTTTATAGGGTATAACTTTGGAGAAACCCTAGCATGAATTTTACTGCTCTTTCAAGGGTTTTACCCTTTGAAACCTTTCATGTTCAATTGAGATAAGTATCCTTTCAATTCATTCAAAATGTCTATGTGTTGTTTGAATATATCTTACGCTTGTCTTGAATTTAACATGCTAGGCTAGATCTCTTGTGTGTTTGCTTAGATGTAGTGAAACCTAGATGTTAATTATGGGTTGATTGTTTGTTTATAGTTGTTACGGATGAATGATTTCGATGTTAGGCTTAAGAAAACTGGCAGACTTCCATAGGGTAACATGGTTGAACGTCTTAAGAAACATGAACCAATGCGTACTAGGTTATTATGGTTGTATTTAATGCATGAGCGAATTCTAATGATCCCATGATAGGAGCTTCTTGCAGGCTCGACATAGGAGTGAAGTTGGAGCTTATAGAGTTGGGGAAGTAAGTACGCCACCCCACAAATGGTATTAAGGAATATAACCCGTCATCCACGCAATTGTAACAAATTATCAACATGTAAAAGATATCTAGGGAGTAATGAAATCTAAGTAAACACAACTCTCCCCATTATTGTTCACACCACTAGTTTAATTAGCTTTATTTTCATTTCTGTTATTTTATTTTGATTGCATCTTAGTTATTGGGTTAGTTGATTAGCAACTAATTCCGCTCACTCTTCCAAAAACCGAGATTTTTAATTGCTTTTATAAAATATAAAAAAATACAAAAAGAATCATCCCTCACCTCTAGACCTAGTTTTTAGGCTTTGTAATCCTAGCGACACTATTCCTGAGTTGAACGATCAATCCCCCGGTACTTGTCACTATACTATACTACAACGATCAGGTACACTGCCTGGTGGGGGTTGTAAGCTTCTCGAGATCCCTCGAGAGGTAAAGCCTGGTGCGATTCCCACGTATCAAGGTTTTGGTGCCGCAGCCCGGGGAATAGTTATTGTCTAGGTTAGGATTTCTTTTTATTAGGTCTACTTGCTAGATTCCTTTCTAGTACGATTTTATTTTATTTTTAGGTTCTCTTTAGTCTATCTTATTTCTTCGTGTCTTTGTTCGTAATCTTTACCATCCGACATCATGGAAGGTGGTAACATCTTTGAACCCATCAACCCACCACAACAAAACCACCCACAAAACCCACCACTAGCAAACCAACCTCTTAGGCTCCGAACCCTAGGAGAGTATTCCCGTCCTAGCCACCAAGGCTATCGAAACACTATTGAGCTCACTCAAGGAGCGAATGTGTCCCCCTTGCGATCCGACACCATCCGGTTGGTGCAAAGCGGATGTGCATTCCATGGACTTCATTCCGAAGATCCTAATCAACATCTCAAGGATTTCCTTAAAATCGAAGATTCTATAGACCTTGATGTTATGACTAGAGAGTCGACCCGATTACGCCTATTCCAATTCTCTCTATGTGATCAAGCTAGTCAATGGCTTGAACGTTTACCCACGGGATCCATCACCTCATGGGATGATCTCACCACTCGTTTCCTTGCTCAATTTTTCCCACCGGGGAGAACTACCAAGCTTAGAAATGATATCTTGATGTTCCAACAACGTCAAGGTGAAACTCTATATGAAGCATGGAATCGTTTCAAGGACTTACTCCAAAAAGTCACTCATCATGGCATAGATCTTTGGCTTCAAGTCCAAATCTTCTATGACCATATCGATCTCTCTACAAGGCAAACCATTGACCAATCGGCCGGTGGTAAGCTACGTGATCTAAGTGCGGAAGAATCATGGGAACTCATAGAAGATCTTGCTCTCTATGACAACGAAAGTTGGAGTGATCCCCGTGATATGAACAAAACGGTCAAGGCAATATCTTTGCCTTCGAACAATTCTAGCACTCCCGACCGTAGGAACATGGAACTTGAGGACCGAGTCAAGTTTCTCATGAAATCTTACGAAGCTCCTAAGCCTTCAAGCCAAGTGAAAAAAATCACTTCTTCGTGTAGATTGTGTAATGGCCCTCATGAAACTCATAACTGCATAGAGCTTCCAAAACATGCTTTTAAGGAATTCACATCATCACACGTTGATAGAGGTCCTCGAAACTTTGACGAGGCCTATGAGGCATGGAAGGATAAACCTAATTTCAGAGGACACCAAACTCGGAGCGTATCCTTCAATGATTCCCTTTACTCGAATGGTCCGAGCATTTTCCATCACAGAGCACTCCTAGGCAAAGCTATGAAGATGCCTTGCGAAAGTTCATTCTCTCTCAAGAATTACAGCTCTCCACGCTCGAGACCAGATTTAGACAACAGCAAGCCGATATGAATGACATGATTTGTAATCTGTTAACTGCTATTAAAGAGCACACTGTTAATAAACCGATTTAGGCTGAAGTGGTCAAATCTGATACCGTCATGAATCAGTCAACCTCTCATGTGAAAATAAAAAGTCCTAGTAAACTCTTTAAACATCTGTCACCAAAGGTAAAGGACCTGAGGTACCCTGTTAACCCCCTAGGACCAATCCATTTTGTGAATACTATCACCACAATATCTGCTCCTACACCTGACCAGAGCCAACAGCCAACTGGAAATAAAGGTCATGAAGTTAAGAATGAAACCTCAAAGCTAGACCACGAATTGGCCAAGAGCCCTGCCAACTCATTCGAGGACTCCGTCACACAAGAGTCAGGCAAATTGGATAAAGCGAAAGAGAGACCAAAAGGGCATACGAAGAATCCATCAATTTTGGGTAAATCTATTATAGAGGAACCCGAGAAAAATTTGGTAGATATGACTATAGGGAGTAGTGATAGGATTAAGGGAAGCGACTCTGAAGTTTTCAAGATTTCCTGCACTACTAGGAAGAAGCTCATAACCGATACTCATATAGATCCTAACCTTCCTATCAGCATAATCCCCCTTTCCCTTTACAACAAAGCCTTCCCTGAACGTACATCGTATGAAGGAATCAATAACGCCGGAATTATAAAATTTTTATCAGTTATGGTTGGAGAATTCGTTTATAACATTGACCTCACCGTAGTCGATGACATAGACTCTGTGACCAATCTAACATTAACCAACCTTGTTCTCAGTAAACCATTTGTCGATGAATCGGGAGTAATCCTTGATGAGAAGGATGGTAGTGCCTTATTCACCAATGGCGTTAGGAAGGTGATTTTTCGGAAGGGTAATGAGGAGGTGTACGAGTACCGTCCATCAATGGAAGGGAATAGATATGGATCAAAGGATGGAAGATCGGGGAGGATAAGGCGGCGTGATCCGAATAACCTCAAAATCCCTTGTATTATCGGTCACAAGTATTTCGATAATGTCTACATTAACGTGTTCCTACCTAAGAATTTTATGTCCCTATTCCACTATAACAATAACAGCAGACGGGGAATGATTTATAAAGGAGAAAATGTTGTTGGTAGAGATCATGAAATCCAGGTATTCGTAGGAAATATGGCATTCACAATAGACTTTACGATCGTGGACAACATTGAGGACTATGTCGACCCAAGGTTGTCACAAGTTGTTTTCGGAGCGCCCTTCTGTGAAATCACCAACTTAATGGTTGACGACCGGAACGGAATCATGACCTTCACTGATGGAATTAGGAGGGTGTCATACCAAACGCCATACAAGAGGAAGGACCTCAAAGGGATTGATTGTAACGGGCTTGATAAGCTAGGTTCTCAACTTATCTTATGTGATGAAGATGTTCGGAGAGGATGTAAGAAAACTTTTGATTTATCATGTGGATTCTTTAAGCATGTTAGTAAACTTGGATCCAAGTATCGGGAAGATATCTTTGAGTTTGAAGACCCGAAATACCTGCACTATGAAAGCGATACCGAGATAGGAGATGATCTAGAAAATGAGACCAAAGATGAGGTGACGTAATTGCCTATGACCTTGAGTCTAGCTACAAGACTCGTTAATAAAGAAAAGCGCTTCTTGGGAGGCAACCCATGCTTTGTGTGATATTTATTTTGTTTGATTGTTATTTGCTTCCGTATGCATGCTTTATTTTTATTGTTGGTAGATCATGTTTCAAATTAAAATTGTGAAAATACTTTATTTTGTTGTTTAACTTCGTCTTAACTTCATACAAAGGTATTTCGCAAAATATAAGTGTAAGGGGAAACCCCAAATATGTTTTTAAGAACAAAATTGATCATGATTCTCCACAATATTAAATGAACATGTGTATTAGTATTTGTTAGAGTCAAATGCTTGTATCGAGTCATAATGATGTTTTGCAGGATTTTCTAGGAAGTAGGACATAATTTTTTCCAGAAATTTTCCGGAAACTTAACGTAAAGATTTCTGCAGGTCACTTCTGACGGCGTCAGGAGTTAACTCCTGACGGCGTCATGCGTAAAATTCTAGAAATTTTGCTAGTTTTGTTTTTCTAACGGAGTTTTGAAGTTTTTGATAATCCTTTAGTTTTATAAACTCTAGGAAATCTGCAAACATTCATTCCACAAGCATTATATCTTACATTGTTTTCTAGGACTTGTTAGTATATATAGATTGCCGCCGATTTTACGCGAGGTTGCCTTGTTTGTTTTCTCAGGTTTAACAGGTTATGTATGACAAGAAGATTATTTATATTTATGGAAGGGAAGCTTTGATTGTTCATTTTCTTGGAGGAAGATCTAACCTTGTTACCACACTATCCACACCGAACGAATCAGCGGAGTATTTGCTTTCATTCTTTTACCTATTTCACTTTTACATTCTTTAATTGAATATTGGGGACAATGTTCATCCTAAGTGTAAGGGGAGGGTAAATGATGATACCTTATAGGATACACTTGCACTTGATTTTGTTTGTTTGATGGTAGGTGTGTAATAAAATTAAGAGAAATACTTGTTAGTGTAATTTTAGCACCAAATTTAAAATTCTTTACAACAATTAGGAGTGAAACTTTAGTCTTAGCAAGCGTCTCATGGATAGGAGTTGTATGACTAGCACAAAACCGTACCATTCAGAAAAATTTTCCACCCAAATATGTGAGGTTCGCCTTTAGATTTGATAGGAAAAGCATTTACTATTAGTGCTTATGAGTGTACTGGTAGCATTTAGATTCTAGAACTTGCGTTAGTGATGCATCCCGAGACCAATAGTGAGACTACATTCGTGTATTAGGATTTACTATATCATAAGAGGCATTAGGATCACCCTTGTGTTAAACCTGTATCATAATTACTTGACCATTTAAGTCATATTACTTGGCTAGTTAAGTCAATTAATTTTTCCCACACACCTTAGCGTTGTACTCATTTTTAGTACACGAAACCCCTAGTACACCCCTCCGAGCCTATCTTTTCGTTTCTAACTTTAAGCATCTTACTTAAAGGAAGAATTTGTTACAACCCACTTAAATGTACACCTAAATCGCCTTAGCCTTCCGTGTATGCACTCATCTTTAGTGCATTATTGTTATATGTTTAAACCCTTAGTTAATTATCTAATTGATTACATGGTTGCTAAGTCGAGTCATATCCTTGTACATATTGTTTTGGGACGATTGGGACTCATGGGTAAAGTACTTGTGTTATGTTTTAATGGGGAAGAACATCATATTATTACCCCCATATGTGCGTTAATCTTAAAAGTACTCCAAGTTTAGAAAAAAAAAAATCAAAAAAATTAAGAAAAAGAAAAAAAAAATAGAAAAAGAAAAGAGAAAAACGTACGGACTACCATCCCGTTTCATTCTATGTTTATTTTATATTTTGGTTATTTTTGATTTATTAGCTTAAGTCGAGTCTAGTCTTGGCTTAGCAACGCCATATTGTACATGTATTTAACCAAGATGATTAACTCGCCACCAGTAAAGATTGTCTTTATCCAACAAAACCGTGTATTCCATATCCCTACACCTAACGTTATAACCCTTTAAAAGACCTCTTTGATAGTTTATCCTAGGTGCTTACGCCAAGTGGTTGAGGTTTGATCCTTTCCCAAGCCTATGGTAATCTATTTTGCTATGACAGGTAGTGAGAGATGTTTTCCATTTCCATATTATGATATTTACTTTATTACACCCGAGAGATGTGAGTATCTAAACACTATTTGTGAGGTGCTAGTATATAACCTTCGTGCTTGTCTTTGGTCTTTAGTGGAACGATTATTTGTTGTAATTACTTTTATATTAGTGTTAAATGACCCCTAACTTGTATTTTGATTAGAATAAGAGCGCATTTGCTTGAGGACAAGCAAATCTCAAGTGTAAGGGTATATGATGAGGCGAAAAATGAACCGTTTTTAGGGGGTCATTTAAGCCCGGATTTGAATTTATTTGATCAAATATTGCCCTAAATCATTCCTTTTGTCATATTAGGTACTTTTGGAGTGAATTCTGGAAAAGGAAACATTTTGGACGTTTTTGGAGCATAAAAGTGAAGAAAACAGCAAAGTCTTAATTTTCCTTACTGGGAACAGTACCTGACGGCGTCAAGAGTCCTCATGTGACAGCGTCAAGAGTAAACAAGAGGTAGAAGTGGTGACGATCCAGAGAAATCGTGATGGAGTCAAGCTTGGCCGTCATGGTTCATGATATGGTGACGGCCTAGAACAAACTTACACATGACAGCGTCAAATCTGGATCTAGGCAATCCGATCTTATTATGGGCGGCGAGTTGACGACGTCAGAAATTCCTTCTTGATGCCGTCACCTTGTAAAATCTATATATAGTTTTGCAATTTTCATTCATTAGGGTGTAACTTTAGAGGGTATAACTTTGGAGAAACCCTAGCACGAATTTTACTGCTCTTTCAAGGGTTTTTACCCTTTGAAACCTTTCATGTTCAATTGAGATAAGTATCCTTTCAATTCATTCAATATGTCTATGTGTTGTTTGAATATATCTTACGCTTGTCTCGAATTTAACATGCTAGGCTAGATCTCTTGTGTGTTTGCTTAGATGTAGTGAAACCTAGATGTTAATTATGGGTTGATTGTTTGTTTATTGTTGTTACGGATGAATGATTTCGATGTTAGGCTTAAGAAAACTGGCAGACTTCCATAGGGTAACATGCTTGAACGTCTTAAGAAAAATGAACCAATGCGTACTAGGTTATTATGGTTGTATTTAATGTATGAGCGAATTCTAATGACCCCATGTTAGGAGCTTCTTGCAGGCTCGACATAGGAGTGAAGTAGGAGCTTATAGAGTTGGGGAAGTACGTACGCCACCCCACGAATGGTATTAAGGAATATAACCCGTCATCCACGCAATTGTAACAAATTATCAACCTGTAAAAGATATCTAGGGAGTAATGAAATCTAATTAAACACAACTCTCCCCATTATTGTTCACACCACTAGTTTAAGTAGCTTTATTTTCATTTCTGTTATTTTATTTTGATTGCATCTTAGTTATTGAGTTAGTTGCTTAGCAACTAATTCCGCCTACTCTTTCAAAAACCGAGATTTTTAATTGCTTTTATAAAATATAAAATAATACAAAAAGAATCATCCCTCACCTCTAGACCTAGTATTTAGGCTTTCTAATCCTAGCGATACTATTCCTAAGTTGAACGATCAATCCCCCGGTACTTGTCACTATACTATACTACAACGATCAGGTACACTGCCTGGTGGGGGTTGTAAGCTTCTCGAGATCCCTCGAGAGGTAAAGCCTGGTGCGATTCTTACGTATCATTAAGCAAAGAGGTTATCTTTTCATTGGTTTTATCATGAGTGATCTTGATCGAATCATATAACTCTTTGTAATGTTGTTTAACTTTAGAATTTTCAGCTTGAAAACAATCATTTTCATGTTTAAGTAAGTTGATTGTGTTTTGAAGTTGAAATTTATGAGAATCTGCAGACGTTGGTTTATGGGTGTCGATCACAGCATTCATGGAAGACTTCAATTGGGCAATTTAAGCCCTCAATAACCTGATTGTGTTCGTGTGAGCTTGAATTTTTTCATTTCTTTTTGCTAATTCAAAATATGCGTCAAATTCCGGAGCATCAGAAGATGTCTTGGCCTTTGATAATTTCATTTTTTCTTCTAAATGTTGATATTTTAATTGTAAGTTAAGATTATCAACTTCTAGTTTAGAAAGATGCTTGATCATGTTGTCATGATCATCATTTTGAATTTTTTCAAGCAATTTCACATTCTCCCCCTCAAACTCAACAACACGATTGTGAAGGTTATTCAAAGCAATATACATTTCATGAAACTGACAAGCATTAAGAGAAGAATCTGTAGCAGTGTAAAACACATCTTGTGTAATACATTTAGCAATCAAGTTGTCATTCATGATGAGAATATTTTTTCTGGAAATTTCACTATGCTCAAGATCTATTGCTTTTTGTTTACACTTGTTTTCCACATTTTTAAACACTTCTTTCATTTCCTTAAGCTCAACATCAAGGGATTGTCGTAAACCCTCAAAATGTTCTTTGATTAGTTTAAAAAATGGGATGACTTCAGTTAAGTAACACTCTTTGGTTAGCTCAAATCCCCGTTCACCCTCAGTGATTCCCGTTGGTGTGATTCTCTTTTTGCATGTTTTATCAAAATCAGTGAACATTTGACACAGGACATAAATGCTAATAAGAGTTTTACATTGCGTGGGAAGTGACAACTGAACTAAGTGCATCAGTGTATTGGGGGGATACACCGTTGGGGCAGCTAACTTTTGGGATGTCTTGGCCTTAATTTCCTCAGCTTTCACTTTCTCAACGTCTAAAGGCCAAAATACCTGTTCTGGTGTTAACTTAGTTTGAGGTGCAAAAACAATCACTCGGTTTTGTTCATAATAATCATAGGTGATGCGTGGGAATTGCACCAGGCTTTACCTCTCGAGGGATCTCGAGAAGCTTACAACCCCCACCAGGCAGTGTACCTGATCGATGTAGTATAGTATAATGAAAAGTACCGGGGGATTGATCGTTCAGCTAGGAATAGTGTCGCTAGGATTAGAAAACCAAAATACTAGATCTAGAGATGAGGGATGATTCTTTTTGTATTTTTTTATATTTTTAGGAAAGTAAGTAAAAATCTCGGGTTTGAAGGATTTGGGCGGAATTAATTGCTAGTCAACTAACCCAATACTAAAGATGCAATCAAAATAAAAATACTAAAAATGAAAATAAACTATATTAAACTAAAGTTGTGAGCAATAAGTGGGAGAAATGTGATTACTTAGATTTCACTACTCCCTAGATATCTTTTACACGTTAATTACTTGTTATAGTTGCGTGGATGACGGATTGTATTCCTTAATACCATTCATGGGGTGGCGTACTTACTTCTCCAATCCTATGAGTGCCTACTTCACTCCTATGTCGAGCCTTCTAGAAGCTCCTAACATGGGATCATTAGAATTTACTCATGCATTAAATACAACCAATAAAACCTAGTACACATCGGTTCATGTTTCCTAAGACGTTCAAGCATGTTACCAATTGGAGATCTGCCAGTTTTCTTAAGCCTAACATTGAAATCATTCATCCAATATAACCATAAACAAGTAATCAACACATAATTAACATCTAGGGTTCATTAGATCTAAGCAAACACAAGATAAATCTAGCCTAGCATGTTGAAATCAAGACAAGCACAAGATATAGACAACCAACACATAGACATATTGATTGAATTAAGAGAAGACTTATCTCAATAACACATGTAAGAATTTAAGGGTTGAAAACCCTTGAAAAGCTGTAAAATTCGTACAAGGTTCGGCCCTAGGGTTTCTCCACACTTGTTTCCTTCTTTGAATGAAAATTAGAAAACTATATATAGATTTTAGGAGGTGACGGCGTCAAGAACAAATGTCTGACGCCGTCATCTCGCCGCCAAATAATTCCTCGGACTGCCTAGATCTACATCTGACGCCGTCATGTAGTCCCCTTTTGTAGGACGTCACACAATTAACTCTTGACGCACTACTTGTGACGCCTTCATATTTCTTCTGGGTCGTCATGGTTTTTACTCTTGACGCCGTCAGGAATGTCCTCTTGACACCGCCATACACTGTTCCCAGCATGGAAAATTAAGTCTTTGGCGTTTTCTTCACTTTTATGCTCCAAAAACGTCCGAATTGCTTTCTTTTCCAGATTTCACTCCCAAAGTACCTAAAATCACAAAAGGAACGATTTAGGGCAATATTTGATTAAATAAATTCAATTCCGGGCTTAAATGACCCCCTAAAAGTGGTTCATTTTTCGCCTAATCATATACCCTTACACTTGAGATTTGCTTGTCCTCAAGCAAATGCGCTTTTATTCTAATCAAAATACAAGTTAGGGGTCATTTAACACTAATATAAAAGTAATTACAACAAATAATCATTCCACTAAAGACCAAAGACAAGCACGGAGGTCATATACTAGCACCTCACAAATAGTGTTTAGATACTCACATCTCTCGGGTGTAATAAAGTATAAATTAAAATATGGAAACGGAAGATATCTCTCACTACCTGTCAAAGCAAAATAGATTACCATAGGCTTGGGAAAGGATCAAACCTCCACCACATGGCGTAAGCACCTAGGATAAACTGTCAAAGAGGTCTTTTAAAGGGTTGTAACGTTAGGTGTAGGGATATGAAATACACGGTTTTCTTGGATATAGGCAGTCTTTACTGGTGGCGAGTTAACAATCTTGGTTAATTACATGTACAATATGGCGTTGCTAAGCCAAGACTAGACTCGACTTAAGCTAATAAATGAAAAATAACAAAAACATAAAATAAAAAGGGATGGTAGTCCGTATGTTTTTTCTCTTTTCTTTTTCTAATTTTTTCTTTTTCTTGATTTTTTCGATTTTTTTTTTTTTTTTTTTTTTTTTTTTTTTTTTTTTAATTATTTTTTGCATACACTCTTACCCTACCATCCAAAATAATACATCATAGGGAATGGAAATTCCCCTTACACTTGACTTTTTACATACTTTATAATAAACTAATCTAATGACTCGAATTAAGAAAATCAAAACACTTGGAGTACTTTTAAGATTAACGCACATATGGGGGTAATAATAAGATGTTCTTCCCCATTACTCCATAAAATAAGTACTTTGCCCGTGAGTCCCAATCGTCCCAAAACAATATATACAAGGATATGACTCGACTTAGCAACCATGTAATCAATTAGATAATTAACTTAGGGTTTAACAAATAACAATAATGCACTAAAGATGAGTGCATACACGGAAGGCTAAGGCGATTTGGGTGTACATTTAAGTGGGGTGTAACAAATTCTTCCTTTAAGTAAAATGCTTAAAGTTAGAAACGAAAAAATAGGCTCGGAGGGGTGTACTAGGGGTATCGTGTACTAAAAATGAGTACAACGCTAAGGTGTGGGAAAAATTAATTGACTTAACTAGCCAAGTAATATGACTTAAATGGTCAAGTAATTATAAAACGGGTTTAACACAAGGGTGATCCTAATGCCTCTTATCATGTAGTAAATCCTACCACACGAATGTAGTCTCACTAGCGGTCTCGGGATGCATCACTAACGCAAGTTCTAGAATCTAAAGGCTACCGGTACACTCATAAGCACTAATAGTAAATGCTTTTCCTATCAAATCTAAAGGTGAACCTCACATATTTGGGTGGAAAATTTTTCTGAATGATACGGTTATGTGCTAGTCATACAATCTCCTATCCATGAGACGCTTGCTATGGCTAAAGTTTCACTCCTAAATGTTGTAAAAAATTTTAAATTTGGCGCTAAAATTGCACTAACAAGTATTTCTCATAGTTTTATTACACATCTACTATTAAACAAACAAACTCAAGCGAAAGTGTATTTGTAAGGTATCATCATTTTACCCTCCCCTTACACTTAGGATGAACATTGTCCCCAATGTTCATGTAAAGAATGTAAAAGTGAAAAAGTAAAAAGAATGAAATCAAATACTCCCCTGATTCGCTCGGTATGGATAATAAGGTGGCCAGGTTAGATCTTCCTCCAAGAAAATGAACAATCAAAGCTTCCCTTCCAGAATAATAATCATCTTCTTGTCATACATAACCTGTAAAACCTGAGAAAACAGACAAGGCAACCTTGCATAAAATCAGCGGCAATCTACATATGTTACTAAATCCTAGAAAACAAAATAAGATATAATGCTTGTGGAATGAAGTTTGCAGATTTCCTGGAGATTATAAAACTTATAATTCAACAAAAACTTTAAGACTCCGTTAGAAAAACAAAACTGGTAATTTCCAGATTTTTACACGTGACGCCGTCAAGAGAAAACTCATGACGCCGTCAGAAGTGACCTGCAGAAATTCTTATGTTAAGTTTCTGGAAAAACTTGGTCCTACTTCCTGGAAAATCCTGCAAAACTTCATTATGACTCGATACAAGCATTTGACTCTAACAAATACGAATATACATGTTCACTTAATATTGTGGAGAATCATGATCGGTTTGTTTCTTAAAAACATATTTGGGGTTTCCCCTTACACTTTTTGCAAAAATACCTTTTGGTTGAAGTTAAAACTAGGCCAAACAACAAAGTAAAGTATTTCCACTTTTTAGTTTAGAAACATGATCTACCAACAATAAAAATAAAGCATGCATACGGAAGCAAATAACAAACTAACAAAATAAAATCACACAAAATCATGGGTTGCCTCCCAAGAAGCGCTTTTCTTTATTTACGAGTCTTGTAGCTAGACTCAAGGTCATGGGTTACTACGTGACCTCATCCCTTGAGATGATGTACCCCATGTAGTTGTGATCATTACTATTGTGGTGGTAGTGCCTCAATCTGTCGATACTTGCAATCACCTCTCCACATACTTTACTTCTCAGGTTAGCCATCCCATCTTGGCTCATGCTCTCAATTGTGAAAGGCCCATACCACCAAGGACTCGGTTTATCAGGTGGTATCGTTATTTCCAAGTGTCTTAAGAGTATCAAGTCCCCTTCCTCGAATGGTAAATGGCTTTCTGCTGGTCGATTATGTTCGAACTTGACATGAACTTTATTGCTTTTGCTTCTTTCATATTTAGCCTCCTTGTAGCTTTTGATTCTTGCCTCCTATGCAAGAATTTTATTCTGAACATGAATGGGTGTCGTGTCAATGTTGTTTTTTAGCTTTCTCCAACTCAAATTCTCATGCCCACTTCGCGGGGTCATGGGGAAGCTAATCTTTCTTTTTCCAGATTTAAGCTCAATTTTCCTGCCTTCATATTTAATGACAGCCCTAGCGGTGGCGAGGAATGGTGCCCCAAGGATTATTGGCATGCATCCATCTCCCTTATCATCGATGATCATAAAATCAACGGGGTACATGAGCCCTGCGATATTAACTAACACATTTTCTGCGATTCCTAGGGGGTATATGTAAGAGTGTCCAGCGAGGGATAACCTAACACGAGTGGGGGCTGGCATTTTTGACGTTAGTTGGATGTAAATAGTTAGGGGCATAAGATTTACTTCCGATCCTTGGTCTGCGAAAGCACTAAGATATTTCAAATCCCCGATGCTAGTTGGTATCTCAAAGTTCCCACACGCCATCTGCTTAGTAGCCACTTTTTGTACCAATAGTTTCTCGAATATTGGCCCCCCAGGTAACGTATCGTACTCATCTTTTTTCCCTTCCTCCTTCTTAGACCCCTGTTTGGAAGGTTGGTTACGCCCGTCACCCTTTATCCAATTTGTTACAGTGTTTTCGTTTATATCATGTTTCAGGTAGTAACTCAAAGGTTGGGATGTTTGGTCGGGTTTTCTACCTTCTCATTATCCTTGTGGACAATTGTGATGGAATTAACAAATTGGGTAGTGGGGACGACGCTTTCTTTCCTTAGTAGCATCCTCTCGGGGGTTCTTTGGTTGGTATATTCTTCCAGTAGGCTCATCATCTCATTCATTTTCTCTTGCATCTCCTCTTTTTGCTTATAAACTGCTTCCTCGAATCTAGCGAGCCGATCTGAGTTAGTTGCCATATATTCTCTCATTCTAGCTTCAAACTCCAGGCTAAGCTCCTCGGGAGGGGAATAAGGTGGGGCATAGTTTTGAAAAGTCTTGACATTCTCTCTAGAGGGTGACTCTGATAACGGTGTTGAAGTCGTTTTCGAGACAGAATTGACAATGGCCCGTCTAGGACTTAAGGGTCTCCTTTGCCTTTCCTCAAAATAGTCAACTTTTGCCTCGAGTTTGCATAGGAGTTCATCGGGGATTTCGGTAGTCCCTCCAGGCGTTGAGATCGCATTGATGGCTGCTTTTATAGTATGATTAAACTCCCACATCTCTTGATTATCGGCGGCAAGCTCTTCAATAATTGCCCAAGACTCCTCGGCGTTCTTATCACGAAATTTACCTCCCGCGGCCCTATCGATTGTACGTTTAGTGTGATAGTCAACATGGTCGTAGAAAATCTGAACCAATAACCAAAGGTTTATACCATGATGAGGGATCTTATGAAGGAGATTCTTAAAACGGGCCCATGCTTCGTAGAAAGTTTCACCCTGATGTTGTTCAAACATCAAAATGTCATTCCTAAGCATTGCAGTCTTCCCCGGTAGGAAGAATTGGGTAAGGAAGCGATTAGTGAGATCATCCCATGCGGTGATGGATCCCGCAGGTAACCGCTCAAGCCATTGACTAGCTTGATCACGTAGAGAGAATTGGAATAGGCGTAATCGGGTTGTCTCTCTAGTTGCAACATCTAGGTCTATGGAATCTACGATTTTAAGGAAGTCCTTGAGATGTTGATTTGGATCTTCGGAACGAAGTCCATGGAATGCACATCCGCTTTGCACCAACCGGATGGTGTCGGATCGCAAGGGGGTCACATTGGCTCCGGTGAGCTCAATGGTGTTTCGATAGCCTTGGTGGCTAGGTCGGGAATACTCTCCTAAGGTTCGGGGCCTAAGAGGTTCTAGTGGTGGGTTTTGTTGTGGTGGGATGACGGGTTCAAAGATGTTCCCATCGTCCATGATGTCGGGTGGTGAAGAGTTACGAACAAAAACCAAAGAAATAAGATAGACTAAAGAGAACCTAAAAATAAAAAATAAAATCTTACTAGAAAGGAATCTAGCAAGTAGACCTAATAAAAAGAGATTCTAACCTAGACAATAACTATTTCCCCGGGCTGCGGCACCAAAAACTTGATGCGTGGGAATTGCACCAGGCTTTACCTCTCGAGGGATCTCGAGAAGCTTACAACCCCCACCAGGCAGTGTACCTGATCGATGTAGTATAGTATAATGACAAGTACCGGGGGATTGATCGTTCAGCTAGGAATAGTGTCGCTAGGATTAGAAAACCAAAATACTAGATCTAGAGATGAGGGATGATTCTTTTTGTATTTTTTTATATTTTTAGGAAAGCATGTAAAAATCTCGGGTTTGAAGGATTTGGGCAGAATTAATTGCTAGTCAACTAACCCAATACTAAAGATGTAATCAAAATAAAAATACTAAAAATGAAAATAAACTATATTAAACTAAAGTTGTGAGCAATAAGTGGGAGAATTGTGTTTACTTAGATTTCACTACTCCCTAGATATCTTTTACACGTTAATTACTTGTTATAGTTGCGTGGATGACGGATTGTATTCCTTAATACCATTCATGGGGTGGTGTACTTACTTCCCCAATCTTATGAGTGCCTACTTCACTCCTATGTTGAGCCTGCTAGAAGCTCCTAACATGGGATCATTAGAATTTACTCATGCATTAAATACAACCAATAAAACCTAGTACACATCGGTTCATGTTTCCTAAGACGTTCAAGCATGTTAGCAATTGGAGATCTGCCAGTTTTCTTAAGCCTAACATTGAAATCATTCATCCAATACAACCATAAATAAGTAATCAACACATAATTAACATCTAGGTTTCATTAGATCTAAGCAAACACAAGATAAATCTAGCCTAGCATGTTGAAATCAAGACAAGCACAAGATATAGACAACCAACACATAGACATATTGATTGAATTAAGAGAAGACTTATCTCAATAACACATGTAAGAATTCAAGGGTTGAAAACCCTTGAAAAGCTGTAAAATTCGTACAAGGTTCGGCCCTAGGGTTTCTCCACACTTGTTCCCTTCTTTGAATGAAAATTAGAAAACTATATATAGATTTTAGGAGGTGACGGCATCAAGAACAAATGTCTGACGCCGTCATCTCGCCGCCAAATAATTCCTCGGACTGCCTAGATCTACATCTGACGCCGTCATGTAGTCCCCTTTTGTAGGCCGTCACACAATTAACTCTTGACGCTCTACTTGTGACGCCTTCATGTTTCTTCTGGGTCGTCATGGTTTTTACTCTTGACGCCGTCAGGAATGTCCTCTTGACGCCGTCATACACTGTTCCCAGCATGGAAAATTAAGTCTTTGGCGTTTTCTTCACTTTTATGCTCCAAAAACGTCCGAATTGCTTTCTTTTCCAGATTTCACTCCCAAAGTACGTAAAATCACAAAAGGAACGATTTAGGGCAATATTTGATCAAATAAATTCAATTCCGGGCTTAAATGACCCCCTAAACGTGGTTCATTTTTCGCCTCATCAATAGGGCTTAACAATGACTCGGTGTTTAATGCAATTTGGATCCTTCATTTTTTTTTATCAAATCTCTCTCTATCGGCAGAATCAAGTTCATCCAATTCTTTATCAGACCAACTATTTGGTGGTTCATGATTGGGAGTAAGCATAACCTTAGCATCATAGAGGGCAAGTTGAGAGGCTCTAACGCTCATAAGGAAGTTTGTTTTAGGCAATCCTAAATCCTTATCAGTATGTTTATCCCGTAGTTTAATGTGCTTTTCCATCATTTGAGCTGTTTGACATGTTTGGCCTTGAACATACAACTTGTTTTCAAGTTTGTTTTTCAACTGCTTAAGGTTGGAAAATTCGTTTAATAGTTTATTTTCCTTTTCTTGAAATTCACTTTTTAGAAGATTTAAACTATCCTGAATTTCCTGTTTTTCCTTAAAAGCACGATCAAGTTGATTTTGAAAATATTTAATCTCTTGTTTAAACGTCATTTCCTTTAAATTTTGTTCAGTGATGTAAGCATGCATTTGCCATTCCATTTTTTGTTCACGTTCTGTTAGCTCAAATTTTGCACGTTGTTCATAGAACCTTACTTGATCCTTAAGAGTATTTATCCTAGTGGTTAGGGTGTCATCAGGTGCAACAGCAGTGTACTCATCCAATTCGCACATATCGTCATCAACAGAGGATATATTACTTGATACAACAGACTCGACGTTGTGCTTTACATATTGTTCATATGGGGAAATATTGCTATTTCCCAAATTTGCAATATCTAATTCAGCAACGTCTGTTTGTTATACTTCGTTATATATCATTTGTTCATGCATCACATCATTATCACACGCAACAGAAGACTTTCTATAAGATACGTCAGAATTACTGTCATGATCCGAATGTTGCTCAGTTGGGAACACATTAATGGTTTCCAATTCAGCCTCATTTGATTCACTAACAACATTTTGTCGTATATCATTGAAGGTCTTCTCTTCATCATTTTTAGCACATTTATCATATAATTTTAGTACCTCAGATATGATGGATGATTTGGATCGACCAGATTGTTGTGTAGGTGAGACAACAAATGATAGATTAGCCATGAAGATTGTCTGAGCGGTGGATTCGTCATCAACATCTAAGTCGAAAGCATCACAATCCTCTACCTGGAAGATGTTTGGATCATTAAGAGCTAAATCCTGAACCGGTTGTTCATCCACATCTTCATCAAATGTCTTTCCATCATCCCCAGCAATGAACGCCAATTCTTCCTCATTTAGCACAACTCCATTCTCTTGAGCTTGCATTAGCAACATTTTGTCCTTGAAGTAATATGAGTTTTGAGGACATTTTGGCTGAGTGCAATTTCTGGCGATGTGACCTAGACCCCCACAGTTGTAACATTTTGGTTGCCTTCCTTGTCCCTGATTCACATTTCCAACTCTGTTCTGAAAGTTACCCCGCACAACATTCCTTTGATTCACATTCTGTCTTCCCTGAACGTTTTGCACCATTACTTTTTCGTCTTCCACAAGAGCCTGATTACGTGGATTGGAGGAAGTTCTGAGTTGATTGTTGGAAGATGGGAGTGCAGCCCTGAAATGCTGAACTAGCAGAGACACTTGATTGGAAAGATTGTCAATCATCTTGTCAGTATGAGAGTATCCTGAGTCAAGATGAGTATTCATGGCAGCCGATGACTGTAGAGATGAGTGATCCATTGATGACAAAGGTTGAGTAGTTGGCACCATACTAGTCATGAAAGCAAGTGAGTCATTGGTGACAGTTGGATTGAGCTTCTCTCTTAATTGACGATCATATGCGGCATGCTTCTCATGTTGTTGTAGATAAGCAAACAATTGTTCATAGTTCGTATTTCTCAATCCTTTGTTGAGCTTGACAGCTGTGACAAAACGATCCCATTCAGGTGACATGTTGTTCACAAACTTAGAGTAGAGTTGAATGTTGGGCATTGTCATTCTGATCATTCTCATGTCATTAACCAGCTTGTGATATCTGACATAGTAGTCGGTAATGTTTTCACCAGGATTCATTTTGAAATGCTCAAACTCGTCATACAATTGAGATTCACGGTCTTCTTTGGTCAGCTCCGATCCAGACAGAAGCATTTTGACATTGTCCCACACAGCTTTGGCTTCAGTGTTGAAGTTGATTAGCTTGTACACATCTTTGGGTAACCCTTGTATCACGATGTTGGAGGCTCGAATGTTCTTTTCAACATCATTGAGATCATTGTAAGTGCGTGGTCTATCAATTCCCTGGATGACAGAACCATCCTCAGCCGTGGAGATAGCATCTCTGGTTGTACCCATCTGCATAGGACCTTCATCGATAGATCGCAGAATGTTCTCACCATTTTCTTTACCCAAGAAATACAATCTGATTCTTTGTGCCCATGATTCATAATCTGTCCTGTCAAGCATCGGAGGTCGGGTGTCAGACCCAGCAGCTTGAATGTCATCAGAAACTGTCGACATCTCAAAGTCTTCAAACGGGATTTTACAGCGGCGGCGCCGTCTGTGGGACACTACGCTAAGAACTTAGACCTAGAATGACGAAGAAAAAAACTCAAGCCAGCGGACTCCGCAGTTGGAAAAAACACGTGGTGATCCCCAGAGGAAGGACCCTCAAGACTCGATCTCTAAGCAGGTCTCTGGAACAACTAGTGCGCCTGGTCACCAAGAAACGGGACCAACCCTACCTCTCCCAGCGGTAGAATTGCCTATAAGGACTACTCAAACCACCACGGTGGTCCCAAGTGTTGAAGAACTTCAGCGCACCCTCTTCAATACTCCCCACCAAACGGCACCTATAGTGGACAACACTGTGCCACCTGGCGCACCCAACCGAGATAGGGCGCCTAATGTTGAGGCAGAAATTCTTGAAGCGGATGAGGACGCACCCGATTTAACGTTAAGTAATTTTGTATCCCAAAATTACGAAACCTTAACCGCCCTCATGCAAGAAGAAGCAAGGAGAAGGTCAAGTATAAGCCTGCAAGCCCGGCTCAACTTTGGTCCTGAACGCGAAACATCACCACCGCGCTACCAAAGAGGGGGGCACGAAAATAACGAAAGACGTATCAATATCCATGATAGACTTGGTACAGTATCTGACTCACAATACTCGGAGGAATACGAAGATGGCGAGAGGCGCACGAATGTTCACTCCAGACTTGGTAGTCGAAGGATGCAAGACAGACTTGGACGTCAACATTCACCAAGCGAAGGCTCCTCTAGGTCTGGGAGAAGAAGAATTCACGACAGGTTAGGAAGGCGAACTTCCCCAAGTGAGAGCCTCTCAAGCTCTTCCTCTGAGGAAAACTGGCGCAAGCGCCGCAAAAGAGATAACCTCTCCTCCAGTGACTCCTCGGACAACGAGGATAAAGAGACAGGACACTGGAAGTCCAGAGGAAGACATCGCGTTGAAGAAGACGAAGATATATCTCTTCTGTGGCGTCGCCAGAAAGTTGATGCATTTACACGACGCATCAGCGATTACTCCGATCATAAGAAAAGGCGCGTGCCCACTAATGTTAAAACATATGATGGAACGGGTGATCCTGATGACCACCTAAAAGTTTTCGAATCCGCTGCTACTATCAAAAATTGGCCACAACCTGTGTGGTGTCATATGTTTAACTCCACATTAGTAGGGAATGCGCGCACTTGGTTTAGCAAGCTTCCACGAAGGAGAATAGACAGGTTTGAAGAGTTGCGAAAAGCATTCTGCTTAAACTTCACCCAAAGAAAGAAGTGCGATAAAAACCCTGTTGAATTAGACAGAGTAAAACAACGCAAAGGGGAATCAACCAGTGCTTATATGGAACGCTTCAAAGATGAATGTATACATGTCAAAGCGTGTCCCGAAGTCCTAAAAATTCCAGGGTTCATGAAAGGGATTAATAACCCAGAACTCATTAGGAAGTTAAACGACAAGGTTCCCCAAACCTTCGATGAGCTAATGAAGCACACAAGATCCTTCATCCAAGGAGAAGCAGCCGCTGCGGATAGTAAAAAAGGCTACTCAAATTATAGGCAGCAAGAACAGCCTAGGAGACAATCCAATGATCAGAGCAGCAATCGCAGCAAGAATTATCGCAGTCAGGGAAGTGGACGGGATAATGACAAGTATACCCCCTCACAAAGACTCCGAGGGAAATATTTGTAACAGAAGGCGCAAAATTCCCAAAACTCCCACCAATGCGCACCCCAGAGGGCAAGCGTATAGGGAATGGATACTGCGAATACCATGGACAAAAGGTCCATACCACCAACGAGTGTGTCCAGCTACGGCAACTAATTCACAAATTAGTAACGGAGGGTAGAATGGATCACCTCGTTAAAAACATTAAAGAAGGGAAGGACAAACAAAAGAATGGAGGTAAAAAAGAACCTTCCAAAGATAAAGCGGACATCATCTACATGATACAGTCATGGCAGCGCAAAACAAAGCAGAAAGTCAGCCAAAAATTCTCTTCAGAGAATGAGATATGCTTCCCCACCCTAGCTGCGGACAACGTAGTAATAGAACCACTAACCATTGAGATACATACTAGGGGACACGATATTCGCCGCATGTATATTGATGGAGGAGCATTCGCAAACATTATGTATGAGCACACTTCAAAAGGTTACGACCTGAGATACAAAGTCAGTTAATACCAGCCACGACGTCGCTGACTGGCTTCACAGGAGAAAAGATATGGCCTATGGGGCAATTACGCTTACTTGTAGTGGTGGGCGATGAACAACACTCTACAACAACGTGGATAAACTTCATGATAATCAGGTCTCCTTCACCGTACAACGGCATCATTGGGAGACCTGGAATATCATCCATGCGCGCTGTACCATCCACAGCACATGGGATGCTCAAATTTCTAGAAGAAGGAGGGATTGTCACCCTCTACAATACCACGGTGCCGCCTAAAGAATGCAACGCGGTAACCAGTGAGGTGGAGAATGTTCCAGAACAGCGCGCAGCAAAAATATCAAACCTAAAGGTTGCCATTCACCCTGATTACCCAGATCAAAAAAATATGGATTGGAGGATCTCTATCTGACAAAGGTAAAGCAGCTGTGTGCGCTCTAAAAGAACCTAAGTATCTTTGCGTGGGAACCAAAGCACATGACCGGAGTGCCACGCTCTATTACGGAGCACAAGCTACAAATCCGACAAGGGTATCCCCCAATACGACAGAAGAAGCGCGGTCAGGCTCCAGATCGCGCAAAAGCCATCCTGGAAGAAGTACACAAACTTGTAGACGCAGGTATTATGCGCGAAGTCTACTATCACGACTGGCTCTCTAATCCAGTGATGGTAAAGAAGAGTGATGGCAGTTGGAGGATGTGCGTGGACTTCACTGACCTCAATAAAGCATGTCCACAGGACTGCTATCCACTCCCAGAGATAGACTGGAAGGTAGAATCTCTGTGTGGATATCCCTTTAAGTGCTTCCTAGATGCGTACAAAGGATACCATCAAATTCAGATGGCTGAAGAAGATGAAGAGAAAATAGCCTTCCACACAAGTCAAGGGGTCTTTTGCTATACAAAAATGCCCTTTGGTCTAAAGAACATGGGAGCAACATACCAGCGATTGGTGGACACAGCTTTTGAGAAGCAAGTAGGTCGCAACCTGGAAGTTTATGTTGATGACCTCGTTATAAAGAGCCACACAGAGGAAGAATTGGTGCGCGACATTGAGGAGACGTTCAAAACATTGGAAAAAATAAACATGAAGTTAAATCCTAAGAAGTGCGCCTTTGGCGCGACAAAAGGCATGTTCCTTGGGTATCTAATAGAACCTGACGACATCAAGCCTTGCCCAGAAAAGACACAAGCTGTCATTGATCTCCCCTCACCGCGCATACTGAAAGAAGTTCAGTCATTAAACGGAAAGCTAGCTGGGCTAAACCGTTTTTTATCCAAGTCAGCAGACAAATCACTCCCTCTCCTCAAAAAACTCACGAAGTGCACAAAAAAGGGAGACTTTTGTTGGACTGAGGAGGCAGAGGAAGCCTTCCAACAACTCAAACAGTATCTGGCATCACTTCCCAAACTTGTCGCATCGCGACCAGGGGAAGAGTTGATCATGTCCTTATCTGCAACCCATGGAGCAGTCAGCGTAGTACTATTGACAGATAGGAACTTCATCCAAATGCCCATATACTTTGTAAGCAAGGCACTAAAAAAGACAGAGACTAACTACAGCGCTATGGAAAAGCTGGTCCTAGCTCTAGTGTTTGCAGCTAAAAGACTGCGCAGATACTTTCAGGCGCACCCAATAGCTGTAATCACGGACCAGCCCATCAAACAAGTTATCTCTAAACCTGACGCATCAGGACGGCTACAAAAGTGGAGTGTGTTGTTGAGTGAATATAACATCTCGTATAGACCACGCACTGCAATCAAGGGGCAGATACTAGCTGACTTTATTGTTGAAAAGCCAGATACCGATACTCCACCTTCAACAGGCAAGACAGAGTCACAAGAATCATAGGTTCTATTCATAGACGGATCCTCATGCGTGGATGGATAAGGCGCAGGCCTTATCCTTACTAATCCAGAAGGGGTGGAATTCTCCTACGCACTGCGCTTCGAATTCACAGCCACAAACAATGAGGCAGAATACGAAGCCCTACTCGCTGGACTGCGTATTGCAATTCAAATGGGTGTACGCAACCTAGAGGCAAATGTGGATTCCAGGCTAGTAGCTAACCACGTGCTAGGTGAATATGAAGCCAAGGATGAACACATGATCCAATACCTTGAAAAAACCAAGTCTTTAATTCAGAGCTTTGATATGTTCACAATCAAACAAGTACCTAGAGGAGACAACAGGAAAGCTGACACGCTTAGCAAGATCGCATCTACAAGCTTTGCGCACCTATCAAAACAGGTATTGGTAGAAACTCTAAAATATAAATCAATCTTGGAGATGGATGTATCCACGGTGATAGAGGAACAGGATCCCACGTGGATGACACCTATCATTGAATTTCTAAGTAAAGGAATCTTACCACAAGATCAGAAGGATGCTCGAAGGGTGCGGCGCACAGCGCAGAGATTTGAACTCCGAAATGGCATTCTATATCGACGTTCATTCCTACAACCTTGTCTCCGATGTGTTGGACCTCTCCAAGCAGATTATGTACTCCGAGAAATTCACGCTGGAGCATGTAGCATGCACTTGGGACCACGGTCCGTAGTGGCGCGCGCCCTGCGATCAGGATATTATTGGCCTACTATGCACCGCGACGCGAGGGATATGATAAAGAAATGCAGTAATTGCCAAGTCCACAGGCTAATTCTGTGCCAACCACAACAAGAGTTAACCCCCATCACCTCACCATGGCCATTCTATAAATGGGGCATCGACATCGCAGGCCTTTTCCCAGTTGCAGCGGGAGGGCTGAAATTCCTCATCGTAGCCATAGACTATTTTACCAAGTGGATTGAGGCAAAAGCAGTGTTGAGCATCACCGGCAACCAAGTAAAACGCTTTGTGTGGGACAACATTGTGTGTCACTTCGGACTACCTGGGGAAATTATCTCAGATAACGGAAAAAAATTCTGCGATAACCCATTCAAAGATTGGTGCGCGCAATTGAACATCACACAACACTTCGCTTCAGTAAAACACCCACAAACCAATGGCTTGGTCGAACGCGCGAATCGCAGTCTAGGCGAAGTAATAAAAGCGCGCCTTGACAGACATAAAGGAAAATGGGTGGACGAATTGTCACATGTTTTATGGGCACACCGCATAACAATCAAAACCAGTACTGGAGACACATCATTCTCTCTTGTCTATGGGACAGAAGCCGTCATACCGGCCGAAATTGGAATGCCAACTATACGTACAGCGGAAATAAACGTCACAACAAATGACGAGGAGCGGCGCATAGACTTGTACTTGCTAGAAGAAAGGCGTGAACGCGATGCTATACGCGAAGCGAAGGCTAAAGCAAAGATGAAGAAGTATTATGATGCAAAGGTCAAACACACTTCTTTCAGGCCAGGAGACTTTGTATACCGCGCTAATGATGCAAGCCACGCAGAAGACACGGGCAAGCTTGGACCCAAATGGGAAGGACCCTATGAGGTCACAGATGCACTAGGTAATGGTGCATACAAGCTGCGCGATATGGAAGGCCACGAACTGGCATGCACTTGGAATATCTGTAATCTAAAGAGATGCTATCTCTAGGAAAGGCTACAGCCCACAAACAGACAACCTTGCACTTTAGTACGTGCCCAATAAATGTCTGTCTTTGAATTTTTTTTCTTTTTTAGGAATTGTCTTTTTAAAACTTGCAAGTATTAATAAAATGTTGTGGTTTCTAGCAAACTCCATAACACGCTTCACTTTATTGCGTACATTTCTATTATGTTTCAATATTGTTATTTAATATTTTGCCTACATGGCGTGCATGCACTTATTAAGACCCACGATGGCAGAAAGGATGAGTAAACCTACTAACTAACTCGTTGAGTAAGAGGGTTGCAAACCCATCAACACTGGATCACGCATCCTTGCTAAGCGTCTTACCTTCAAGACGTTGAGGTAAGTTTCCATGCGCATTCCACGAAGGATGTGCAATATCATGTATACCGTACATGCTTAGCAATTTACGAGCCAAGACTCTTGGTCATTTGATAAAATTCTTTGCAAAATAATGCAAGTCTATCTTCATACTTATGATTTGTTTTAAGTTACGCACTTAATGTGAGTATATCACGGTTTCAATTTGTCTCTTAGTTGATCTTTTACACAAAGGATAACAATCTAAGTACAAGTAACATAGCACACGAACAAAAGATGTAAGTTGTTATTTATACTTTACCATACATTTACAAGTTACAAAAGCCCATATCTACATACTATGACAGCGCTCAGGGCTACGCTTCTGGTCAGCAGAGCTCCCAGCCTCTTGGAGTCTCCTCAAAAGTAATGCATCCTTAGGTGACACGGTCGCCACGCTGACCGCGACTCCATCTGACCTAGGGATATACGCAGCGCCTACACCACAAAGGATAGCTTTCCCCTTCACACCCTTCTTCTTTGCCGCTCTCTCCACATGAGCCTCTAGGACCTCCTTCAGAGGGACCTCCTTCTCAAGGGCGAAGGGGTTAAGAATATCACGCGGCTGTGCAAAGATCGGCACCTGCAACTGCGACTCATCAGGCTTTAAGAAAAAGTCCGGTTGCGCCTCTGCATCCTCCAAAATGTGCCTCCCCAGGGTCAACCCCTCCATAATCAAATTTATGGGGTAATCCTGGTCGCGCTCTAGCCGCGCAATATGCGGAAGCTCAAAGAACTTCATCCCCTCCATGGCCTTCACAAGCTCATCATAGGCGTCCGCCTTATACCCGGGCACCTCAGCAAGTGACACTGTCAGCATCTTGGCCTCATGGAGTTCCTCCACAGCCTGCGCCCTGCCACGCTCCACGGCGCACTCTACAACCTTCCCAAAGGCCTCCAACACCTCCGGGGACTCCAACGTGCCCATAGCAGCTAGGCGCAAACCATGGCTGATCAACCACCTACACAAGCAACAAAGGATGCATTAGAAAAAAAAGGGGGGCAACATTAACACACATGGTAAGAGAGAAAATCGCAGAATAGACAACACATACCTGCGCTCAGCGATCATAGACATAAGATGAGGATATAACTCCTCATCGTATTCTATACTCAGGCTGAGCAGCTTGTCCTCCTGTACCTTCAGAGCGTTCTCAACTTGAGCGCGCAGGTCATCAATATGGCCGAAGTGCTCAGCCTTCTTCTCTTCAAGATACTTTATCCCCCAGGATAAGTTTGACCTGAACTAATGCAGCTCCCCGCGTTCGTGCTGCAGCTCAGCCATCACGGACAACTTCTCATCAGTAACCTTCTTCGCATCTCTGTGACAGCCTCTACCTCTGCCCGCGTACCAGCCAACTGCGCCTTGAGCAAGGCAATCTCCTCATCTTTCTGAGCGAGAATACCACCTTCACCAACATAACGCGTCTTCAACTGAGCGACCAACTCAGTCTGACACTCAGCAGCAACAGGTAGCTCTTCCATCAACTGCTGCGCAGACACCTCCTCAGCTACCTTCACCGTCTCCTCCATGTTAGCATCCTGAGGGGGGACCATGCTTTCAACAAATGCCGCATCACCCTCTGCAGCATGGTCACTACAAGCAAAGGAAGCAGGTCAGAGCAAAGTACAACAAGTAATGCAAAAGAAATGTGATCATCACTTACAAAAAGGGAGAAGACTTTGAAATATCCTTATCCGCGCCAGTAGCGGACGTGTCATCTGCTGCAGATGATTCTTCATCCGTAATAAGATGGCGCCTCCTCTTGGAAGTACCAGCGCCATCACCATCAGACACTCCCTTCCGTTTTACGCCCTGCGCACTTCCCTTAGGCTCCAGAACCTCCACACTGTCGGAGGATTCAGTATGCAATTCCTCTACCATGGGGGACTGCAACCCAGTAGGAGGAACGCTCTGCACAGGAGTAACAAGCGCAGAAGCGGGAGGAGAATCCTCAGGCCCATCTTGCGCCAACACCATTGTGTGTCCAGCAGTAGCCTCTAAAATTGGCTCCTCACCGTCCCTAAGAGGGCGCACCCCTACTGTCACTTGCTTGGGCTTCTCCAGCTTCACAACGGCAAATAAATCCATTTCTGCGCGACACATGAACAAATAACAAGAACAACTTAGTTATTGAAATTACATATAAAGGAGCACTTACATTATCGAAGCGAAGGTAAAAAAGGATAAGCATCCACCCCGGCCGCTCTCGTCGAGGAATGTTGGAACCTCGTCAGAACCGTGGAAATAGTTGCGACTCAGCCCCATGTGAACCAAAAACTCCTCAGGGTAGGAGTTAATGGGGATGCGGTTGGCATCAATCGTATCCACATCCTCCGCGCTATACGAACCGGGTAAAGGGCGCTCATCCCTTGGCAGTGTCCCTTGAGTATAAAACTCAAATGGTGATGGAAACACTATATCATCTACCCAGAAAAAAATTTCCCTCCAATCCCTAGCGGAATCTACCTTGTCTGTATAACACTGAAGGCGCCCAGAGCGCTTCGCAAAAGATACCCATCCATGCGACCATGTTGTGCGGTAAAACACACGGAATAGATTAATGGTAGGGTTGATTGCAAGCAAACGGCAGTTTATTTCAAAATTTGATATTTTTGCCGCACCTATACAGTGCCGGTGGGAAATACGAAGACGGTAGAAGTTGAGCACATTACTCAAGAATAAGGATATATGTACGCGCTGGTTCGCATACTCAAAAAAGCGCGTATATAACCCTATTTTTCCCTCAAGGAAGTCCGCGATACACGCGTTTGCCTCCGGTACTTCCGGATGCACATCCAGGGGAATGAAATAATCAGAGGAGAACTGACGAAGTTCATCCTCGTCCATTTCAGACAGAAAATCTTCTAATTGACGAACCATTTCTAAGGAATGACAATACTAGCTAAGGCGCGTACTCGCGGTTACCTAATAAAACAGTTGATCTATTAACGAAGCTTTGGAAAAGTTTGAAAATGGCGGAAGTAGGTTTTTACTGTGATGTTTTTGGTAAAAAGGGAGGCGATTATTTATAGGGTTACAAAAACCCTAGAAAGCTAGCCACGTGGAATCCACTAACATAATTGTATGGCTAGAAGACGAGAAGGTACATGCACTTTTTCCCACTTCCCGATAAAAACGTGGACACGCTCCCCATTTCCCGAGGCATCCTTGAGATATTTGGGGACTAGATACATGGTTCCAAATAAGGGGCGGTGAATATTCGAACTTTTCCCGCCACGTTTACCACTGATATTACTAGTCTAGCGCACGCAGCTACGAGCCGCACCCACTAGACTGGGGGACATGATGACGTATAGTCTATATTTGGGCCGCGAGCCCAAATGATAAACATTACTAAAGCCCAAGCCCACCACGAGTGGGCTATCATAACAATAATTTGGGCCGCACTACCAATGGGTTAGGCTCACGTAGGCCCAAGCCCAACCAAACTATTTATGGTCTATATAAGGGATCTCCTATTTACGGATAAAGATCCTTGGACCGGATAAGCACTACGTGTGCGAAGAGTAAGGAGCACGAAACCTACAAGGATTTTGCACCTATATATAGAATGACATAATTCTCATTAAAGGTACGATTCACGAAACCCTAACTCTTTAATATAACCCTAAACCGATTACTTACTCTCACGCCGGAGGATAATCGTGGGAGACAATCCCACGATAAGCCTAACGGTGTTTGTTTACTTTCTTAGTGCGCAGGTTTCAAGCATTAAGAGCTAATTGGTACGAGAGCAAGAACCCAAACTAGGAACGCCCAACTTTTGTATCAACAACAGCTTTTGTGACTTAAACCGAGAAATGATTCTTTCTAGGGATTTTACTAAAGTCAACAAAAGAAACTGGAAGATATATTCAGCAGATTAAACTAATAGAGAGATACCAGATGAGGCACAGTTTGCATCAAGTGTTAAGTTGTGACTAGTCAAGTTGCAATATATCCAATTGAGATTAGTCAAGTCGTAAGGATTAACTCACAACGTCAGATCACAATTAGATTAATTGGAATGACTAAAGTTACAACAATTCACGAATTACAAAATGATTAACCTATCACATGAATCTCATCACTTAGTAAATTGCAAAACAAGTTGAGAAAGTCGCAACCTAAATGACCAAACCGCAACGTAGAAGTTAGCAGCAACAAGATGAACAAATCGCAGGAATAGTTAATCGCAAGGTGCGTAAATCGCAGTGAAAGTTAACCGCAGGAGACTTCACGAGTTAACCGCAGGAGAGGTAACCACAAGGAGAGGTAACCACAAGGTGAGTTAACAACAAGGTGATCAGATAACCGCAGGAAGTAACTAACCACAGCAAGAAGCAAACCACAGGATGAACAAAACCGCAAGTGTGGTAACCGCAGGAAAAGTTAACCCCAATAGCAAACCACAAATACTAAAACGCAGACCACCTAACTGCAGGAGCTAGTCGCAGTCTACAATAGTCCAAATCTGTCACTATCCTTGCGTTTTGTCTGTTAACTCAAAATAATAATCGCAGACATATCAAGAGCAAACCGCAGACAAGGAATGGAACAGTGGAGCTAATCGCAGTCAAGAAACTCGACGTAAACCCAATCCAATCTTCAAAATACGTATGATATGGAAAAACCAATTGAGAAATAATGTAACCCTAACACAAATGATCATAAAAGTACACCTCTAACATGTTAACTAACACTAGATAATTCAAACCAAGATGTTTTCAAGAAAAACACTACTAACACACAAAACCACACAAACCACACCAAATAAGATTCACCAAGGCCCTAAGATGAAACCTTGGTTCTTGATACCAATTGTAGAATATCAATCAAGTCACAAACATTATGGTTCTTGTGATTAGTGTGGCGTATGAATTCAGAGAAAAAGGAAGAAGAGAAAACTTGGAACCTTGAGAGAGAAAGTGTGATGTTAGATTAAGTGTATGAGAAGGTCCAACCCTCTCCACATGCGGAGAGGGGTATTTATAGTTCCTAACAAACAAATGATAAAACGCCCACACTCAGGCTGTGGATCAGGCATACAGTGGGTAAAGACCCGTCCTTCTTCCACGATATTACTTAATCTAATTCTAACTAATAAATAAACTAACTACGAGCTAACTTAATGCTATTACAATAATTAGGTGACCGAGACTTTTACAGGAATATTTGTATTCCTAACAATACACATCATACATACAAATCTTCTAAGTGTTTACTAGTGAATTCCGCTTGCTAGTTAACATTACTCAAAGTATCTATCTAACACAAGGTGTGTGTTCAGATCCTCCACAAGTGGTATCAGAGACAGGTTTCTGATACTTTGAATTAGAAGATCCAAAAGATTAAGTTCTTGTTACTCTCAAGATAATGGACATGGAAACTACTCAATCATCCTCCACTACTGCCAAGCTACCCATACTCAAGCAGAATGAGTATGATCTCTGGAGGCTCAGAATTGAGCAATATTTCATGGTGCAAGATTATGCATTATGGGATATTATCAAGAATGGTGATACTTTCAAAGCATATACATCTGAAGTTACTAATGTAGATGGCTCCAAGTCTACTAAGCTAAATACTAAACCAGTAACAAATGATGAAAAGGCAAAAAGGAGGAATGATCTCAAAGCCAAGCATCTCTTGCTTATGGCTATGCCTAATGATCAAGTGTTGAATTTCAGCAACTATGCAACTGCAAAGGAACTCTTTGAAGCCATTGTTGAAAGATTTGGTGGGAATGAAGCCACCAAGAAAACAGAGAAGACTGTGGAAAACTAGAAGGGGGGTTGAATAGTTTACCGGTTTTTAACTTATTTAACTTTGAAAACTTTACGTGTAATCAATAATTGAAACTAATTAACGATAAGTAATATGCATGTATAAAGTAAGAAATGATCAAACCACAACATGATTGTTTATCGTGGTTCAACTACAAGGACTCTTTTTCCTTGCCCTACTCCACGCCACGAGTATCCAACTCGAGAGTTTCAATCACTAGTCAACAAGCTCCTTTCACCGGTGGAGAAAACCTTACACGTCGCTTACACAAGATTTCTGATTCAAAGCTAGATGTCGAGTTCTTTTACAAGGGTACAACCACTCCCGTCACACTATGTATTTTAAGGCCTAAAATACTAACCGATCACTACTGAAATTACACAATGAAATGATGTATAAACTTCACGAGTTTACACAATGCTAAGCTATCAAGACTTGCAACATTGTGTTGAGACTTGTAACTTTTAGTGTGAACTTTGTGATCTTCTTTGCTACAAAGATCTCACACAAATGAAATGTTAATGGTTAGATGAATGTATTGAGAATGTATGTGTAAAATATAATGAGATGTGATGATGGATTTCTTGAGTGTTGCTTGGTATTTATACCCAAACAAGACAGCAAGCTGGTGGACCCGGCAGAACCAAAACAAGGGTTCCGCCCTTGTATCCACAAGGTTCCGCCAGTCTGACAGTCAAATGCTCAAGAAATCCTTCCATATCTATGCAATGTCTAATCAAGATCCTTTAAGTCAACTACAAGATCGATTGAGTAAGAATCTTTCCAAGTGTGTAAGAAATCTTATGGAAAGTCAATTTCTAGATTTGGAAATCTTTCCATAAATGCTCATGATGTAAGCCATGATGTCATACTACATTTTCTATTTATAGAAATATGAAAATATTATGTTTTATGCAAAATGTGAATGTAGCAAATGAGATGTTTAAATGAAATAAAGTTCTAGTTATGAAAGACTTACACTATATTCATGATTTGCTAAGAATTAAAGTTTATACTTTGTCATTAACAAAACTTAGCAAAGATAGTAAAATATAAATAACGTTTTTAGGCGATATTTGTATTAACAAACTCCCCTTTTTTGTTGAGGACAAAACATAAACTTTAGTTTTAAGCAAGTCACTAATTATAGTGTTAAGTCTTTAAAAAATTATATTTAAACCTGTTTTGACTTATGAAAATTCGTTTTAAGTTTAAATATATTTTCTCCCCCTTTTCTCGAAACAAAAAGAAGAGTAGCGTAGCAGAATGGTTCAAGCCAAATGCTCCCCCTTGGACAATACTCCCTCTAGTTGGGGTGCCAAGTAAGGAGACATGGATTTTGATCCTACAAAAGAAAAGTTAGTATCGAAAAGATAATATATATACATGTAATCACAAGAAGGTATAGTATGAACAACAATCACCATACCGAAATGGTTAACCAACAATGCACATAATTTAGTAGAATGGAATTCATTTGATGTAAAATTTGACTTTTGGAAAGTCAAAGACAAGAAATGAGGTGGATAACATCCTACTTCTAAAAAAAATAAAACCAAAAAGGAACAAAGAAAGAAAATAAAATAAAATCCTACTTCTATAAAAGGAAGTCACCTAACATTGTCTTAAATGGGGCAAAAAGCCTCCAAACACGCTCTAGGAATGGTTTAGGTGAGAAAGAGCATCCAAACGCTCAAGAATGTATTGTCGAGAAAAGCGGGTTTCATCTTGGACTTGGTGAAGTATTATCTTAATGCTTTCACATCTTTTTGTCGAACGCTCACAATGTGAGCACCCATGGCGAGGATTGGGTAGGAGTGGGTCATTTGTTGATGGTGGTGGTGGTGGTGGAACGTTGGTGGTTTGTTGAGATGAGGTAGGATTGGAAATAGAGGAGAGCAAGGTGGTTTGAAACTCCATTGCTTAATGGAGATGGGAGTCGACCATGCTTTTAAAAGCATAGAGGTTGTCGAGGCGCTCATTGATCTCCTCGTTTGTGTTTGGTGGGTTGTTCCATAGGGATGCCTCTATTTCCTTATAGGAAGGAAAAAAGGACTCAAAGTGCTGTGATTGGGATTGTGATTGTGGTTGAGTTGGTTGAGGTGGTGGTTGATCATGGTGTTCAAAGTTTGGTTCTCCATAGAGAGGGCCATGGATATCTTTGAAGAGAGGGTGAAACGATAATAGTTTTGGTTAGGGTGGTTGTGAGGATGGTTTTTGTTGTGATGAAGGTTCTTGTTCAAAAGGTTCATTTGGCTCAAAGAATGCCCTTGGTTAATGGGTTGCCATTCGTTCAATTGAGCCAAACGAAGGCAATGGTGGTGGATTGGTGGATCTTGGTGGAAGATCATCTAAGTCTTGCAAGAAAGGATGTGGAGATGTTGGTGGAGTGCTAAAATGCTCCATTGGTTCAAATTTTGGTGATTTGGGTGGTGATGGAGATTTAGATGGTTGAGTTGGAGCCGGTGGTGGACTTAGGTCAATGGGAGTTTTTGTTGGAGGTGGAGTGGTGATCACATTGGTGAGCCTTGGTGATGGTTTGGGAGTTGCAAGGTTTAAGAAGTATTCATATTTGATGGGTGAAGAGATGATGAGTGGTGATTCATCCGAAGATGAGGAGCTTAGGTTGATGGTAGTGTTGAAGCAACATGGTTTCACACTAATACAGGCGGTTCTCCTAATGGGTCTTGATGGTGGTAAGGTGTTTGTTGACTTTATCATGGTCAAAATGTTTGTTAAGAAGCTTAAGATCAGAGATTGTGAAGGTGATGATGTGATTTGGAAGTGTTCTAAGGTGGTCAAATTTATAGAGTTGAATAAATGTTGAAAGGGGTGTTTGGATTTGATGTTCTACCATACAAATTTAAGGTTTCTAATGATTTGGTTGAATTATGAAGGTTGTCAAATCATTTGGAGTCAATCCAATAAAAATGGTGGAGTAAGAAGACCAAGATATGCACTAAATGCTTAGTGGTCATGTCAAAGTGATTTGGATCAGATGTTCCACGGATTCCAAGGAACCTTTTGGGGGGTTCCTTGCCTTATGGAAAAGGGTTCCTTGAGTTAGTTATGGTTTAATTTGATTTTTTCCGGGAAATGGGTTCCTATTGGTTCTAGAGAATGAGAATGATCCTAATGCAGTTATGAACTAATGAGAAATGAGATTCTAACTAAAAAGAATGATTTGAGATTGTGTGGAAGTTGGAATTTTGAAATTTTGAAAATTTTCTGCAGGTGACTGGTGGAACCAAACGATTACAAGGGTGGGACCCTGTTTTGGGTTTCGTCTGATCCGTTGGGCCAAAACTGGGTTTACCCAGAAAATGCACTAGCAGAACCCTATATTTGGTTCCGCCAGATCCGCCAGGTCAAAAAAGTAGACACAACAGTATTATTAGGGCAAATTTTCCGAAATAATTGGAACATAAACTTAAATTTATATCTGATTAAGAAATGCAAAAAATGGATATGGAAACACTCTTACCGTTAGACTTTGACCATGGGCTAGCGAATTTCACTAAACTTAGTGAAATTTATTTGGCAACATCTAAAATGTCGTCGACCTGCATAATTGTTAGAGCATACATGTTCCAAACATTACCAAATATCCTTACAAATACACAAATGATAAATCCATAAAACAAATTGTTTAAACGACCACATTGTTCAAATGACACCTAGTGCCAAACACTCCCCACACTCGCTCTTATTGGCGATCCGTCTTCTTGTTGAGCTTTCCAAGGAATCTCCCAAGGCACTTGAACATCCCCTTAGTTTGCTTGTGCTCCTCAAACTCATTTGGAATGGTTAGAAGTTGTGAAAGGTATTCAAGAGATGGGAGCCTAGAGTTGGGTAACCCATCATCTTCACTTATTGAAGATGATGACGAGGAAGATAGAGGATGAGGGCGTTTCCCTTGGGCTTTGGCGACTCTCCTATCGCTAAGTGGAACAAATGTGTGTGGAATTAGAGAGTAGTCTAGGCGAAGACCTCTTAGAGTTGGAGGAATAGGAGCAATGTACCTAAAGAGACGAGTCAAGAGTATTCCATATGGCACTCGACCATCTTTTTGGCCATGTAGTAGGCCAAGTTGAAGTGTTGCCTAGTTGACAAAGAGTAGAGCATGTAGCTAAGGCAAACATTGATGTGATCCCGGTTTTCTATGGTGCTAATGACATTGGCTCTAAGGAGTTCCTCCCATTTCTTGAATTGAGGCTTGAGTTCATTGAGTTCCATTTCATAAGGATCCTTGTTAACCTCATTTCTGGAACGGGTTCTCCTAGTGTCGGAGGTCCTAACAAAGAGATGATCACGAAGTACATCCTTGGACACAAGTGGAGTGTCATAGGGATGGATGCAGTCAAAGAATGTGTCAAGAGTTGTTAGGGTATGTTTGTCGGTATAGATGCAAGTACCATGATTTGGAACACCTAGGATTTGGGCAAACTCATTGAGTGTGATGGAGTATTGGTGACTGCTAACCGAGAAGTTTAGAGACATGAGACCATAGTCATCGGTGGAAAGAGTGACAGATGCAAAGAACTCTAGAATGAACCTAGGACAAATAGGCTCGTCGATATCTAGGAGACAATCAAAGTTGATGTTGGCAAGTTCCCTACGGAGATTAGTTCCTTCTAGGAATGATGGATCAATGGTTCTACCCTCGTGGACATAGCATTTTCTAAGGCTTTGAAAACATTGACTTGAATTTGAGTAAGATCTTTGGTTTTGTGGTGTTTGGGTAGGTAGTTAATGCACTGGTACAAAAAGTTGTATTGGTCATGCCAAAAATGTGTGACGATATGCATATAGTCACACACGTTTTTCTCGTTGTGTTTCACCATAGGTACCGCCATCGTAGGTGGCATATGGTCACATTGTTGAGTTCGTGGCCTTTTCCATCGAAAAAGAGTGACCAAAACCCCGAATATGTGTGACAAATTAGGAACAAGTTTTGTTGGATTAGTCATTATCAGTGACCGTAAACACTTTATAGTCACGCGAATGTTTTTTGAGAGTAACTATTTTTCAACCTTTGGCCACATAAATATATAATATATGTGACATTTGAGATGATATATTCAAGTAAATGTGTATTTTGTGTGACTATTTCCCGTCCTGTGGCCACATGAATATACAATAAATGTGACATTTGTGATGATTTAGTCACATAATGGGTGTTATTTTTTTGGATTTAGTCACATACAATTTAACATAAAGTGGCCAAAAGTGTTAATAAGTGTGATCATATGCTGTTTAAAGTGAAGAAATGTGTATTTTGTATGACTATTGATCATCCAATGGCCACGTGAATTTTATGTTTCTGTGGCCTTTTGTAATATTTAGTCACAAAAAGCATGTTTGTTTTGGGTATTTAGTCACATACCATTAAGCAAACAGTGGCCAAAAGTATAAATAAGTGTGACCATATGCTGTTTAAAGTGAAGAAATGTGTATTTTGTGTGACTATTGATAATCCAATGGCCACATGAATTTTATGTTTGTGTGGCCTTTTGTAATATTTAGTCACACAAAGCATGTTTGTTTTGGGTATTTAGTCACATACCATTAAGCAAACAGTGGCCAAAAGTGTTAATAAGTGTGACCATATGCTGTTTAAAGTGAAGAAATATGTATTTTGTGTGACTATTGATCATCCAATGGCCACGTGAATTTTATGTTTGTGTGGCCTTTTGTAATATTTAGTCACACAAAGCATGTTTGCTTTAGGTATTTAGTCACATACCATTTAGGAAACAGTAGCCAAAAGTGTTAATAAGTGTGGTCGTATACTGTTTAAAGTGAAGAAATGTGTATTTTGTGTGACTATAGATCATCCAATGGCCACGTGAATTTTATGTTTGTGTGGCCTTCTGTAATATTTAGTCACACAACGAATAAAGCAAACAGTGACCAAAAGTGTTAATAAGTGTGACTATATGAATCTTTTAATCACATTTCAAAAATCAATATATATAAAAACAATTCAAATATATATCAAAACAAATTCAAATACAATAAAATTGGAATGTATATAACTGAAAAAAAATATAAAATTGGACATCCTTTTATACACCAAGGAGTCCTAGTCGGCTTACAATAGTTTCTTTATAAGTATCTATAATCTTTTCCATAAGCAAGTAGCAACTTCGAGCGGTCTTAATCTCTGAACAGTACCAACTTTAACTAGCAGTAGTAACTTTTGTACTAGCAGTAGTAAATACTTGGCACATTTTCTTTGAAGTTCTTGAGCTGCACTAAATCCATCTAAGCAATATTAACACAAACATGATCAGCAGTAATTCAAACAACATCATGAAGACTTTTAATCCAAAACAATGAACATACTAATAAAATTTGCAGTTAAACTTACAAGTTTTTCTCCCATTGATCTAATCTCATCATCTAGATATAAAAGCCTTGAAAATGTAGGCTGATGCATATCAACACATCAGGATGAGAGCAGAACTAGAACATGTCAAAGCTCACAACATAACAGAACTAGATGAGCCACTGGTTCAACTATATGCACAAACATGATATGAGAGTTAATACTAGTACCACGTTAGTACTGCTGGAGCAGAGTTACTACTGCTAGTGTATATATATATATATATATATATATATATATATATATATATATATATATATATATATATATATATATATATATATATATATATATAATAGAATGTATATAAATGAAGCAAATATATATACAATTGTATGACATTTGGTTTTGTGTGACCATATATGACATTTGGTCACACTCTTCAAGTGTGTGACATATATTTGTCACTTTTAAATGCATATCGTGACTAACGCTTCAAACTTACTTTTCAGTTTTCACACATTTCAAATTCATATGTGGCTAAATATTTAGCAAAGAATAGCAGTCACGTTTAAATAATGTGTAACAAACTTGACTATATAATTTAGCCATATACATAATTACTTCATGTGACCATATATCTATTTTGGTCACACTCTTCAATTGTGTGACATATATTTGTCACATATGTATATCTGTAGTGTGACTAATGTTTAAAGTTGATTTATATCTGTCACACGTCCTAAATTAAAAGTGACTAAATGATCAAAAAATATTTATCAGTTACCCTCTAGTCATATAAATACACAAATGTGTGACAATAGAATTCCGAAATGGTCACACAAGTCGGATCAAGTGTGGCTGTTTATTTTATTCTGGTACATTTAGTCATGTAAAAATACTACCGTGTGACCGTTCAAAATCGACCATGTGTGACGAAAGGCAGTTTTGTACCAGTGATGGTGTTCTTGTGGTCATAATGAGTTGCGGGAGGCATGATGATCCCTAGTAATATAAAATTTCACATTTTAGTCTAAGTTGACGATTATTGCAATGTGGATGTTCTAGTGTGTGCCTATATGCAAACAATGTGGAGGTGCGGTTATCTTGACTCATTTTGATGCTTAAAACGTTTTATAATGCAAGTTTTTGTTATAAAACAGAAGATAACCAAAACATTCCTAATTCAATGTAGCTTTGTTTGAATGTATCTGAAAAATACAAATTAGTTATGTATTCCCTTTGGCATTCAAGAGACATTATGCACGTGATGTTTTGAAAGTAACGTTTTGATTTTGTATTCACAATGTGAGACGAAAAAATAGTTGTCCTATTTGTGAGAAGTCATTTTTGCAAAAATTTGACATAGGGTCTTTTTGTAAACATGTTAATTTCTTATAAAGATGCAATTCCTAACTATTGGAAACATGATTAGTTTGGTTTTACAACTAATGTCCTATATGAATTTCTCAAGTTAATGCACAACCCCAAGTTTTAGTTTTAGTGCATAAATAGAATTCCTGGACGCAGATCAGGAGTGTAATTATGTTTAGAATACTTACAATGATGATTTGACAGCAAGGAGGATGATGGAAAGACCAAATTTTCGTATGTGGATGAGTAGTGAAGTGAATAGTATCTATTTAGAAGTGGTGGTATAGGATTAGGGGTGTTTGGTTTAATTTAAAATAAGAAAATGGTGCCTGCAGGTTGGCGGATATGGCGAAACCAAAAATGGGGTTCCACCTGTTATGGCTGAAGGTTCCGCCAGATCAGCAGAAAGAAACAATTGTTTTGATTTCTTATGATTTTTGTTTTTTATTCTATTGTTCCAAACTAGAATGTAGGTTCCATAAGTCCTAAGCCAAGCCTAAGAAGGTTAAATGGTTCTCGTTTAAGAGGTTTTGTAAGATTGTCGGCAATGTTGTCTTCGGAAGAAACTTTCTCAATTGAGATGTTTCCTTTTTGAACATTGTCACGAATGAAATGATGACGGATTTCAATATTTTTAGTATGAGTATGTTGAACTGGATTCTTACTAAGATCGATGGCTCCTTTGTTGTCATAAGGAATGGAAATGTCGTTAAGTTGAATTCCGTAGTCGACAAGAGATTGCTTCATCCAAAGAGCTTGTTGACATGCTTTTCTGGCCGATATGTATTTGGCTTCAGTAGTTGAGATAGCGAGAGTTGTTTGCTTCTTAGAGAACCATGAGGTGAGACAATGTCCAACAAAAGTACAAATACCACTTGTGCTTTTTCTATCAACATAGTCACCGGCATTGTCCGAGTCGGCATACACTATGGTGTCTACTCTCGTTCCTTTGGGATACCATAATCCTAGATATGTAGTGCCCTTACTATATCTAAAAATCCTTTTAACGGCTTCAAGATGAATTATTTTAGGATTTTCTTGAAAACGAGCACATAGACAAACACTAAACATAATGTCAAGTCTACTAGCCGTTAGGTAAAGTAGACTACCAATCATACCTCTATATTTAGTACTATCTATGGATTCACTTTCCTCATCCTTTGTGAGTTTAGTTTCCATGGACATAGGTGTTTTGATTGGTTTCAAATCTTCAAGACCAAATTTCTTACGCATGTCCTTAATATATTTTGATTGGCTAAAGAAGATACCATCTTCTAATTGTTTGATTTGGAGTCCAAGGAAAAAGTTGAGTTCTCCCATCATACTCATTTCAAACTCATCATGCATGATTTTTGAGAAATCGACACATAATTCTTGACAAGTTGATCCGAATATAAAGTCATCAACATAGAGTTGGACTATGATATTGTGTGAACCTTTCTTCTTAGTGAAGAGAGTATTATCGACTAAGCCCATGGTATACCTATGGTCAACTAGAAAGGTTTTAAGTCGATCATACCACGCTTTTGGAGTTTTCTTAAGTCCGTATAAAGCCTTTTAAGTTTGTAGAGATGATTAGGTTTTTCAAAATCGATGAAGCCCGGTGGTTGAGCAACATATACTTCTTCATTTATAAACCCGTTTAAGAATGCACTTTTGACGTCCATTTGAAAGAGTTTAAAATTGTGTGCACATGCATATGTGTAACAACCCACAAAAACTCATTTCTATCATTCCTATTACAAATACCTATATTAGGTATTTCAAAGGTAAATTTTTGCTTTTTATGTGCATTCATTACTTACATGACTCACTAGACCTGCTCACGTACCCACACAAGCCAAATAACTCAACACTCTATAAAGCCCTGGTATATCAAGCATAAGATCACCACAACACCATAATAAGTAATCTACCAATCTAACACACTAAATATATCACAAAACCCTAATAAACCTTAATTAAACCCTAATTAGGTCTATGTGCTTACTAAACTCTATATGCTTAACTAAACTAGTTTGAAAGTGTCCAAGGCTTAAGTATGAGTTACCTTAGGAAAATTAGGATACCTTAGGATCATTAGACACTAGTAAAACCCCTTAGAATTTTGGTACAAGTCCCTTAAGTACAAAACCAAAACTAGGTCATAACTTCTTAGAATTAGGTCTAAACTATCCCAAAACTTCACCATAAGTCACTACCACTTAGTATAAGCCTCTTAGAACCTAGGATTAGTAACTAGGCACTCATAGGACACTAATCTAGGCACTAAACCATAGGATAAACCTTAATCTCTCACTAAACACAAATAGGTCATTTAGGTCACAAAACTAGGTCAAACCTTCCCAAATCTTTCCCATAAGCTACCATCACTTAATATAAACCCCTTAGGACTTAGGATTAGTTAATAAACACTCTTAGGAACCTAACCTAGGCACTAAAACTTAGGTAAAACCCTAAACTCTCACTAAGTAAAACTAGGTCTAAACTTAACCTAAACTAGTAAAACCTAAACATAAGTACCTCAAGCACCTCAACCAAGCACCATAGCACCTTACTCATTCTTAAGCACACACCCTAGAACCTCTAAGCTAGCACACAAGTAGGTAATTCACCTACTTTTCACCTTCTTCTTTAGTCGGCTTCACCACCACCACATAAACCCTAAACCGCCGTATAGACCTCCACCTCCACCCTTATAGCTCCCATTAGTCACCTACTAGCTATGGCTAGTCACTCCCCCTCCTTGTGACACCATGACACCCAAAACTTGGCCACCAAGACTTGCGAGCCCTATAAATACCGCGACCCCTCCCCTCATTTCAAACCATCCCATTCTTTCTCTCCACCTCAAATATTTTGTATTTAGTAGTAGTATAAGATCCTTAGAAGTCCTAGGAGTCGAGTAGGGCAAGCCTTGTGGCCTTGTTGAGTCATGTTGCCATTGAGAAAACCCTAAACCTTAGTTAACCCTCGTTAAACCCTAGCTAACCAATTAAGATTTCATTTCTTGTTTCTTTAGCTTTAGTTTAGACTTAGGATAGTATTAGGATGCCTTAGATCCCCTAGGAACCCTTGCCTAAGCCTTGAACCATTTCATTTACTAGTTTTCTTCTTTAAAAACCCTAATTATAGATAAAAACCTAAATACATGCTATAAGCCCTTTTCATAAGCCCTAAGCTAGTTTAGATAACTTAGATAAGCTAATAGTAGTTAAACATAGGCTAGGAAACTTAGTTGTTACATAAAAATATAGTTTACATGCATTTAGGACTAGTTTTGCAAAACTTTACATGCATAAGGGTATATATCGTAAATTCCTAAAACTATAAAGTCTAGGGAATGTTTTTGACATTTCCTAGAAGCTATAAGTATAAGGACTCATTTTCCAAAGTATTAAAACCTTAGGATAGAAACTAAAATAAGTTATAAACTAAACAGGACTAGTTATGCAAATACTATAAAGTTAAGGGTCTAAATGGTAAATATAGAAAATTTATGAGTCCAAGGGTTTATTATATCATTTTCTAAAAATATAGAAGTCTAGGGACTAATTGTGTTAAGTATAGATAGTTATAAGTATAAATAATATAAGTATTATAAGTTTAGGGTATAAAATGTAAATATATAAATTATAAGGGTATAAAGTGAAAATATATATAAATATAAAACCTAATTAAAGTTAGAAGCATAACACAATAGTAGGGAGCTTCATTTGAGGAGTACCATGTGGATATTTCATTTTAACGAGTTTGTTGGGATTACGAATTAAAGTGCCCTAGCTCCTCAAACGATTATTGCATGTACTTATGGAGTATGATAGCCCGAACAGTGTTATGGTTATAACTTAACTTAATAACAATATAGCTCAATAGTAGGGAGCTTCACGTGAGGAGTATTAACTTCTGAATTATGATGGCCCGAACGGTATTATGTTGATAACATAATACAATAGTAGGGAGCTTCATGTGAGGAGTAATATACTTCTGGATTGTGATGGCCCGAACGGTGTTATATTATATCTAAAACATTAACGAACTTAAGAACAATAACTTGAGAAACTTAAACAAGATAACTAAATCTTGACATACATCCAAACCTACAACACACTAAGATACGTGAGTAAGGAAGTCTAGTTCCCGAGTCACTTTTTGCATCAATTAGATTTTCCTAAACCCAGTTGAGTTCATAGCCTCATACTCTTTTTAAACTTTTACACTAAATGCTTTACAAACCCTGTGAGGGGGATACATGCTACTTGCTTTACTTAAAACCGAATACAAGTCTTTTTCTTTAGTTGTTGCACGAGTAAACTAACTACCACCACTACATAACCAAAATTCATGAATCTAATCGTTTGGGATATTTTACCCACGCGAACGCAAATATAGTTGATAGATCTATTGGAGTTTGACAACTTCCGTTGGTATTAACATCTTTCTGGATGGTACCAATAAATACTATATTTGAACCCACTGAAGGAATAACTTTGGCAAGTTATCCTTCCCATCCCCTCATTGTTGGGTCTGCAGCCCCCATGACCTGGATTGTTTATGTGGGGTTCATGAGCTTAGTGCAACATACCCCACTCATGATAATTGTGCATGCATCACAGTTATCACACACACTACATTTTCCCAGATGGGTGTAACAACGGAACCCAGAGAACTTGTATTCACTAACACTTAAACCTATGATTCTCACTCAACACCTAGTGTTGACTTTTGAGCATGTATTCTAGGTATATTATTTCAACGGAGATATGGCAGAAGGAGGCACTGAACTCAGAGGACTTTCAAACTGGTTATCATTCAAACATAACCTAACACCTAGACTTTGGAACCTCATTAAAAGTAAAAGTATATCTTTTACTAATAAAACTCTGATAATTAAATGAATGATAACTAAATTTCTAAAACGTCTATTTTCGAGTTATTTTCTATTACTGTAACTGTGATTCTATGAAGTAATACCCTAAACACTTAATCCGCTGTGATCAGTGAAAAATGGGGGTGTTACAGATTGGCATCACAGCTTCAGTTGTAGAGAACAAGGTCAAAACCTAAACTACAACTATTTTTCCTAAGCCCGAGAAAGTCCTCGGTACCTCTGCTACCCTCCGTAACTATATGTGCTAAGGTTAGTATAATAATTACCTGCTTAACTGCTAAATGATTTACAGTATTTTTACTATTATATATTTATGTCTACTCACCACTACTCTACCCCCGTCTCATCTAGTTTACATCCGGCGAATGATCTTCCCTCTTTGAATGTACTAGATTATTCCCCTAAACCCTATATTCCCAATCAGTTAGAAGACTCTAGGAATAGTTTAAATATACCTTCACCCTTAGGATATACACCTTCCTTAGATAACCCTCATTTAAAACACTTAAGAGATTTCTATGCTAAGGCATCATGATATGTGGGAATCGCACCAGGCTTTACCTCTCGAGGGATCTCGAGAAGCTTACAACCCCCACCAGGCAGTGTACCTGATCGTTGTAGTATACTATAGTGACAAGTACCGGGGGATTGATCGTTCAACTCAGGAATAGTGTCGCTAGGATTAGAAAGCCTAAAAACTAGGTCTAGAGGTGAGGGATGATTCTTTTTGTATTTTTATATTTTATGAAAACAATTAAAATCTCGGGTTTTTGGAAGAGTGGGCGGAATTAGTTGCTAATCAACTAACCCAATAACTAAGATGCAATCAAAATAAAATAACAGAAATGAAAATAAAGCTAATTACTAATGTGGTGTGAACAATAATGGGGAGAGTTGTGTTTACTTAGGTTTCATTACTCCCTAGATATCTTTTACAGGTTGATAGTTTGTTACAATTGCGTGGATGACAGGTTATATTCCTTAATACCATTCGTGGGGTGGTGTACGTACTTCCCGAACTCTATAAGCTCCTAACATGGGATCATTAGAATTTGCTCATGCATTAAATACAACCATAATAACCTAGTACGCATTGGTTCATGTTTCTTAAGATGTTCAAGCATGTTACCCTATGGAAGTCTGCCAGTTTTCTTAAGCCTAACATCGAAATCATTCATCCGTAACAACTATAAACAAACAATTAACCCATAATTAACATCTAGGTTTCACTACATCTAAGCAAACACACAAGAGATCTAGCCTAGCATGTTAAATTCAAGACAAGCGTAAGATATATTCAAACAACACATAGACATATTGAATGAATTGAAAGGATACTTATCTCAATTGAACATGAAAGGTGATGAGGCGAAAAATGAACCGTTTTTAGGGGGTCATTTAAGCCCGGAATTGAATTTATTTGATCAAATATTGCCCTAAATCGTTCCTTTTGTGATTTTAGGTACTTTGGGAGAGAAATCTGGAAAAGGAAGCAATTCGGACGTTTTTGGAGCATAAAAGTGAAGAAAACGCCAAAGTCTTAATTTTCCTTGCTGGGAACAGTAGGTGACGGCGTCAAGAAGAAAATCTTGACGGCGTCAAGAGTAATTTCCATGACGATCCAGTACAGAAATGACGGCGTCACAAGGTAGGGCGTCAAGAGGAAAATGCATGAAGGCCTGGAAACACATAACACTTGACGGCGTCAGATCTGGATCATGGCAGTCCGAGGAGTATTTTGGCGGCGAGATGACAGCGTCACAAATTTGTTCTTGACGCCGTCAGACCCTATTTCCTATATATAGTTTTCTAATTTTCACACATAAAAGAGAGAAGTTTTGGAGAAACCCTAAGTCCGAACTTGGTACGAATTTTACAGGTTTTTCATGGGTTCTCGGCCCTTGATCCCTTTCATGTGTAATTGAGATAAGTATTCTTTTAATTCAATCAATATGTCTATGTGTTGGTTGTCTATATCTTGTTCTTGTCTTAATTCTATCATGCTAGGCTAGATCTATCCTGTGTTTGCTTGGATCTAATGAAACCTAGATGTTAATTATGTGTTGATTACTTGTTTATGGTTGTATTGGATGAATGAATTCGATGTTAGGCTTAAGAAAACTGGCAGATCTCCAATTGGTAACATGCTTGAACGTCTTAGGAAACATGAACTGACGTGCACTAGGTTTTATTGGTTGTATTTAATGCATGAGTAAATTCTAATGATCCCATGTTAGGAGCTTCTTAGCCAGCTCGACAAAGGAGTGAACTAGGCACTCATAGGATTGGGGAATTAAGTGCGCCACCCCATGAATGGTATTAAGGAATACAATCTGTCATCCACGCAACTATAACAAGTAATTAATGTGTAAAAGATATCTAGAGAGTAGTGAAATCTAAGTAAACACAATTTCTCCACTTATTGCTCACAACCTTAGTATAATTTAGTTTATTTTCATTTCTAGTATTTTATTTTGATTGCATCTTTAGTATTGGGTTAGTTGATTAGCAACTAATTCCGCCCAAATCCTTCAAACCCGAGATTTTTACTTGCTTTCTAAAAAAAATATAAAAAATACAAAAATAATCATCCCTCACCTTTAGAACTAGTATTTAGGTTTTCTAATCCTAGCGACACTATTCCTAGCTGAACGATCAATCCCCCGGCACTTGTCACTATACTATACTACAACGATCAGATACACTGCCTGGTCGGGGTTGTAAGCTTCTCAAGATCCCTTGAGAGGTAAAGCCTGGTGCGATTCCCACGTATAAAGTTTTTGGCGCCGCTGCCGGGGAATAGTTATTGTCTAGGTTAGAATCTCTTTTTATTAGGTCTACTTGCTAGATTCCTTTCTAGTAAGATTTTATTTTTATTTTTTAGGTCTACTTTGCTAGATTCCGTCAATCACCCCCCACTTTTGTGAGCATCTTCTGGAAGAGAAGAATTTACAATTTCATAACATTTTCATTGGATGCTTGCGAACCACGTTCCCAAACTTATGCAAGAGACGTTCTTTGGGTTTTAAACCCGGTGTGAAAAGGTTGTACCTCAAAAACACCATTGATTTGAAACCCTCTATGGAACAACATCTCTTTGTACACACCGGTGACCCGTGCGAAAGTTACAACTTATCTAAAACATCACCCAATCCCTTCTACAACCTCACCTCTTTCCGTGACAGTAATGAAACGTTCGACCCTGGTGGGCTTCACTAACGGAATAGCTACTCATGATTTTACTTGTGTTTAGCTATTCATACAAAGTGCAGGGACTAAAAGTGGAATTACTCCAATTCTCACCTCACACGGACATCTGACGGCGTCAGGTATTAACTCTTGACGCCGTCACCTCGCTAAATCAGCAATATTAACCCAAATCCAATCACTTTCAACCCATACCCCACAATTCTCACCCAAAGTGCTGCTACTACTCCGAATCTCCACCCTTCAATTCGACGTCTTCCGCAACCAATCTTCACTTGGTAAGTGATTTTTCTTCACTCTTTTTCGATCAATTGTCCTTAGGATCAATCAATTTGGAAAACCCCTTTCGCCCGAAACCCCATTCTTGACCCATCATTGACAAATCGTAATGCCATCCATTTGGTGATTTATAAACATGGGGTTACCCTTTGATGATGTTATTCCACTCGGATCATGCATTAGTTTAGGAAAAGCCATTCATGCCACGGATTTTTTGACCCCCCCCCCCCCACCCATGTTTTCTGATTAAAGGAGCGTTTGGGTAATGGGTTAAGAGTTTGAAAATTGATTTTTCCCTCGCATTTGCATGATTCGGATTCTGCTAGGTCTGACGGCGTCAGGACTACTCCTGACGGCGTCAGATTTTTCTGACAGCAAGCATCAATAAAATTCTTGTTCTGAATTGTTTCCATTCGCTCTATCTTTTTCCAGGAAAATGAGCAAGCGATCTCGCCAACATCGTGGCAGCTCTTCTAGGTCACAAAGAGTTAACTATGGAGAATTGGTCCATAGTTGGAGCGAGTTTGACACTGTTGGCGCCACCACCAAGTATGCGGAACTTTGTAACCACCATATTGATGCTGGGGCTGTGGTTGATTGGGAGTTTCTTAGGTCCCAAGGGTTGGAAGCTGCGTTTTTGGAGAGGATCCACACTGATGGGTTTGCGGGTCCTCAATGGGAGAGGTTGTTTAGGATTAGGGAGACGGTGTATAGTGAGTTGGTGAGGGAGTTCTTTGCGACCTTCCATTTTGATTAGGCTGAGGCTAGGACGGATATGGGGGGCACCACTATCTATTTTAGGCTAGGAGGGGAAGTGCGGTCATGCTCAGTCACTGAGTTTGGTTGGAGGATTGGGTTGTATACTAGGGAGGAGGCGGTTGATGGAGGATTTATGTATAGGTTGTTGCATGGGGAGACTTTGAGGAGTGATATGAGGTGTGTTACTTTTTGGCCGACCATTGGGGACGGGGTTTACACCTCGACTACGGGGGCAGCATCAATCAGGGACCCCATAGTTAGGTTGGTCCACAGATGCATCACATACAGCCTGTCAGGACGTCATGGCACCACTCACCGTGTCACTGCTTCGGATCTTTTCTACCTGTACACCATCTTTTCAGCGGATGTTTACTGCAACATCCCATTTTGGGTAGCTAGTTATCTGAGGACCAGTGTGGGTGAGAGGGATATCGATAAGGTGTATGGGGGATGTTCGTGACCCAGTTGGCTCGTTCCTATGATCTTCTTACTCCTTCGATCATGGGGTACTTGAGCGACTGTGGGGCTTGTAGGGTAGTGAGGGCTAAATCCCTCAGGCAGATGAGCATCGTGATGCTGATGAGGAATGGGACCTATAACTGGTATGAGGCAGGGGGGCCTGATGATGAGGATGATGCTGATGATGAGGTAGGGCCCCAGCAGCATCAGTTCCAGGGTTATGAGGAGGGGACAGCTGACTACTACCGACACATGAGTCAGGGAGACTGGCAGGCACACCAGGGTGCCTGGATGGGTCAGGTGGACGCATGGCGGACCACCACTGACCAGCGCTTTGATTGGATGTATGATCACACCATCCGCCAGATGCAGCACCTCTCCACCCGAGATTAGCCTGAGCCTCACCTGCAGATTGACCCATTCCCCGACCGTGAGACTGACTACCCTCCCTACGGGTACACCGGACACCTCCCTCCTGGCTATGACTACCGTTTTGGTCCTCCTCCCCAGTGATTCCTCTTGATATCTGTTATTTCTGAACAATTTATTGATGGTTGTGTAATTTGAAACATTTGGTACTGTAATAGCTTAGGATGCGGCCTCTGTTGGCCTTGAACAATTTATTTTTATGTTTACGTTTGTTTGAAATAATTGATGGTGCTCATGGTGACATTCTTCATTTTGTATGATTTTATTTTGTTTGTTTGTTATTTGCTTCCGTATGCATGCTTTATTTTTTTTGTTGGTAGATCATGTTTCTCAACTAAATAGTGGAAATACTTTACTTTGTTGTTTTGGCCTAGTCTTAACTCCACCTAAAAGTATTTTTGCAAAAGATAAGTGTAAGGGGAAACCCCAAATATGTTTTCAAGAAATAAACCGATCATGATTCTCCACAATATTAAATGAACATGTATATTAGTAATTGTTAGAGACAAATGCTTGTATTGAGTCATAATGAAGTTTTGCAGGATTTTAAAGGAAGTAGGACCAAGTTTTTCCAAAAATTTTCCGGAAACTTAACATAAGAATTTCTGCAGCTCACTTCTGACGGCGTCAAGACTTAATTCTTGATGGCGTCACGTGTAAAAATCTGGAAATTTTACCGGTTTTGTTTTTCTAACGGAGTCTTATGGTTTTTGTGAATTATTAAGTTTTATAATCTCCAGGAAATCTGCAAACTTCATTCCACAAGCATTATATCTTATCTTGTTTTCTAGGATTTAGTAACTTATATAGGATGCCGCCGATTTTATGCGAGGTTGTCTTGTCTATTTTCTCAGGATTTACAGGTTATGTATGACAAGAAGATGATTTATATTCTGGAAGGGAAGCTTTGATTGTTCATTTTCTTGGAGGAAGATTTAACCTGGCCACCTTATCATCCATACCGAGCGAATCAGGGGAGTATTTGATTTCATTCTTTTTACTTTTTCACTTTTACATTCTTTACTTGAACATTGAGGACAATGTTCATCTTAAGTGTAAGGGGAGGGTAAAATGATGATACCTTACATATGCACTTTCGCTTGAGTTTGTTTTGTTTGATAGTAGATGTGTAATAAAACTATGAGAAATACTTGTTAGTGCAATTTTAGGGCCAAATTTAAATTTTTTTACAACATTTAGGAGTGAAACTTTAGCCATAGCAAGCGTCTCATGGATAGGTGATTGTATGACTAGCACATAACCGTATATTCAGAAAAATTTTCCACCCAAATATGTGAGGTTCGCCTTTAGATTTGATAGGAAAAGCATTTACTATTAGTGCTTATGAGTGTACCGGTAGCATTTAGATTCTAGAATTTGCGTTAGTGATGCATCCCGAGACCGCTAGTGAGACTACATTCGTGTAGTAGGATTTTCTACATGATAAGAGGCATTAGGATCACCCTTGTGTTAAACCCGTATTATAACTACTTGACCATTTAAGTCATATTACTTGGCTAGTTAAGCCAACTAATTATTCCCACACCCTTAGCGTTGTACTCATTTTTAGTACACGAAACCCCTAGTACACCCCTCCGAGCCTATCTTTTCGTTTCTAACTTTAAGCATCTTACTTAAAGGAAGAATTTGTTACACCCCACTCAAATGTACACCCAAATCGCCTTAGCATTCCCTTGTATGCGCTCATTTTTAGTGCATTATTATTATTTGTTAAACCCTAAGTTAACTATCTAATTGATTACATGGTTGCTAAGTCGAGTCATATCCTTGTACATATTGTTTTGGGACGATTGGGGCTCATGGGTAAACTACTTATTTTATGGAGTAATGGGGAAGAACATCATTTATTACCCCCATATGTACGTTAATCTTAAAAGTGCTCCAAGTGTTTTGATTTTCTTAATTCGAGTCATTAGATTAGTTAATTGTAAAGTATGTAAAAATTCAAGTGTAAGGGGAATGTTCATTCCCTATGATGTATTATTTTTGATGGTAGGGTAAGAGAGTATGCAAAAAAAAAAAAAAAAAAAAAAAAAAAAAAAAAAAAAAAAAAAAAATCGAAAAATCTAGAAAAAGAAAAAAAAATAGAAAAAGAAAAAGAGAAAAAACATACGGACTACCATCCCTTTTTATTCTATGTTCATTTTATGTTTTTGTTATTTTTCATTTATTAGCTTAAGTCGAGTCTAGTCTTGGCTTAGCAACGCCATATTGTACATGTAGTTAACCAAGATTGTTAACTCGCCACCAGTAAAACTTCCTTTATCCAACAAAACCGTGTATTTCATATCCCTACACCTAACGTTACAACCCTTTAAAAGACCTCTTTGATAGTTTATCCTAGGTGCTTACGCCATGTGGTGGAGGTTTGATCCTTTCCCAAGCCTGTGGTAATCTATTTTGCTATGACAGGTAGTGAGAGATATCTTCCGTTTCCATACTGTAATTTATACTTTATTACACCCGAGAGATGTGAGTATCCAAACACTATTTGTGAGGTGCTTGTGTATGACCTCCGTGCTTGTCTATTGGTCTTTAGTTGAACGATTATTTGTTGTAATTACTTTTATATTAGTGTTAAATGACCCCTAACTTGTATTTTGAGTAGAATAAAAGCGCATTTGCTTGAGGACAAGCAAATCTCAAGTGTAAGGGTATATGATGAGGCGAAAAATGAACCATTTTTAGGGGGTCATTTAAGCCTGGAATTGAATTTATTTGATCAAATATTTCCCTAAATCGTTCCTTTTGTGATTTTAGGTACTTTGGGAGAGAAATCTGGAAAAGGAAGCAATTCGGACGTTTTTTGGAGCATAAAAGTGAAGAAAACGCCAAAGTCTTAATTTTCCTTGCTGGGAACAGTAGGTGACGGCGTCAAGAAGAAAATCTTGACGGCGTCAAGAGTAATTTTCATGACGATCTAGTACAGAAATGACGGCGTCACAAGGTAGGGCGTCAAGAGGAAAATGCATGACGTCCTGGAAACACATAACACTTGACGGCGTCAGATCTGGATCAAGGTAGTCCGAGGAGTATTTTGGCGGCAAGATGACGGCGTCACAAATTTGTTCTTGACGCCGTCAGACCCTATTTCCTATATATAGTTTTCTAATTTTCACACATAAAAGAGAGAAGTTTTGGAGAAACCCTAAGTCCGAACTTGGTACGAATTTTACAGGTTTTTCAAGGGTTCTCAGCCCTTGATCCCTTTCATGTGTAATTGAGATAAGTATTCTTTTAATTTAATCAATATGTCTATGTGTTGGTTGTCTATATCTTGTTCTTGTCTTAATTCTATCATGCTAGGCTAGATCTATCATGTGTTTGCTTGGATCTAATGAAACCTAGATGTTAATTATGTGTTGATTACTTGTTTATGGTTGTATTGGATGAATGAATTCGATGTTAGGCTTAAGAAAACTGGCAGATCTCCAATTGGTAACATGCTTGAACGTCTTAGGAAACATGAACTGACGTGCACTAGGTTTTATTAGTTGTATTTAATGCATGAGTAAATTCTAATGATCCCATGTTAGGAGCTTCTTAGCCGGCTCGACATAGGAGTGAACTAGGCACTCATAGGATTGGGGAATTAAGTGCGCCACCCCATGAATGGTATTAAGGAATACAATCCGTCATCCACGCAACTATAACAAGTAATTAACGTGTAAAAGATATCTAGGGAGTAGTGAAATTTAAGTAAACACAACTTCTCCACTTATTGCTCACAACCTTAGTATAATTTAGTTTATTTTCATTTCTAGTATTTTATTTTGATTGCATCTTTAGTATTGGGTTAGTTGATTAGCAACTAATTCCGCCCAAATCCTTCAAACCCGAGATTTTTACTTGCTTTCTAAAAAAATATAAAAAATACAAAAATAATCATCCCTCACCTTTAGAACTAGTATTTAGGTTTTCTAATCCTAGCGACACTATTCCTAGCTGAACGATCAATCCCCCGGTACTTGTCTCTATACTATACTACAACGATCAGGTACACTGCCTGGTGGGGGTTGTAAGCTTCTCAAGATCTCTTGAGAGGTAAAGCCTGGTGCGATTCCCACGTATCAAAAGGTTTCAAAGGGTAAAAACCCTTGAAAGAGCAGTAAAATTCGTGCAAGGGTTTCTCCAAAGTTTTACCCTCTAAAGTTCCACACTAATGAATGAAAATTGCAAAACTATATATAGATTTTACATGGTGACGGCATCAAGAAGGAATTTCTGACGCCATCAACTCGCCGCCCATAATGAGATCGGATTGCCTAGATCCAAGTTTGACGTCGTCATGTGTAATATTACTCTGGGCCGTCACCATATCTTGAACCATGACGGCCAAGCTTGACGCTGTCACAATTTCTCTGGATCGTCACCACTTCCACCTCTTGTTTACTCTTGACGCTGTCACATGAGGACTCTTGACGCCGTCAGGTACTGTTCCCAGCAAGAAAAATTAAGACTTTGTCGTTTTCTTCACTTTTATGCTCCAAAAACGTCCAAAATGCTTTCTTTTCCAGAATTCACTCCAAAAGTACCTAAAATGACAAAATAAATGATTTAGGGCAATATTTGACTAAATAAATTCAAATCTGGGCTTAAATGACCCCCTAAAAACGGTTCATTTTTCGCCTCATCATATACCCTTACACTTGAGATTTGCTTGTCCTCAAGCAAATGCGCTTTTATTCTAATCAAAATACAAGTTAGGGGTCATTTAACACTAATATAAAAGTAATTACAACAAATAATCGTTCTACTAAAGACCAAAGACAAACACAGAGGTTATATACTAGCACCTCACAAATAGTGTTTAGATACTCACATCTCTCGGGTGTAATAAAGTATATATCACAATAAGGAAATGGAAAACATCTCTCACTACCTGTTATAACAAAATAGATTATCATAGGCTTGGGAAAGGATCAAACCTCCACCACATGGCGTAAGCACCTATGATAAACTATCAAAGAGGTCTTTCAAAGGGTTATAACGTTAGGTGTAGGGATATGAAATACACGATTTTTTTGGATATAGGCAATCTTTACAGGTGGCGAGTTAATCATCTTGGTTAATTACGTGTACAATATGGCGTTGCTAAGCCAAGACTAGACTCGACTTAAGCTAATGAATGAAAAATAACAAAAACATAAAATAAACATAGAATAAAACGGGATGGTAGTCCGTATGTTTTTCTCTTTTCTTTTTCTATTTCTTTTTTTTTTTCTTTATTTTTTTGATTTTTATTTTATTATTATTATTATTATTATTATTATTATTATTATTATTATTTTGCATACACTTTTACCCTGCCATCCAAAATAATACATTATAGGGAATTTACATTCCCCTTACACTTGAATTTTTACATACTTTACAATAAACTAATCTAATGACTCGAATTAAGATAATCAAAACACTTGGAGTACTTTTAAGATTAACGCACATATGGGGGTAATATATGATGTTCTTCCCCATTACTCCATAACATAAGTACTTTACCCATGAGTTCCAATCGTCCCAAAACAATATGTACAAGGATATGACTCGACTTAGCAACCATGTAATCAATTAGATAATTAACTAAGAATTTATCATGAAACAATAACGCACTAAAGATGAGTGCATACACGGAAGGCTAAGGCAATTTGGTTGTACATTTGAGTGGGTTGTAACAAATTCTTCCTTTAAGTAAGATGCTTAAGGTTAGAAACGAAAAGATAGGCTCAGAGGGGTGTACTAGGGGTTTCGTGTACTAAAAATGAGTACAACGCTAAGGTGTGGGAAAAATTGGTTGACTTTACTAGCCAAGTAATATGACTTAAATGGTCAAGTAATTATGATACGGGTTTAACACAAGGGTGATCATAATGCCTTTTATCATGTAGTAAATCCTACTACACGAATGTAGTCTCACTAGCGGTCTCGGGATGCATCACTAACGCAAGTTCTAGAATCTAAATGCTACTGGTACACTCATAAGTACTAATAATGAATGCTTTTCCTATCAAATCTAAAGGCGAACCTCACATATTTGGGTGGAAATTCTTTTTTGAATGGTACGGTTTTGTGCTAGTCATACAACTCCTATCCAAGAGACGCTTGTTAAGGCTAAAGTTTCACTCCTAAATGTTGTAAAAAAATTTAAATTTGGCGCTAAAATTACACTAACAAATATTTCTCTTAGTTTTATTACACACCTACCATCAAACAAACAAACTCAAGTGCAAGTGTATCCTATAAGGTATCATCATTTACCCTCCCCTTACACTTAGAATGAACATTGTCCCCAATGTTCAATTAAAGAATGTAAAAGTAAAACGGGTAAAAGAATGAAATCAAATACTCCCCTGATTCGTTCGGTGTGGATAGTGTGGTAACAAGGTTAGATCTTCCTCCAAGAAAATGAACAATCAAAGCTTCCCTTCCAGAAAAATAAATCATCTTCTTGTCATACATAACCTGTTAAACCTGAAAAAACAAACAAGGCAACCTCGTATAAAATCGGCGGCAATCTATATATACTAACAAGTCCTAGAAAACAAATTAAGATATAATGCTTGTGGAATGAATGTTTGCAGATTTCCTAGAGCTTATAAAACTAAAGAATTAACAAAAACTTCAAGACTCCGTTAGAAAAACAAAACTAGCAAAATTTCCAGAATTTTACACATGACGCCGTCAGGAGTTAACTCCTGACGCCGTCAGAAGGGATCTGCAGAAATCCTTACGTTAAGTTTCCGGAAAATTTCTGGAAAAACTTATGTCTTACTTCCTGGAAAATCCTGCAAAACATCATTATAACTCGATACAAGCATTTGACTTTAACAAATACTAATACACATGTTCATTTAATACCTTGGAGAATCATGATCAATTTTGTTCTTAGAATCAAATTTGGGGTTTCCCCTTACACTTATCTTTTGCAAAATACCTTTATATGAAGTTAAGACGAAGTTAAACAACAAAATAAAGCATTTTCACAATTTTGTTTTGAAACATGATCTACCAACAATAAAAATAAAGCATGCATACGGAAGCAAATAACAATCAAACAAATAAAAATCACACAAATAAAAGCACACAAGATATGGGTTACCTCCCAAGAAGCGCTTGTTTTTGTTCGAGTCACGAGCCTGACTCAACCCTTATTTAACGGAAATATGGGAGGTTTTCCCTACACTTGGGATTAACTGCGGGTGGAATTAGCGATACACACCCTTAGGGTGGAAATATGCCTCGTGAGGAAAGAGTGGTGGATGAATTATATGCTCAAACGGGTGTGCTCCTATCATCATATCCTTACCTAATTCAATCGGGTTAATGGGTGGATTAAGATTTTCTCCTAGAAAGGGATCATTTTCAATCAACTTCAAGAGATTACTAGTTGGGGATCCATCTTGACCTAATAAACTTGGTTTAAACCCATAATGTTTCTTGTGATCAAACATAAATGGGTGATGTAAGCATGTAAGGTCATTTTCCACTCCTATATTGGTTTCCTCTCTACAAGGCTTAGAGTCCACTACCTTTATCCTAAGATTACCCGGACTATATGATTTGATGGGTGGATCGGGACCTATTTCAATTCCTAAATTTTCATCCAAGGATGTAAGATTAGGTAACGGTTTTGGTTGAGGCTCCGGTTCATCAAAACTAGGAACTTCCCTTGAACTAAGAGTAAGGTTATCATTATAAATATTCAAACCTATATCCTCTAGTTGTGTTTGGTTCAAAGGTTCTACCTCAATTGGGATTCCTAAAGTCTCATCTACTTCATCCGAATAAGTCACGGGCAGTGTGTATGCCTCAAATGATGGTAGGACTTGTGGGGTACTTGGTGGGCTTAGATTTTCAACTCTATCCTCCATCTTATCAAGATTACCAATGTGCTCAGCATGTATTGTGGTGAAATCAAACCACTCCGTGCACCCAGTTATCTCATCTATAGGTTTATTATCCCCAAACAAACTTCTTACTTGTTCCCTCAAACTTGCTATCAATTGATACGTAACAACATTTGTTGGGTTGTCAATTTTTTTTGCAAGTATGGCACAATTCTCTATGGTTTCCCATGCTTCATCAGCACTTAATCCCCAAAGGTCCCCATCTGCGACATGGTCAATGTCCATTTTGGTATAGTGGTCGACACGATGATAAAATATTTCAATTTGGGACCACAGTTCAAAATTATGATGAGGAACTTTTCGGAGTAAATATTTAAAACGAGCTCATGCATCATAGATAGGTTCATCTTGATGTTGTTTGAACATCAAGATGTCACTTGGAGTGGGTGAATTTCGTGGTTGGTAGTAGGGCTGATTCGCGTTCTCCATAATGGCAAACGGAATAGTCAATGAACTTAACTTACTAACAAAGGCACAAAGAAAAAGATAGACTAAAGAAAACCTAAAAATAAAATCTTACTAGAAAAGAATCTAGCAAGTAGACCTAATAAAAAGAAATCCTAACCTAGACAATAACTATTCCCCGGGCTGCGGCGCCAAAAACTTGATACGTGGGAATCGCATCAGGCTTTACCTCTCGAGGGATCTCGAGAAGCTTACAACCCCCACCAGGCAGTGTACCTGATCGTTGTAGTATAGTATAGTGACAAGTACCGGGGGATTGATAGTTCAACTCAGGAATAGTGTCGCTAGGATTAGAAAGCCTAAAAACTAGGTCTAGAGGTGAGGGATGATTCTTTTTGTATTTTTATATTTTATGAAAACAATTAAAATCTCGGGTTTTTGGAAGAGTGTGCGGAATTAGTTGCTAATCAACTAACCCAATAACTAAGATGCAATCAAAATAAAATAACAGAAATGAAAATAAAGCTAATTACTAATGTGGTGTGAACAATAATGGGGAGAGTTGTGTTTACTTAGGTTTCATTACTCCCTAGATATCTTTTACAGGTTGATAGTTTGTTACAATTGTGTGGATGACGGGTTATATTCCTTAATACCATTCTTGGGGTGGCGTACGTACTTCCCCAACTTTATAAGCTCCTACTTCACTCCTATGTCGAGCCTACTAGAAGCTCCTAACATGGGATCATTAGAATTCGCTCATGCATTAAATACAACCATAATAACCTAGTACGCATTGGTTCATGTTTCTTAAGACGTTCAAGCATGTTACCCTATGGAAGTCTGCCAGTTTTCTTAAGCCTAACATCGAAATCATTATCTGTAACAACTATAAACAAACAATCAACCCATAATCAACATCTAGGTTTCACCACATCTAAGCAACACACACAAGAGATCTAGCCTAGCATGTTAAATTCAAGACAAACGTAAGATATATTCAAACAACACATAGACATATTGAATGAATTGAAAGGATACTTATCTCAATTGAACATGAAAGGTTTCAAAGGGTAAAAACCCTTGAAAGATCAGTAAAATTCGTGCTAGGGTTTCTCCAAAGTTATACCCTCTAAAGTTCCACACTAATGAATGAAAATTGCAAAACTATATATAGATTTTACAGTGTGACGACGTGAAGAAGGAATTTCTGACGCCGTCAACTCGCCGCCCGTAATGAGATCGGATTGCCTAGATCCAAGTTTGACACCGTCATGTGTAATATTACTCTGGGCCGTCACCATATCTTGAACCATGACGGCCAAGCTTGACACCGTCACGATTTCTCTGGATCGTCACCACTTCAACCTCTTGTTTACTCTTGACGTCGTCACATAAGGACTCTTGACGCCGTCAGGTACTGTTCCCAGCAAGGAAAATTAAGACTTTACCGTTTTCTTCACTTTTATCCTCCAAAAACGTCCAAAATGCTTCCTTTTCTAGAATTCACTCCAAAAGTACCTAAAATGACAAAAGGAACGATTTAGGGCAATATTTGATCAAATAAATTCAAATCCGGGCTTAAATGACCCCTTAAAAACGGTTCATTTTTTGCCTCATCACATCACCTATTCCTCCCCTAAACCCTGTTATACACCCACCATTCCCCACATCTAGATTAGAACCCCATGGTTTCTTTCTCTCTAGAGAACCATGTATACCTACAAACCCTATTCCTACCTATACCCCTAGATATGACCTTAGGCAACCCTACACCTTAGGACCTACCCCTTACTTAGTAAGCCCTCCCATTTCATTTTGAAAAGATGAATTTGGAGAAAACCCCTCTATGACAACTTTAGAAAATGAGGAAAATCAAGTGGAGGAAATTTTAAATAATTTAGATGAAATTTTTCTTGACCTTCTTGAAAAGATAGAAAAAGGTCATGAT